>CM020026.1:45340366-45795366 GCA_009769605.1 Bucorvus abyssinicus
GGGTAAATGGAACGAGGCAAGAAATGCAGAAAGTGCTGTTAAGGTGAGGAGGAAGCATAATGGAGAAGAACCTGATCCTGAAGATTAATTAGTGGAGGCAGAACACACACAGAGACAGACACAGGAGAACAACTACATCCATGCCTGTTACATCAGTAGTAATCTGACACTGTTACAGGAAGGGCACGCAAAGGTGCAGACGGTAACACTTGCTGTCTTCATACTAGAAGTAACAAACTCAAAGTCCTCTTTTTCTTGCTTATTCTCTCTAGTAAGTCTGTTAACCACCACCTTACAGAATTGCATTTCTCATCTTGTTGCCTAACACGTGTACCCATGGAAACCTTCACATAGCAAATACTGACAATTAGGATAACCTAAGAACATTCTCACAACACAGTCTAAGCAGCATACGAGATGACACTGTGGTCTTAATCAGGGGTGTACTTAGTAGAAACAACTGTTGACAAATATAAAACACACCACACGGCTCTGAGTCTTGTCTTCAGAATTCATCCCTGAACAGCACTAAGGTGCAAAGTAGTTTACAGATGAAAGCACTTGATTGCTATTGTCAGAAGGAATACCTAAAGGAATAGGTATGTCACCAGGATTTGTAGCACAGGTAGTCAGTAATAATCCAAAGAATTCTCTTTGCAAAAAAAGGCCTCAGCAGCTTCAATATTACTGAAATACCAGAAGAAGAAATACATTGTTTTTATGAAAACAATTACTCCATTTTCTGGCCCCTCTGACCCCAGCTATTTTGTCATATCTACCCTCTCTGGTCTTTTGGTCTGCTGTTATTCACTGTTCAGACCAAAGCTGCATGCACAGGAACACTTACATTCCACAATGTCAAAATGGGATGACATGATGGCAAATGACTACAACTTGTCAAACCTCTTCCATCTTACCTTCCCCTCAAGTTTTAATAAAGCTATTCCTCTAGCCTCTACTGGCAATAAAACTCTTCATCAGCTTTTAAAAAGTTTCTCTATGAATTCAGATTTTATGAATGAATGTCCACGTTTTTCAGACCCAAGCAGTTCTGTTTTCTCACATCAATCCATTTACATCAACAGACAAGTATTCCCCTACAACATTAGCATAATTGCTTTAGAATGTAGTATATTCTGCTTTAAGTTGTGCTACCAACAAGGGAACATAGCTCCAAGGCTTTCTGTTGCTACTTTTCTATTCCCCAAACTACTTTCGACTGAGCACTCACCCCCCCAGTTCTGGACCTGTAAACAGCCAAAGTACCCTAAGAATAAGGAATCAAGCACCTACTATCCAACTGTGCGTTCATTTAAGAGTAATGTGTGTAGGAAACACACAGCTAGCTGTTATGACACATGGATAAGTTACTTGTAAATCAGAAATAAGATAACCCACCAGCAAAACCAATTTCATCTCCATCTGTGGCAAAAAAAGAAAAAGGAAGGGGGCCTCTTTTGCAACTTTAAGAGAGAATTAATTAGTCTCAGAGCAAAGCTAGAGGAAACCGAGAAGTTGTTCAGTGACAGACCTGTGTAAGGGAAGGGAAATCCAAAGAACTTAAGGAGGAGAACAGCCTTGGTTCCTTGCAAAGCTCAAAAGTCAGAGCACTTGGGGTTGGTTTGTTTTCGTTCAAAACAGCCTCAGGCTGTAAGTGTGGTTTCCACGTCAAAAGGCCATACTTTCAATCACTTCCTCTCTGAGCTGTTTTCTTGAGTAAGACTGTAGTAAATCTCTTTCTGCACAACTTACTCTTTAGCCCTCATTACTGAGGAAATGCTAATGTCAGAAGAGGTATAATGCTGCACCTTCGGGCTCACCTTCCGCTGTCACCGAAGAAGTATGTGGATTAGACTTGTTGAACCTTCCCTGCCTCCACGCTCAAATCTGGCCCTGGGCTGCATTGCCCTTCCTACAGTATATAAAGTAGTGATTTTCTTGCACATGCTTTTTGAAGGGTTTACAGTTAGATGTTTAAAGATATTTCCATGTATGAAGCATATGGGTGCTCAGTAGCATTATTTCTGTGCGGATGTCTACAAAGCTGCAAGAAGCTCAAGAGAAACCTTGAGCTTAGGCAACAAGAATTTACTGAGAAGTGTTTCATTTTAACAAAGATAAAACAAAACAACATGCAAGCAGACTCAAAGCTCACTACCACTTTCTTTCCTTTTTCAGAAGGTGGAATGTTGCCAGGCTGGTAATAAATGCTGTAAAATAATGCTTAGCGAGTAGGATCTCACCAAGCATTTCAACTCTATGACCAGAGGAATCACTAGAATCAGCTGCCAAACAAATGATCTCATATACCAAAGCTAACAAACTGTTACCAGATAGATATCCTCCAGCCTCCAGATACAACATGACATCCGCTCCATTGTATGCACCAGAAGGCGCTGCTTTAAAGCTAAAGAAACAGCCAATTTGCAGTTTCAGACACAGCTGAAATAACACAGTTTTTTTTTTTAAATCCATATAAAATGTAATTATTCCCTGTTTTACAACGTTCCTTCACTAAAGTGTCAAAGAAATTTCTTCAGAGGTTGCAATGCAGAAATTACATACTCAGCACTGAAAGCACAGTCTTCCAAAAACTCCAAGCCATTTCTTTTTGTTCTTACATCCCTGGATTTGGATACCTCATTAAAAAAAGCCAAAAAAAAAAAAAAACCAACCAAAAAACCCCACCAAACTAACCAAGACTGAAATTAGTGTGAAACCTTAGCCTTCAGTTTAAGGATAAAGTCAATCTTTCACGTTGAACAGTACAGAAAAGCACTGATGTGAAATCTCATTCTAGAACCGAGTAAAAGCCATCCCCCAATACCTTACTCAATTATGTACTTAGCACTTAAGACATTCTAGTCTTGAGATACTATGTGCTCATAAAATACTCAATCCCTAGAATTTAAAATTCAGGGTGGGGAGGTGGGGAGGATAGGATGCTTTGTTTTTGCAGTAATAGCTACCATTCTGCTGAACATATGACCCTGGTAGCACTCCAAAAACCTGCACCAACTAGCCTCAATCAGTCTTGTAAGTGAAGTAACATTTGATAAGGAAATATGAAATATTAGGGGAATTCAGCCACATATTTCTCGCACACAAAGTAATTAGGATTTCCTCAGAGCATTAGAGGCTAAAAAGAAATATACTGAACTACAGTCACTCAAATGTGTCTGTTGAAAGGTATGCATGTGTGTGCACACACATATATTTTCATGTATGCACTATACACATATATAAACACACATATAGATATTTTTAGTTAAGGGAAGCAAAAAACAGTAGTAACAGAAACCATAAGCTGAAGATCCATGTATAAAACTGCTCAGAACAAATGCAATATCATGTCACCAATACCCATCTGTTCTCCAGCTGGTTTATAATTTCTCTTTTTTAAAAAAGAGTTAAGTTATTCTACAATTCTACTACCCTTCTACCACTTCATACTTAGATCATTTTGAAAGGAGGCACAGGCCACAAGAAAGAAAGTCCTACTATCCTAACACCTCTATATTAACACCTACACCTCATGTTTACTTTCTCCTCACCCAGCAAGTACAGGTTGTGTTTACATGAACATGCAGTGCAGCCCAAGACGACTAGGTCCACGGAGTGAAATAACTGGTGCTAAGGACCCACCACCCACACTATATGTGTTCTGGGGTTTTACTTTTGACCAGCTGTAGTCTGGTCCCAGGGACTGAATGCCCATTAGTGGTTGGAACACACTTTCTAATGTCATTCATTCCAACAGGAATCCAGTTTACACACCAAAGCCACTTCGCTATGTGAGCCAAAGCGCAGTAAGGGGAGACAATTGAGAGGTTTTCTTTAAAAGAGCACTCCCAATCCAAATTACAATGTTAATGCTCATGCACCCCGGAAACCACTTCCTGTGGCTCCACATTCAGCTATAGTTACCATGTCTCTCTTTGAGGCTATGTCAGCTCATCCTGTTAAGCAGCACAGAACTTGTAGCTTGCTGTTTTCTTCAGAGCCAAAGAGAGGAAGCAGAACCGAGATTTGGTCAAGATTTACCTTCTGCTAAAGGAGAGGGGGCAACAGAATAAGCGCACCCGGTACTTGGTGCAAGTAAACCTCAAGCCTAGTCGATAGTCCTCTGCCACAGAACTTCTCCTGGCGTTCCTGGAAAGACTGTGAAATGCAAAGCTCCCTAAAAACATACTTGAAAAAAAGCCGTCAAATTAAGATAATTTGAGGAGGTATTATCTACTAAACAGAATTCCGGTGATTCTGTTATTGTTCTGGGTAAGGAGATTCCATGAATACATTTAAGCCTTCATAACAATTCAAAGCCTAAGGATACAGATTGCTATTGGTGTTACAGGGCTGCTTCAGAAAGCTACACACCGAAAGACATAATGTGGAGGGACCTAAAACATGAAGAGAGAATAAAGCTAACTAAAATACTTAAAAATACAGGCTTGCCATTAGAACAGAAAATAATCCGGCCACTTTGCCTCTCCAGTGACCAGCAGCATATGCTTAAGACAGAAGCTACCAAAGGATTAAGTCTTCCTTTTTACTTAGGTCCAATCACATCTCTCAATTCAAACAGAGATTACTGTTCCACAGAAAGTCTATTAAAAATGTGGTAGTAGAGCTTCTAAGACCCAGTAAATATGCTCCTGCAGGTCAACAGATCACTAGAAAGAAGGAAAAAGCATTGCAGCACATTTAGATGTCATAAGAAAGAAGCTTAATTTAATATTAACAGAAAAAAAAATGAAAACACAGGCAAAATGCTTCAAATAACTTTATTAACCTTAAGTTCACCAAAATCAGATAGCAAGGGAATGGGGAAAAATAGGGGTTAAAAAGAGTGCTACATACCTACAATAGTTATTTTAATGATAAAAGATAAGTCTCACATCATGTTATTAAAATTGAGAACTCAGTGTGGAATATCTTACCTAAGGAGTAGGAAAAAAATAAATACAATTCCTAACCTCACAATATACTTCAAATGGGGCAATCTTACTGATTTTAATGGGAGAAACATCGTGCAAGTCATCTTCCTTCACGGAGATCCTTGACAAATCAGCATTGGTCTCTGATAAAGAATACCTGGTAAGATTTTAAGTACAAGGCGAATACTGGCATTAGCTGGGAATTGTCACTCACAATTAGATGTGGAAGTATTTGTTTTCTTTCAAATTAAAGGGGCTACTTAATTCATAAGGTGAACAAAAGCTGCAAAAAGTAACTACCAAGTACAGCATATAGACTTCACAGCCTCCTGACAATCACCAACACTCTTGTCTGGTATGAATGCAGCACCAGCACTGTGCCCTACCACTTTCAAAGGAATTGCCTTATAATCCAAATATCCTAATGCCATTTTGATGTTACTCCATTTTTTACCATTGTTTTGCAACTTTGGCCACGCATCCAGCCACATCCCACACAGTCCACCTTTGAAATCACAATGGCTCCATGATCTCTCCTACTTGGCACTATGGCACTTTGTGGATCAAGGCATCTGCAATTCCTCTCTTACCATTCTTAACAGTTTCAGCTGTGAAAGCCCAGATTCCAATTCAATCCTGTATACTATCTGATCACAAGACTAGTCAACTCATGCGGAACAGAAGACACAGAGCGTACCAGACATGCATGTGATAGCCACTGTGCCCACCAGGGCTGGTTTGGTCTTGTGAACAGAACAGATGCTGAAAGTAACAAAGCTTCAAACCACCATCCTGAGCAAAATGCTGCCCCTGATAGTTTAAAAAACTGCAATAATTCAGTATTATAAAAAAACATATATTCAAGCCCTGAAGTAACAATAGCTACTAAACCTCACCTTTAAATATTTGCAAAATCACAAGGAGAGAGAGAGAGAGAGAGCAGTGAAAGGCACCTAATGCTCACTGGGTCACCAGACTATGCACGTGTATTTAGGTCACCACAATTAAGCCATTTTTCTATTTTCCTGTGACGAGACCCTGAACATGAGTTATCACAGCAATCGCATACAAATGCAAAGGAGGAGGAGGAGGCCTGGCGCCTCTACCCCGGTGTTGCCCCACAGTTCCCGAGCGTGTCACTTCCAACTCAGATATAAAATGGCTGAGAGATCCAACGGGAGGGAGAGGTGGGAGAAGAGCCACCCCGGAGCGGCGGTGTCTCCCGTCGCCCCCCGCCCGGCCGTGGGTGCCCCCTCCCCGCGGGGCCGCTCCTCCCGGCCCCCGCGGAAACTTCACTGAGGGGGGACCAAAGGTGGGCTGCGGCACACCTGCGCTGCGGCCCCTCATCAGGCGGCCGCGACGCCCTCGCTCCATGCTGGCCTCTCCGTCACCTCCCCCGCTGCATGGCCGAACACCTCACCGCCGCAGCAGCCCCCGGGGCCCGAATACAGCCGACGAGTCCGGAACCGCCCTGACCCCGCCGCTCACCTGAAGGCAGGCCCCTCCCCGGGAGCCCGGCCATGGGGAGCCGCCGTGCTGCCGCCCCTTTTGTTGAAGAGCTTCTGGAGCAGGGTGGGGGCCATGCTGCCGCCCTGCCGCCGGCCCGCCCGGCGGCAGCCCCACCACGCCTCTCGCAGCGGCTCAGCGGGCGGCGAGCGGCGGCGGCCGCGGCAGCATCCCCGCCGCCGCGGAGCCGCCCAGCATTGCGCGGAAGCGAGCCGAGGGGAGCGCCGGCTCGCTCAGACGCGCCGCGCCGCGCCGCTCCCGCCGGCAGCCCGTCACCTGACCGAGGGGCCAAGCCCGCCCGCCCGGCGGCGCTGACAGCTGCTTGCCTGCTTGCTCGCTCGCTCGCTCGCTCGCCTGCCTGCCCGCCCGCCGGGGCGGGGCTCGGCACACCGCGTTGCCAGCAGCCGCGCGACGGGAACGGGGACGCGAACGCGCCGCGCCCCTCCAGCGTCCCCCATTGGCTGAGCGGCGCTCCCTGCCCCGCCCCCAGCACGTGGTAAGGAGCCGGAGGCAGGCTTAAAGGGACAGGGGTCGTGCGGCACGCGGGGTGGTGACGGTTGGAGGCGTAGGCGGGGCAGAGGGGGCGCGTGCGTCCGTGTGCGCGTAGGCGGCCCGGTGGCCCTGTCCGTGCCTGCGGGGACACCCCTGCAGGGGTGCGTGGGCGTGCAGATCACGCGTGGTTTGCACACCCAGAGGAGCAAACATGCGCATGTACATGTATAACATACATTTTACATGTACCTCTCTGCAGGTACATGTGTGCACACACGTACACATGCATGCGTACATACGTGTCCCCTGTATATAGACACACGTAAATCACCTTATTTGTGATTTACAGCAACAGTTTTGTGCGTGAACAAAGCACCTACCTGCATCAGCCGGGGCCAAATGGTTCCCCCATTCGGGCTGCCAGCGAAGCGCTGTGGCCGCAGCTGCGCCAGCGTCCACTCCTCCCTCACGCCAGCCAAACCCACGCCCGACAAAACCCCCTCGGGTTTTTGGGAAGCTCACGTCCCTCCTTTTGCTCCACGCAAAAATTCCAGTGACCAGCCGGGAACGTTGTAATCTGGTTTTATTTTCCTAGTCTCTGTGTCAGAGAGAGCCCCTGCGTAAAGCTGTAGAAGTACTGCAATTCCCTTCCAGAATCTGGACGTTGACTGCAGTCTTTGGCCAGGCAAGCCAGAACGTTTTTGCAGGAAGGCAGCCCTGCTGGGCCGGTGCAGCTCGTTTCTCTTTAAGTGACCTGTTCCATTCACAAAATAATTTAAAAATGCTATAGTATTTGGGGTCACTTGGAGCTTCATGTTTGTTTAATTTGGGGGAAAGAGTTGCTTGTGTGGTTTTCCCCAGCAGCAGGATGACACCACCATGCACCCACCAGGAGACACAACTTCACATGCTCCTTTTTAACCAGCTAGGTACCTGGATGAAAAAGAAGCACAGTCACGATAGCTCACTGCTCTTTTCAGGAAACGTGGAGACGAGACACTAAGAATGGCGACCGTTACAATAGTTGTAATGGATCAATACAATAGTTGACTGGAAACTGCAACTGCAGCATCCAGTAGTGGCAGAAGTGGTGGAGGACGTGCTAGTGCTTCAGATCCAGCCTTTCAGTGGCTGGAGAAGCTGATTTCTCTTTAAAATAAAAATCAAGAGATGTCCGTCTACTGGCCTGATCATTTGATCAGCTGCTCCCTCTATAATACCAGATTGAATCTGTAATGCTTAGCTGACCCTGACTGGAGGTGCATTCTCAGAAGGGATCACCATTTTGATGGCTCTCAACCACTTCATCTGTGAGAGTGAACACCCAACATAAATCTTTCAACTTGGATGTTATTACTGCTTTTGATTACTTCCACCATCATCGCCAAAAACCCCCGGTCCTTAAGGTCAATCCACTCAACCAAAGCTGAAGGACAGAAAAGTGAGGATACCGTGATGATAGACCACTGAAAGGGAAGTGAATAGCAGGGTGTGGCTGGACAAGATGAAAGACATCATGATTTGCACAGTAATCAGTGCAAATGAGAATCTAGGCATCCAGCTCCTGAAATAGGCACGGGACTGTATTTCTCAAAGAACAGTCTTGAGAAACTTAGAAGTTGCAAACACCATGGCTGCCACTCTGTGGTACATCTGCCTTAGCATGTAGTGCTGACCAGCGGGGGCAGAGTCGTAGCCTGTAAGACAGTTCTCTTACAGAGCCTGGTGTCCACATCACAAGCATTTTACAGGGTTTTATTTTGCACTAGTTGTAATCTGGTCCTGTCAGCAGAAGGAGTGTGCATGGTTGGAGTACACTGAATGTGCTTCTCAAAAACATCTGGTTTAGGTTTATCTGAAAATGATCCACTTTGTATGCCACTCTATAACGTGAAGCAAGACAAAGTCAGTGAGGACAACTGGGATACTGACTTAAAAAGTGCACTTCTGACCTGAGAAAGAATGGCAGTGTAAAGGCACCCTACACGTTGGCTGATGCTCAGTGCAAAGTTAGTTCTCGATATTTTCTGTTAATGTGTGTGACGGTCACTATGGTCTGAAATTGATAAGAAAACATTAAGACACTAGTGTTCTGAAGGTTATTTCTGAAAAAAAAAAAGAAAAAAAAATGGGGAAATCAGCAGAATCAGCAAAGGACTACAAAATACCTTTTGCAGTCAGTGTGCGCTGTCCTACCACAGTGAAGTTTGGCTATAAGGAACCCCTGGCAAAGCAAACATGGTTATTTTTCACTAACCCATGAGCACAAAATATGAGCAGATGTGAAGAAAAAAGCCACTCCACCTGTCAAGCAAAAGCTATTTACAGCAGATAGTGTGTCTACAGCCCTCAGTCTTCTAGGAAATACAGGAAATAAAAATGTGGCATATGAGAATCAAAACCTTATACATAATATTCTGGCTAAGGGTCAGACTCTTTATGTGCAGAGAAAGACAATGTAATTGGTGAAACTTCAGTCAGAAAAGGAGCCAGATTTTTAATGTGGAAATAGATGGGACTTTGTTAGAAATGTGTCAATACAGAAAAAAAGATAATTTAAATCCTGTAATAGCTGAATGCTTGGTTAAGTATTCCCATGTTTTATACAGCATGTGTCTCTTGGAAGATTCTCTCCTGAGAACATAGGAAGTAGGTTTTACAGCCAGGACAGACTGGGTTAAAAGCTATGTCTCCTAAGTCACACTTTGCCTCCCTGTCACTTAGACCTGGATGAAACTTTGACTTCTGTTATGGCTGCCTCCCTTCCTCCCCACTCAGTCCTGAACATTCTCCTAAACCTCTGTTGTCAGAACTAGGCTTTGGAGGAACCACAAAAAGAAGCCAGAGGCCAGAATAGGTAGCCTCTGAAGATTCAACAAAAAGTTTGTTAATCCAGGATGCTTGTTAATGATTTACTGCTTTGTGTGGTGTCACATGCTGTGTAAGTTACGTAAACACAGATAAGTCTTGCTGCACTTTGCAGTGGATCAGCAACATTTTGGATTCTGAAAATTAAAAAAAACCCCTGATTTTTATTGCCACTTCAAACATGCCAAGTAAAATGCAATGTCTAGAATTCTTCTCTCTCCATATTATTATTACTGTTTAGCACAGGAAGTCTAAATTACTCTCCATAGAGAATTCAAAAACCTGTTATAAAAAGTATTCCACTTTGCAAGCAGGGACAGAAACTGACAGAGATTTGGGGATTGCAGCCCCCTGCACACCAGCTTACTCATCCCTCATTGAATGGAGCGTTACATAACATGCGCTGTTGCTGCAGCAACTTTCCCCAGCCCCAGAACAGTGCCACAAAGGTGCTGCCTTAATATAGATAAGCAGTTTCACTGCGTTTTTACACAGCAGATGCAGTCAGTGGAAAACAAAACACAGTTTAAAGGGGAATATTAATTTGTCTGTTGCAAAATTACTGGGAAGTACTGATGTATATAATGAAACATTTAATTTTCATCAGTCTCTGGTGTTAAAAATAGAGAGAAAGGCCAGATAAGGGGTGTCTTCTCTTAATCACAATATAAATATCAAGTAACCTGGTGAGAATTCGATTGTGTGAAGGTAATAGGTATTTACTTTCTTTGAAATCACTACTGTTACTTATGTGTCTTGTCAAATTTCCTAAAGCAAAGGCACAGTACTTTTTCCTCCAGGAGAGCCTGAAGATGTACAAACTCGGGAATGTTAAAACACTTGTTTACAACCTGGTTTGGTTCCTCTCTATGACAGAGTTTTCAGCACTGGTGGATTGTATTTCTAAGCCTCCTGCCCAGGACTCCATCCAAAGCCTAGCTGGAAATCCCAGATTTTCAACATCAAAATCCATTTTGAGACTTACGTTTTGCTGGTTGCACTCTTGTCCTTAAATCCATGTGGATGTAGTTCACCTTGGACTCATCCTACCCATTTTAGATGCAGACCAAAAAGGCCTTCTACACGATGGAGAATACACTCATCATATTTGATATTTTAATACCTTTTGGTGATAACTATATTAAAGAGCATTTATACATTTACATGACATTGCAGTAATATACAGGACATACATTTGTATTAAGAGAAAGGGCAGGAATTTAGCAACAAAACTGACATCCCGCATCAGCACTGTGGCAACAGCGGCCGTCAGCTAGCTACCTCTTTGGGCCTCTCCTTCTCGCAAGGCATGGTTTGTACTGTTATCAGAGGTCACAGGCACTCTCTGCTATGTCTCCTCATGTCCTGAGGTCATAATTGCTACTCTGGTTATTTGCTTCTAAAACGTGTTCTAAGCAGAGCTAAAATATATAGCTCAAAAGTCTACTTGTCTTTGCTCGGTTCTTAGCTAAACCATTTCTTTAGGGATCAGTGTATCTGAAACTTAGTGATGGGTGAACGCATGACTTTTCTTTCAATTTCTGTCATATTATGTCAGCTCTGTGTAGACAATTTTTTTTTAAACATCCCGAGACAAGAATATATTCTTCTTTCATTGTTAAACATTGCATTTTAATTCAGCTAGGAGGAATCAGCTCAGTCAGTAACTGCTCACTGTGGGTTTAATCTGGGACCTCTTTATTCAGCTTTATGCAGAAAAAGACCTAGTGCAGATGGGGAACAATAAGCCTGATGATGAGGAAACAAGATTTATTTCTCTCTCTCCTGTCTCATGAAGGTGACATGCTTGACATGCCAGGTCACATGGGAATAGCACATGATGCACCGTGTGTGTCACATGGCACAGGAAAGGCTGAGTGGCTGCTCTATTTCACAGCAAGCAGTGAAAGCATCCTTACCAAGACTGTTACAAAAAACCTGCATATTGGAAGCTTCTTGACAGCTGTTCTGAAAAGCTGTTGAGGCATGTGTTTCAGTTACTTGTCAGGCGGATGCCATCAGTACTGCACTGGACCATATTCTGAAGCTACCGTTCAGTCCAGTGAAAACCCCACAGACATACTGTCACTCCTATACAAACCAAAATGGCTTTTAACATCCCTAGACCAGGCAGTTCTGCACTGAGCCAAAGCACTCACCTTCTGGTGGAATGAGCATGTGTAAGTTGCTATTTTCTTCAAAGTGTCAAATATAGATTTAGAGGTGAAAAAATGCGCAAGAAAATGAAACAAAAATTTAAAAATCCTAGTCTGAATGTGTACATGCTTGCCCATCTTACACCATCAGCCACAATTATAAATAATCTTTTGTTTTAGTTTATTCTTTCATGAATGCTATTTGACAGGCTAAAATGATTACAGAAAAGATTTACTTATTGTGTCTTCCATCAGAGTACAAGTTTTAGAATGATATATGCATTTCTATGCATTTATCAGTGATAGCTTCTTTAGTCAGGGAGGGCAGAACAGGTGACAGAACTAAGATTTTATCACCGTCTGGACATATGAGATCCACATCCCTTTCTCCGACTGATCTTTGAGTTCAATTAGGCTGGAGTGTCATACTCCAGCAAGTGTCATGTACTTGGTGGCAGGGAGACCTGTACTTGAAGGCAATGGCTTCAAGTTTTTAGCACTACCAACATGTGTTTACCTAATGATAATACTCAAGCTAATTTTACTGGGTAGCTAAAGCTGTATGTGCAGAATAATAAATACCTGAATTAAAACATTTAACAGACAATTCAACTGTAGTGCCCATTTTCAATGTACTGCTTTACAAGTAATTACTACGTAAACTATTGGAAGTGTCTAAATATAAGGTATTTTGGTGACAGGAAATACTTTTAAAGTACAAGATCACAAAGCATTGAAGGATCACAAAGGCAATTTTACTGCCTGAAAATGGAGATTTTAGAGGACTTTATAAAGTAAATCTGACTTGGAAAGAGATTATTTGTCATTATGAGTGTAACTTAATATATTAATTTGAATATAAAATCACTCAATAAATTCCTGACAGAAGCCACACTATACTTTTTTTTTGCAATCTGTCAATTACTTTAAATTAATATGTATAGTAATTATGGTACTGCAGTGCTTGGGAGATATTAATTCATCTCACATATTTTCCAGAATCGCCTACTGACACTGAGAAAGTTGCTTAATTTCTCTCTCGTTCAGCTCACATCTCCAAATTAACACAGGGATTCCATCTCTCTTTGTACCTCTGAAGGACCTTGCACATCGGGACTTCCAAACAACTACTGTAATAGGAATTACTAATCTAGAATCTAGACTATTCCAACTTGGCCAGGAAAAAAACTGCAGGGACTGTGTAAGTCTGCTCCTGGAAGAATGAATCACTGATTCTTCCTGAGAGAAAGCTGCCAACAGTTCTTGCGGGGGACACACACCAGCAGAACACGCTTTACTCTGATGTCTGCTGAAGAAATGTCTTCCAGACCATACTCGCTTGGCTAGCACTTGCCTCACTGAGATCACCTCTCCTACACCACTGCACCTCACCAATGCTAAGTGCAATGATAAAAATATCTCAGCCAGTGACCATGGCCAGATGCCTGGTGACTTTCAGATGACTCAAAGCTTTGGTGGCCTTTGACATTGTGGGGCATGTGAAATCTCTGACACAGCTGCATGACCTGGCTCAGAGGGAAAAATGCCTTAGTGTGGTTCCACTGATTCCTCACTAAGTGTTCCCAGATGGCAGCAGATGGCTTTTCCTTCTGGTAAGGGTTCCCAGATGCAATATGCAACAGCACTCGGTGCTGATCACCTCTTCTATCAAACATCTGTGGAGAGGCTGTGGGAATGATCACAATACAGTATATGGACTGCAGTGTTATTAATATCAATGCTACTTTATCTTTTCTTTCAATCTGGGAATTACAACTGCCCTCTGACGTGTCTAATATTGAGAACATATTGAGAGATGAAAACCATCTTGATGAAGCTCAAGTCCAAACATAGAAAGATGACATGAATTAGAGGAGAAAGCCTTTGGAGGATACAATGAATCAAAGAACAAATGTAGAGGTTCCTGGATGGATTAGAGAAGTCTGAGGAATAGTGAGGCTCATTTTGATCAGCAGCATTTCCAGAAGGACTGTAAGTTTGCAAGAGTCAGAACCCATTCTTCTGCCCCTTCTGCTTCTGCCTCAACACTTACTTTTCCTTCATGATGCCAGAGAGCACGGGATGTGGCCATGTTGATCATTTATCTGCTTGGGAATTCTGCACCTTGAGGAGCCCCAACAAAGTCTGTTGATGGTAATCACGTCCCTTGGTCAACTCAAATGGCTGAGAAAAGAAGGAGATTATCTGCTTTGTGGCAATTACTGTGATATTCATTCAGAAACACATTTTGTTTTCAGACCTGAGGAAGGCTGGAGTTATCCAGTGTTTCTAAACATTTATGTGGCAATAATCCCTTTTGAGAAGTTGCCCACTTTTCCATGGGTCACAGCTTTTCCCAAAGCCTGCATTTCTCATGAAATATAATCCCAGACAACCCCAAACATCCTGCTCCCTATCCGCCTTTCCAGGCTATGTGTCCGTATAGATCCTCACGAAGGAAACGGTTTTTTCTTTGCACGTTCTCTCTAAGTCATTTAAGGCTACTCAGCGGCAGGATGCAGAGCCAGGCCTTCCCTACAGCCATTCGCGGGACCCTGGCTCCGCCGTGCGGCACCCCGCGCTGCGCAGGCCGCCACCACGGGCGGCGAGCCTCTGAGAGCGGTGCTAGGGTATACCACACACCCGCCCGGGCCCGGGCACACTCGCTCAGCCGGGCCTCACAGCGACGGCCTGCACCCCTATTAAATCGGGGCAGCTTTCTTTCCGCATGGCGGCCGCGGCCCGCCCCCGCCGGTGGGAGGAGCGGGGAGCGGCCCCGACCCGGCGGCGGCCGAGCAGGCGGAGCCACCGCGGCAGCGGGGAGCTGCGCTATGTCGCACCCGTCCCCAGTCGCCCGGCCCAGCAAGCCCTGCAACCCCCGCACCTTCTTCGATGTGGACATCGGGGGCGAGCGAGGTGGGGAGGGGGCGGGAAGAGGCCCTCGCGGCAGGGTCCTGGGACAGACCTGCGCGGTGGGGCCGGGGCTGGGCCGGGGCTGGGCCGGGGCGGGCCGGGGCATCCCTGTGCGGAACGCTTGGGCCCCGGGCCGGGCGGAAGGGGCCGGGCGGGCGCAGCGTGGGCCGGGCTGCGGGACGGAACGTTCTCGACAGGGAGGGATCGTTGGCCTCCGCTAACGCTGGGCGCTGCCCCCGCGGGCTGCGAACGCACACCCGGCCCCCAGGAGGAGTACAAACATGGCCCAGCCGCGAACAGGCTTCCTGTGGGGCGGGGAGGGAGGCCTCGCCGCGTGGCCCTGCGCTCCCCCTGAGGTTTCCCCGCCAGAATGAACAGAACCGAGGGAAATAGAGAGAAAGGCGACATGGCTACATCGGCATCCCATTCCTTGTGGCTTTGGAGCCGAGGGAAATACCCGTGGGTGCTGCAGGGAAGCAGGTACATCTGCTGCCATCAGTGACCCCCTGACACTCGGTCCCCTAACAGTCACGCCCTGCCGAGCATGGCAGACTGGCACCGTGCCGGCCGCTATACCGGTCCCGGGGTACCGAGCGCGGCGGCCTGCCGCGTATTTCCATGTGCAGCCGGTGTGCTGAGCTCGGCAGCGATCGGAGGCACTTGTCCGGCTGTGACTCCTGGCTCCAAGCCCTGCCACCCCAGCCCCCGCCATGTGTTGGGATCGTGCTACAGCATGCCCGGCTTGACCTGGCTGCTGCCGCTGCCGGCCCCGGGCAGTGGTGGTCTGTAGAGGTAAAAGCTCAGGCAAACCAGCCGGCCTGGTGGTTTTCTTGGCATTGCTGGTGTTGCTAGAGGTCATTCGAAAATCTGGGCAAATGGTTATAAAGAGAATAAGAACAACATGGGAACTGGGGTAATATTTGAAAGCGCAGGTTTTCCAAATTCTCAAGGGTGAAGATAGATGCTGCCTTTTTGTCAAGATATCGGCCTCTCACTTATTCATTCTGCTGCTCAAAAGAATGAAGGAAGAAAGTCTGTAAGATTATTTGCCTTTTACTGAATTTCAGTTCTCTAATTTGTTTTCATCCCTGTATTAATTAGAGTTAATATATTTACATTTAGCTTCCAGCAGAGTGAATTTATGTTAACTAATTGTAAGGCTGATGAGAAAACAGGAGCATCAACTGATGGCAGCTGCTAGTAGTGAGAAATAGCTCTCAGAGAAGTCAGTTTGTGAAAAGATGAGAATTTGACACACAGTCCATTTATTGGCTATTAGAGGATCTGTTAGCCACTCAGGTTTCAATTCCTTTGGTTAAAACATGTACATTTTTGGATTTAACGATTGCTTGTACTGTCTGTAACTGCAAATAGCCATTATTGATATGCATGTTAAGTATTACTGTGTCTTAGTAAAATTACAGTTTAAAAGAATGAGGGCTGAGGTTGGTGTACATGTTTGGCATAAGCTTTTTGATCAAATAAAAGTCTCCGCAATACAGTCTTTTTTATCGTATCTATTTTTGATTGGACAAGCTACACGTGTGTTAAAACAGCCATAAAATAATTATGCCTGTTAAAATACATAATTTGGCTTTAATATATGTGTGTGTGATTGCCCACACAGTTTCTTTTTATTTTTGCAGAAAATGCATTTGGCATTTTTGTTAGGTTTTGGCAGAATCTGTCTTTATTCCTCCTAAATTATTCTTAACAGTGGAATTCATTGTTGCGAAAAACCTAACATAACTCTGTTAGCGATTGCCGTGGAACAGCCTCAAAATGTAAATTTAATAGTAATATAAATAAAAATAATAAAGTCTGAAACATTAATTTCCTTTGCTCTGTAATGCTCAAAACATCACCATGCCAAGGACGGGACTTAAAAATACATCTCATTCTCTCTTTGTCATTTCAGTTGGACGCATTGTCTTTGAATTATTTGCTGACGTGGTACCTAAAACTGCTGAAAATTTCCGTGCGTTATGTACGGGAGAGAAAGGAACAGGGCCCACCACTGGAAAACCTCTCCATTATAAAGGATGTCCTTTCCACAGAAGTAAGTTCTATGAAATCCTCTGTCTTCCTGTTGGTAACAGAAGTCCTCTGTTATCAGTATTTGAAAAAATGTTAAATAGTATTTCAGAGCATTTGTTTAAGAAATAACTTGACTGAAAGTAAGTTTTTGACTTTTTGACCCTCCTAATGACTAGATGTGCTTACCATGCGTTGACAATAGTAAATTATAAATTTACTATTAACTTAGTACTAGTAAAACTAGTTTCCTGTGAGTTGTGAATAGGTTGAAATGGATTTCAGGTAAAGGATGAAATATCAAGTGATGTGCGCTTAACTGAAAAGGAGTACTTAGGGAACTCTTGATAAAGAAAAGGTGGGGTTTAGTTTTATTGAGGCGCAGGGATTGCTCTTCATCTCTGAATTTTTTTCTTGGGCCTTTCCTGCCTTGCTGCTATATTATATAATTATTTTCTTTTACAGTTATTAAGCAATTTATGGTCCAGGGTGGAGATTTCTCAAACCAAAATGGCACAGGTGGAGAAAGTATATATGGTGAAAAATTTGAAGATGAAAACTTTCATTATAAGGTACTCTATTGAAAATACTAATTGTATTCACTTTTTGAAGTTTCAGTGATTTTTGTTTTTCTTCAAGTTCAGAATTAGTCCAAGGTTAACATAGTTTTAAGCAGTGGAAAGAATGCAGCAGAAAAGCTCCAACTTGTTAGTCCTTAAAGTCTTTGTTGAACACAGAACAAATGCATGTATGAATATACACAAAATGAGGTCAACCTCATTAAAACAAAAGATAACCATAGTTCAAATTTTCTTTTGAATTGCACCTTCAAAAATTAATTTGAAACAGTATTCTAGTTCTCATTGAAGTAGGGATGTTGTTTTAAAAGAATGGCAAATTTTGTCACTGAAGCATAGAGAGTATAGTAGCATTAAATGGATTTTATGCTTTTTTTTCATATACTAATAACATTCATAAGATTAGATGTAAGAAATACCTTTCTTAAGAAGTGGGGGATCCATGGTGGATTGCAGAATTAATCCAAAGGAAAATTTAAAAGAAAGCATTTGCTTCACTACGGTTTATTTTCAGCGATATGAGAATGGCTTTTTTTTTCACCCAAAATGTTGGGAGAATGTGCTGTGAACAAAGCAAGTTTTTTGAATATGCAAAGGTCTTCATTTGAGGATGATGACATTATAAGAGATGCGGGTGGCTTCCCCTGCATTACTTATTCCCACTCCTGTATCAGAGCTCACTGTTTCATTACTAGCAACCATTAGTGCAGTCCCACAAGGAGTTTTGTCAGCCCAGCTGCAGGAAAAGAGGAAGGAGCTGTGCTGTGAGACCAGGAAGTTCTACAACTGTCTTTGTCCTCAAAATCAGCATCTAGAGACACCAGGAAGACTGCTGGTGCAGATGCTTTACACACACAACAAGCACCGTTTTTGAACCATACCGTTTTCTCAGGATGTGTCCTGTGTCTTGTCTTGTTTCTTTTGCAAAGTCGTAATCTTCAAAATGTCATTACCATTCTTCAGGCTTCTCAAAATCAAATGCAGTTGATGCCTCCAGGGTCTGTCTTTTGGAATAAGATTAACTTGGTTTTTATGCTTTGAATAAGAAATGTTCACCTTCTGTATTTTTAAATATTTTTTGTAAGCATTTTAATTCTTCATTTTTTGGCTAGCAGACTTAGCTATTCTGGAGAAAAGCGGCAACCATAATAATTGTTCTGAGTGCTCCTCTGTGTTCTCAGGTGTACATAAAGGGCTGTGTGGCTAGAAGAAAATACCCTGTGCCTGAATTATTAGTAATTGCATTTTGAACCTGGGTGGGACTACTACTTGGAAATAACAAAATAACAAGTTCTGCACATAGCCATTACAACAGCCAGGACACCCGCTGCTGTAGGTGTAACAGTTCTCAATGCTGGCATTAACTGTTTTCATACTGTGTTAGTTATGTGATAGCGTATGAATGACTCCTCAACAACACTGACTAAAAAACTTACAGACATTGTTGTCCTGTGGTTAAAAGAAAGCCCTGACTGCAGTTGTGCTTGCCTCCAAACATTGTTTTAGGAAAAGAAAATACAGCAATCCTCCAATAATCAGTCATCGAAGTCTATTACCAAGGTCAGAGCAGTAGCTGGAAATGTAGCTCCAGCATTCATCCTAGAGTTAATTACTATAATAACTATAATAGAGTTAGTTGTGAGAGACGCTTTCTGATGTCTGACACTTGCTATGGTGGTGCCCATAGCGCTGCTGCTTAAAGTTACTCTTCTGTATTGGTCCTTGTCACAGGATCTCCTTGAAGAAGGAGATTTTGTGTCATCGTTACCTTTTTGGTTGTACTCTCAAGTGAGATCTGGAGGTAATTATGAATGGAATACAAATGATCCCCATTTCTGTACGCCTCTGTAACTTCTCAGCTGTAACAAAAGTTGTCAATGTGCCAGGGATGAGTTGAACTCACTTTGATCTTGTACAGAGTCTAGGAGCTCAATTCCTGTCATCTATTGGCCAAGTATGTTAGGATTTTAGTGGAAGGTAAAATGTCTCTACTACATAGAAATTCACTGGATCTTGCACTTGATCTAGCAGTCCTGCAATGCATCCTCAAACCACTGTGTTAGACAAGTTATTTTTCTTGACACTTGAGGACACTGGAGCTGCCTGTTTGTTGTGTCATTTGTATGGTTTTCTGTAAATTGCAATAAAAGGCAAGACTTTGTCAGTAGACAGCTTACCATGTCAGATCAATCCCACTAGGCTTTTCTTTTGGTGTCACTTCTCCAGCTGATGGCTGTGCTGTTGTGGAACACCCAACTTATACAGTCCTCAAGCAGTGTTGTTACCATGGCATAGTTTTGCAAACTTTGAATCTGTCAAAGAATCTGATTTTGTCCGAACTTTTTTACTTGCTTTATAAGCTTACAAAGTGACAAGCAGAAACCGTCATGGGAAAGACTTTCTGTCTGCACTGTTTTTCAAAACACTCATGGCAAGAAAATGCATCAGTGACAACAGTTTTGTTTATAAATAGGGACTCTCATCATGGGACTAATTTTGAGACTTGGTCCCAAACAAAAAGAGGTTGGATCTGAGCATGAAGATTGGAGCCACCAGACTGCTATCTGTAACTTTCCAATTTGTCTTCCAAATCTTTACAGACAAAAGGTAAACCTGCAGGTGTAAAGCAACACCAGCCTCACCTGGTATTTGCAAAAATCTCCTATGGGGGAACCCTTCCGATTAACTTGTTTGCCAGCAACTGCAGTGCAGAATGTCAGAGGTTTGTTTTGGAGGCTGCATTCCTGCTGGGTTGCTATCAGATGCCTTCTCTTGCTGTGGAACACAGGCTTCCTCTCTGTGATTTGCCATCTCTGATTCCTAGGGTGACTTTCAAGATTAGAAGAGACAAAGCCAAAATTATTCCAGTAGCTTTCTGTTGACTAGGTGCAATTCAAGCTGTCAGCTGTACAACCTTTTCCCAGAGTTCCTGACCCAAAACCTGGTTTGAAGATTCAGACTCATTGAGCTGTATGACCAGATGAACACCTCGGGCAAAGAGTTCTCCCTACCACCATGGAAAGACAAACACTGTGTGGGAAAACAGTTTTCAAAACAACAGGTTCTTCGAAGTGGTGGAGACTACAGGGACAAACCAGACGCTTAAATACAGCCATCTCAGACTGCTGTCTGAAACAAATCAACCACCTGTTGAGCTCTGAGGCTTACTTCACAGCAATTTCTGCTTTTGTCTGCTCTGTGCTGTCATACTTTTTTTTTTTTTTTCACCCTCCTCTCCTCCTCATAGTATCAAGTTTCTTAGGAATATCACAGCTTGCATGCTTCGGATAAGTACCAGTGTCTTGGTATAAACACTGACTTACGTTAAACAGAGTTTCTTGCACTTAATAACCAGATCAGCTTGGAGAGAACAGTATCTTAATGTTTAACAACAAGAGATTCACAACATGTATGAAAAGTACATTTTTGCAGTTCAAGTGAAAATGAAATAAACTGTGTGATGGAACAAGGTAATTCTTATCTCAAAGGAGGAAAAAGTACTTACAGGAAGCAAGATTAACAGTATCTTCTCATGTTGGGCTGTTTAATAAATCAGTTAGTTTGTAGCCTGGTAGCACAAGCCAAAATAATAAGATAGTTAAAAGTCCCAACAGAATAAAACCTATCTGTCTAGGAAAATGAAGGAGATAAAAAAACCCCACCAACCTTCAATAGTAAAGACCACAGTCCCCTAACTGCCACAGTTCTACAACCTATTTTGTGTGAGTAGCCCTTACAAAATTAACAATACATACCTGTCTTGACTGTGTAACATTAAAGTTGGTTTAAGTGGAGTTTAGCTTTGGTTCTTGAGGCCAGTTGTCTTGAATAATCCAGCAAGGAACTTCGCATGCCTCTCAGGTCATCTGTCTAAACTCAGCAGCTGTGCAGGGGATTGAGTGTACAAAAAGCAGAGAGTATCAAGTCACACATGCAGCTCTGCTTGCTAGACTGCTAGATGGCAAGTAAAGATGCAGAGCTGGGCATTTGCCCTCTTCAGACATGACAAGTAAAACCAGTTGCCACCTGTAACCGTCTGGTTTACCAAGTTGTCATTATGGCTGTCCTTGCTATATATATTAATAGCCTTTCAGAATCTTATGTATGGTTTTGTAACAGGTCTTTTGTATGTTGATTGTGATTTTTTTTTTTCCCCCTCAATGCAGCATGATAAACCAGGGCTGCTGAGCATGGCAAATGCAGGACCCGGTACTAATGGCTCTCAGTTCTTTATTACAACCGTGCCTACTTCTCACCTGGATGGGAAACATGTGGTATTTGGCCAAGTGATCAAAGGAATGGGGGTAGTTAAAATGTTAGAAAATGTTGAAGTAAAAGGAGAAAATCCTGCTAAGGTAAACAAAATCCAGAGGACTTAGGGATGATGTTTATTCTTCCATTGTATGATGTATACTCTTTTCTTCTAAATGCTTGGTGTAATGTTTCTAACTATTAAATGTTAGCCAGTTATTTTTACCAACAGTGTTAATTTCCGTTTTACTGCCCTTGGTCTTTTGCTGTAATTTTCCCCTGCACAAACAATTGATTTATTGTTCAGCACAGCTGTGAGGGTGGAAGCCTTTACCAGGGTGAAGGTAGAAATGCTCAGCTAGAATTGTAGGATGGGTGACGAAATTAAAATGAGGAATTCCCAACTCTTCCTAAGTGATATGTAACTTTTATGCATTTTACATCAGAAGTCGTATTTCTGGAAAAGCAGTTGGTGTGTTGGTCATGTCAGTTTGTGGTTGTTTGAAAAATGAATACTTCTGTAACTTTGAAAGACTTGGCAGTTTAAGAAAGAACCATCTTCTCTAATGTAGAACTGCCATGTCTTGTGTTTTGCTGCAGCTCAGCTTGCTGCCAGTTCCTTTTCCAGCCTTGCTGTGCAGTGTGGGTATGGTGTTCTTGGAATGCTGCTGCTCTGAGTGCAACACTGTGATAAAAGGCTTTTTATGAGGATTGGATAATGATGTGATGGGTTTCTGAAAACCCTGCACCCAAACAACAGATGAAAAAGCATTTTTACTGAATTTCAAAGAACACTCAGAAGTTGTGGCTTTTTTGGGGGAAATTGTCTTAATAAGCAATACTGCTATTTACACTTTATTTTGTCAGTTGTGCGTCATTGCAGAATGTGGGGAGCTAAAGGAAGGAGATGACTGGGGAATTGTTCCCCAGGATGGATCTGGAGATGCTCATCCAGATTTTCCTGAAGATTCAGATATAGACTTGAAAGATGTAAGTATTTTTCTTTTATGGTATTTTACAGAATGCAAGACTTGTCGGTAATCTGAGTTACATGGCGTCTGTGATGATGTTTACTAAGCCTTTTTTCTTAAGAATTGATCAAGGTCCTAATTAAATGGTGACACTAAATTTTAGGAAAGAAAATGCTGCAGGCGGGGATTGCTAACCCTTTTTTCAGTGCTAATTGCAGCTAATTTTTTCCCCAGTAACTAAAACCACAATTACTTACAGTTATTACACTTTTTCCCCCCCGTTCTTTGTTTCTTTTTACTTTTGTTTGTGCTGTAGGAACAAACTGCAGTTACTAGAACTCCATCCTACAGCTTAATGTTGTATCTACAAACTTCTGCCCAACTTTCAAAATATCCACCCTTAAAAAGATACTGCTTCACCTACTAGAAATAATAAAGGATCAACCTTTTTAAAAGAGTTTTACTACATCAGAGCTAGTCATTCTCAAATCCCAGTAGTTTTTTGCTTTTCAGGTTGTTCAAACTGGAGGAAGACCTGTTGTTGAGAGTTAGGGAGCAGACTGCTAAAGCAGCTCTTCTGCAGGTTTTTACTTTATGAAAGCGAAATAGACAAACTGTGTAAATCAAACAGTGATTGGTGAGAGGGAAAAAAAAGTGGGCTGCACCCATGGATTCCAAACACAGAATTGGAAATAGAATAGTAAAAAACCATTACAGCTAGAAAACAGAAACTCCTTGTATATAGCTATTGAGAAGCAGTTCAGCTTGTGAAAACGTTTTTGGATAGCGCTTGATGTGGTTCAGAACTGAAGTTGGCAGGTGCCTGCTTCCTTTAACTTCAAACTTGTTCATATAAACTTAACTACACAAACCATGGTGACATTGGTCTCATGCTGTGGTCAGCTTTTTTTCAAGGTCATTAATTCTAGTAGGGTAGAAGTGTAAACTGCTAGTATTACAAATGGCAATGTATACATTTGACAGAGCTTAAGACAACTACGGTGTAGACAGCAGTAATTATAAAGTGTTTATTGCCACTGGCAAAGTAACACTTGCAATATATGCCATTCTGGAAATAGAAATGGATTTGGTAAAGAAAGGCAGTTGCTCTTTTTCTACTTCTATAGATGTTTTAAGTGTTTTGAGAGAAGGAGAATTCTGTTGATACAACTTCTAGTTTGAGAGTGTGCAGAGTTCAGGTGACTAATGCTGTTTTGAGAAGCAGAAGTCAAAATTTTCTCGGGAATAAGGCAGTCTTGGTTGAATACTTTGATCGTTAACATGTCTTTTCTATAAATAACGGTCAATACCTTTATATATAGCTCTGTGTGGGTAGCAGAATTTAGGGGAAGGAGTTGAACTGCTATGTTGTCTCTGGTATTTTCTCACCCTTTATACGGTAGAAAACCCATTAGGAATTTCATCCTTCAGACTAATGTGCAACAAAGTAGAGCAGTATAGGAGTGGTTTGAAGCTAGTATATGTCTAAAATGGTAATATTCTGAGATTTTATAATCTTTGAAAGAGGATGGACATGGGATCCTACTGTTAAACATTAAGTAATTCAAGACTTCTTTCATAAGTACATTCATTCTTGATATCTTCCATCTTATCTTATTAGGTTGACAAGATTGTGGCCATAGCAGAAGACATAAAGAATATAGGAAATACTTTCTTCAAATCGCAAAACTGGGCAGTGGCAGCTAAAAAGTATAGTAAAAGTTTACGGTAAGGCTATCATAATTCAATCAGGTAGTTCCTGTAACCCAATTTAATACTGCTATCAAGCAATGATATGTGCATTTAAAAAGTGGCTGTTGCTGTGCTCTTTTATTTTTTTAAAAAAGAGCCTTCTGAATCTGGAAAACATCTGTTTGATTTTTCACTACTTATTCAAGTAGGTCTTCTGCTCATTGCTAGGTAAGACCTATAGCCAGGAGGCGTTGCTTAGCACTGACTAAATGCTCCTTTTTTAATGCTTGTGCTGTGTTGGTGCATAACTGGTAAGGAAAGCATAGTAGTATACAGGGTTGGTAACTGACAGGAAAGGAGGGAGATACTTTTTCTCTGATTTCTAAAAAACAGTAGGTTTAGGAAATGGATAAGTTCAAGAGAGTACCCCCAAACGTGACCTTTATTAATTCATTGTTATTTTTTCTGAGGCTCCATCATCCTGACTCCATGTATAGTTCAGATTTGCCTTCAAAATCATGGTCTGATTTTGTTTCTATACCGCTCCTTTCTTCTTTCCATAGTTTTTGATCTCTGTGTATGATCTGCTCTTAAAAACTTTATTTTTTTTAAAGTTATACTGACCTTTATCCCTACCTTCTTAATGATCGCTGGTTAACTAGCAGTAACAATAATGAAAGAAAAAAGAATACAGGCACATTTAATGCTTCACCCAAGTTTTTAACTGACTGGGTTTCAAACAAATGATGGCTTTCTGAAGCACAAAAATTAATCCTTTAATTACAGATATTAACCCAATCAGCAGTGTCTCCCCCTGCCCTCAAAAAGCCCATCATAGACCAAGAGAAACCCTGAAGTAAATAGGATTTTTATGTATATCTTTTAGAAATCATACAGAAAAAAGGCTGGAATGGATCTTTAAAGATCTTTGTGTTGTATCTGTCCATTTTCTTCCCCCATTCTTAGGTAAATGTCAGGTATAATTATGCCCTCTCTTGCAATTAGTTGTCTTGCTCACTCTTAAGCACACCCAATGAAAGCTCTTCCAGTTGGAATAGCAGCTTCTGTTTGGTGCTTATTTGTCCTTGTGGATGGAGAGGATAGTAATGTTTCTAGAATGAAGAAACCTGATCATTCCAGCTCTTCTTTATAGGCCATATTTTTGTGGACATACCCCATTTTTGTATCTTAAAATCTAATAATTTACATACGATGGTGCACTTTAGCTGGCACTTCACCAGAACTGATAGGAATAGAATAGCTCTTACTGGGGTATCTCCCATGTCTTATGTACAACTCACCTAGCAAACTGGCAGTGTTGGTTTTTTTTTTTTAACCAACAGTAACCATTATAACGGTCTGTTCTTTTCTTGTCTTGTTGCTGTTTAAGTAGTTTTTATTTTTATGCAAGAATTGACACCTTTTTTATCAAATGCATTACTTCCTTTGATCTTACTGATTGACCTTACTGATTTCTTTTACTTGGAAGCTCTGATTTGTCCCCAGAATGGTTGCAGTCTTTTGTATTTTGGTGTGATTTATAAACATTAGAGCTGTTTGTTTTGAACATAACACAGTTTCATATAACAACTCTCCTTAGCTTTCTACCCTTTTCTCTGTCTTCCTATTCTCATCTTTTGCATGATTCTTAGCAAGTAGAAAAATCACTGGGACTATGTCTAATTTACTTTTTAAGTATTGCTTATTCCTGTGCTCCAAAGTTGTACACAACAACGCAGCACTCAAAAGATAGGGCATGCAAAACCTGATCTTATATAGGCACTGATCTGCAAAGACAGCATTAATCATGAGATGCTTAAAATGTGAATGTACACAAACTTAGTTTGTATTTTTTAAATAAAAATCACAGAAGTTCTATTAAGTGGGCCATTAAAAGAGTTAGAACTTTTATATCCACAACCACTTGAAATAAAAAACTGACAGCATTAGCACATGGTAAATTAAGAAGATGAGATACAGTTTGCCTATGAAGCAGAGATGCCATAAATGATGTGGCTTAGTCCTGAAGTAGTGACAGTTTTGAAGTTCAGAAAAAAGTTATGAAGGAAGACAGTGGAAAGAAGGTGGAGTTACTCTCCTGTGCAAAGTAAAGTTAGCTTCAGATTTTAGCCATAAATGCCCAATGTTTAAAATATTAATGAGGAACTGAAGAAGAGATGAAGCTTCCCATGAGCATGCAAGGTGCAGTGGTGGTTTTGCCACTGATGAGCAACATGGTTTTTGAGAATAAAGAGTCATTGAGATAAATTCCAATGGTTTCATGTCATCTGGAATAGTGCATTTGTCTAAGAAGAAGAGGGCTGCTAGTACGGTGGAGGTCTAGGAGTTACAGGAGAAAGTCACCAGCGAGTTAATCTTTTTTGTCAGGGTAGTTCTTACATATTTAGTTTAATAAATACTTGTAATAGTGGAATTGAAGCTGCTTGAAAAATACCAGTTTGGATAGGCCAGTTCACACACATCTGTGGAAGGACAGAACAAAGTGGAAGTTGCAACACTAACATATATTTGTAAATCTGTTTTTCTGCAGGTATGTAGAAGCTTCTGAAGCAGTGGCAGAGGGGGCAGACAAACCAAAGTTAAAGACTGTTGCTTTGACCTGTGTTTTAAACATTGGCGCTTGTAAACTAAAATTGTCGGATTGGCAGGGAGCCATTGAAAGTTGTTCAGAGGTAAATTTAATGTTTAGTATTTTGATTAACAGTTGGCCTATATAGAAAACGGAGACTGGAAGTACAAAGCTTTCTCTAAAGAGTATTCTGACAAGCTTATGATTTGAATTTATTACTAACTTTCCCAGTATGTGGCTTTTTAAAAAGATTTTGAAGCTGAAATGACTCATTAGAAACAAACAAAAGAGGGCTGTTGCTTACTGTCAAAAAAAAAAATGTCAGTTTGGGTTGCAGAGCTATTTTTCATATTACAAAGAGTTAAACTGTCTTCAGTGAAAAAGTAATACTTTTATCTGGGAAAACTAGTATGAGCAAAACATTTTACTTGCTTTTAGATTTGATGGTCTTGTATTTTATTCAGTGAAGTGACTTTTCTAACTAAAGCCCTTTCAGGTAGACTTAGTGGTGAAATGAAATCAGTGAATAGGAAGAAAGAAAGAAGACAACAATAAATACAAAAATATTGAAAAACAATAGAATGAAAGAAAAATAAGGAACAGTGACATAGACATGATAGAATTTAATACATTTGAGGAAACTTCAAATAATTCAGTAAACCTCCAAAATTTTGAAGGAAACAGAGTAAAGAATGCTCTTATCTGTTAGCAGAGGATCCTGATTCCTTCATGCTGAAAGCAGGAGTCTGGCTGATCTGTGTGTGAGGGGTCTTTAGAGAACTGGCTTACTTTCTAGCCTGCTGGTGATGTTACTACATAGAAAACATTCATAAACCTATATTCAGAAGGGACAAGTGGGGAATGAGGGAAGAAAATAAAAGGAAACTGTAATGTGATATGTTATCTAGAAAATGTTAAAAATAGAAACAGCATTTAAGTGTTACAGATAGAAATTATTAATCATAATACTCGCCATTGTGCAAAAAAACACCTCCCTTTTTTTTTTTAGATTACAGAATTGTTAAAGGCAATTCTGTAGCTGTAATAGACTTCTGTAAGGTATTTAGCTTATGTCTCAGAACAAGTGTTAAGCAGTTAAACCTGTTTTAATTAGAACATCAGTTTCCTATGATTAACTAGTAGAGCTCAAGGTAATTCTTAACGAGAAACTTTTCACTTCTATGATTTCCTAAAGCCAAAAGCAATTTAAATTAACAATCTGTAATACATGCTTATTTGATGTAAATAAGGAATTTCAAAGAGCTGAACCCATTCAAATAAACCTTGCTTTAAAATAGCTGTAAGCAAAATGGTCAAGCTAAATCCAAGGAATGCTACCTACGTGTACTCAATACAGACACCTGATTTTCTAATTCCTGACACAGAAGAGGCTCTAGGCTTTATAGCAGATAGACCAGGATGAGCGCCCAGAGTAATACTTCCTTTATAAACAGTCAGTTCTGAAGTGATTTTGAAAAATCTGGCTTCATCACGTAATGTCTATAATTCTTAATTAATGATTTAAAGTTAATAAACAAAAGCAATAAAGCCACACATTCATGCAAACAGATTTCCTCTAATCAGTAAGAAACCATACTCTTTACACTAATAAAAAAAGGACACACTATAGAAGCATCTGCAATAAGAAAAAAGCATGCAACTTCACAGGCAAAACAGAACAGCTAGCTAGCCAACGTAACTGAGGTACTTTGAAAAAATAATTTAAATAACCAAAGAGTGGAACAGTCTCTTTGCCCAGCCACTGTATTTCCTTTTTTGATACTGTCACATTAGAGCTGGCACATACACATTAGTGAAATCAATCAGCTCACAAGGGCGTAATGACTAGAACTTGGCAAGGTTCCTGAGGCATGGAGATGGATTGCTTGTATGTATCTTTCTAGCCTACAGTGAAAACAGATTTAGAGGAAATGTGCATGTTTTATGATGTCATTTGAGGGTTTTTTTGGTGTGAAGGAAGGAGCTGCAATATAGAATTCTATTCTATTCTAAGACTCAGTGTTGGGATAATTTGAACTGCAGCAACGCCTTTGCCTTGATATGTATATATATACATAGACACACACACAGAGGTCCATTTTATCCTTGTGTATGCTTGTCCTTCACAAAAGACCACTTCTGGTGCAGTGGTGTTAAAACTGATTTAGCTAGCTATTCAGCGTGCTCCATTACAGCATTGCTTTTTACACAGTTAATGTTTTGACAGCTTACCCTCAAACCAGCTGGGGAGATTGTCTGCTGGTGTGAACTGTGCCATTTGTGGAGATGGGAGGCTGTGAAGTATATGAAATGTTAACGTGACAATTTTATTAAATTTACAGGCTCTTAAAATAGATCCAGCAAATACTAAAGCTCTCTACAGACGGGCTCAAGGATGGCAGGGAATAAAAGATCTCGATGAGGCACTGGTAATGATCACAGTATTTTCTTTTTTTTAAATCTAAACATTTAATCAGAGCACTAATATATTTTTTCTTTTATTTAAGGCGGATCTTAAAAGGGCTCATGAAATAGCCCCCGAAGACAAAGGTAAAATAAAGCTGGTTGTTTATAAATTTTTTTTTTTAAGAAACTCAAAAGAAGCTCCCAGGATAGCATTTAGTAGGAAATCATACTAGTGTGATGCCTAAAATGCTGACTTCTAACAGCTTAAACTGACGTATTCAGCACAGAGCCCATTGAGCTGGAAAACCTGTTTTTATACAGCAGTGATCCTTCTGTTGAGCTGGGAAACCTGCTTCTGTAGGTCAACAGCATGCCCTATCTTACAGGGGTCTTACTAACTTTCTTAATTTCCTGGTCTAATTGGATAAGATTTTTAGCTCATAAATTGCCTTGGCACCAAAGTTATGCTTGCTTCACCCTCCTCTACCTGGTTACCTTACCAGGTGAAACAAAGTAAGGCACATGGTTTTTTAGCTGCTAGCAGCTGACCTGATAGAAGATTAAATGCAGTTCTATTAAATGAAATAACGTGGGTAAGTTGCAGCAGTGTGACCTGGTCTTGATGTATTAGGAAACCTTATGTAAAAAGATTGCTATAACTCTATCATGGATTTCTTTTTTACACAGCTATCCAGACGGAAACACTCAGAATCAAGCAGAAGATAAAAGCCCAAAAGGAGAAAGAGAAGGCAGCTTATGCTAAAATGTTTGCCTGATTTTTTTTCTAAACTTTTAAATCTATGCACTAACTCATGCAAAAGGATAAATGGATCTGCTTCTTTCATTTACCCTGTTCTGCAGTTTTCAGTGTTTGCAACTCAAAAGTGTAATAATAAAGACAAACAGTTGAAAGACCAAGTGGTTTTCTTTTTTTAAGCTGTAATAACTTGTGTTTTGTGACTCAGGTGTGTTTCTAATGTGTAAATCAGTAGTGGTTGGGTTTTTGCAGCTTGATAGTTGTGCCTTCTAAGAAGCTTGGTTTTACACCAAGACAATTTCAACAGTTTCTGTTAAGAGTTTTTATTACTGCAGACCTGATTTCTTGTAAGGAGTAAAAATGCTGGTAGACTTACAATGAAGGTGCAAGTATTACACTTCTTTTCTAAACCACTTCATAGTTTGTATTGCAGACGGGCTCTCTTACCAGGAAAAAAAAAACCCTAACTGTAAATTTCATGTTAACTGTGTAACACTTAAAAGCAGTGACAATTTTTTAGACTGATGTATTTTCTGTACTGCAAGGTAGGATTACATCAGGTAAATCACTCCAGATATAGAGAGAAAATATCTTTTTTTAAGGGTAGGTACTAAATTCTCCCTCCATACCCACAATTCTGGATATGGCTCTAGTTATCACTGAACTTCAGCAGTAAATCCAAGATCTAAAGTTCGTCAGTCCTGAGAAGAACTTTCTCCTGCCTGCCACACAACTCCTGTAAAGAAGTCCTATTTAAATAAGACTAGGGTTTAACCAGAAGGCACCGACTTCCATTTAATGCAACAATCATACCTAAAATTCAGAATGGCACATTAGTCATGCTGTTTAACGTTCAAGTCAGTGCTGTACTTTAATTACACTGCAGCATAAAATACTCCAACTTATTTGTTGGTGATCAGAAGTCACTGAATAAATTTGCCTTCAGTTTACATCCCATTATAAGCTGGTCCTCCTCCACCTTCAGGCACTACCCAGTTAATGTTCTGACTTGGGTCTTTAATATCACATGTTTTGCAGTGGACACAGTTCTGAGCATTTATCTGCAGTCTTGATCCTTCTCCTGTTTCCAGAGGAATATATTCATAGACTCCTGCAAAGACCAAAAGAGAGCTGTCACCTCACTGAACAGTTTCCCCCAGCATGTATGCTCTACTACCAAACAGCAAGTGTAATGAGGGAAGTATATGAGTAGTGTGATTCAACTGCCTCCTTCCCTGTGTACTAATTATTTCTTTTGTCATGAAAGTACTGTTAACAGTACATTTTAAGACCTGCACTTGAACCCTCCCCTAGGAGGAGGACTTGGATAGAATGCTTGAAATAAGTAGTGGGCCAGGTCGAGTCTTCCTGAAGTAATTGTCTCTCATGTTGCAAAAACAGTTCAGACACACATTTTTATTACGTACCTGCTGGACAAAATCTTTGTTCTGGTCCATCGAATACAGCCAGATTCCTGCTCACAGGGATGCTGTCATCTTTGAGGGTTAAATGTGCAGGCTGGTCATGTTCATGGTTTGTACCACTTAAAGCCACAGATGACAGGAGATCAAAACTGATTTTTCCATCAGGCTTTGGGTATTCAATAGGTGTACAGTCTTTAGCTGGCTTTAGCTGAGCAAAATCTGGTCCTAAATATATTTTTAATAAATAAGTTTCAGTATAGCATTACTGTAATTTGCAGTTATTCAAGAACAAGTTAATTAAGCTGTTTTAACTTCCCTTGCCATCATCATGAAGCATTTCATAAAAGGTAGCCTTTTTCATGACACAAAAAACTATGCTAAGTAGAATACTGTTTTAATGTTTTAATTTACACTATATGCTAGGTAATATGACAAAGTCTGTTTCAATGCCTTATCATCGATTTCTTTTTTAAACTTCAAGGCCTCACTACTTGACCAGATGTGCTCTAGCTTCAACTAAGGCCAGAAAAGACTGACATACACTTTTAGTATCTTCTTTCAGGAGTTAATGAAATTACCTGGATGTTTTAATGTCCATGGCTCCATTCCTCTCAGTAGCCAATAAAATATACCTGTGTAAATCATTCCTCCATACACACCAAGTATGCTGTGACAGGATGGTCGGATATTTCTAACTGCATACAGCTCTTTCCAGACCCAGGACTTTTTCAGGTTCTCTTCATATTCTTGCACATCAAGTCCTAAGGCAGTACATTACTTGTTAGGTACCTACAGTACATAAAGACTATCCTTGAAATAAAAAATAATGGCTGAATAAAGGCAATTGTTAGCAATGAAGGCAGTAAAATAAGAATTTCAGAATAGGAAGCTAGGAATAAACTAGACAATATAGTGGCAACATGTACAGCATGTTTCAGCTGAATGAGAGCTCACTAGGACTGAAACCACAGAGAAGAGATTTCTAAAATAATAATCATGTGGCACGTGGCTGTAGTATCCCTCTCCAGAGTGACTGAAATTCGAATTGGGTTCTCTCTCTGTACAGTCTTTGTTAACAGATTTAAGGGAACAACCAAGGCTTAAAGGAATCGTTACAATGTGGTCAGGACCAGGAGACTGCGGTCAGGACCAGGGTGCTTGCATTATATGTAATAGGAAAACTGAGAAGACTGTAAAGACAGAGAAAGAGGAGTGAAGGAAAAAAGTATCCTAATAATTAATGGTGAAGAGCAAACTTGAAAAGCCTCATCCTGTTTTGCTTATATTTAACCTGTTCCTTTAATTTTTTTTCTCTCTCCAATTCTGCAGCCTTTCAGTAACACTTTTTGAATGATAAAGCACTAATCTTTAACCATATTTGTAGGAATGAAATAAATACTATTCCTGTTTACTTATAGAGGAATCATAAGCTTACTTTTCAGATGCTCACTGGAGGCGTATTTTTGTTCTGGCAGTAGGATCAATACTTAAAAATAAGTAAGCAAAACTTTATTTTCTTTCTTAAAGAGTTTGACAGCATAAACAGTAAATAAACAATACCCATCTTCTAAATCCATCACACTCATTTAATGATTTATTTATATTTCCAGCTAATTCCTTCAGACACATTTAGCTACTGCTAAGCTCCTGGTGAGTCTGACTGAACACAAGGTAATTACAAATCCAAGTACGGTGATCTTACCTATTGTCTTTGTCTGGAGATTTTCATTGATTAATTGGCTAAAGATGGCTTCTGAAGCCACCATGCCGCTTTTCATTGCAGTATGTGTCCCTTTGATCTTCGGAACATTCATGAGTCCAGGACTGCAACCAATTAATAATCCACCTGGGAAAGTGAGTTTGGGTATTGACTGAAAAGGAAACAGAAAGAATGGTGATTTGTTTGTTTTTCCTTGTTTTTTAAAATGAAAATAACATTCTGGAAATGCAACCTGCATGTGGTTTGAGTGTCCTTCACATTTTTAGACTTGCATGTATACTATGTAAAAACACAGAGTTACTCCATTAATCAAGGAATTTTGGCATACTAAGCAGTAAGAATACATTGTTCTGGGGCTGAGTATAAAATAATTACAAAACAACATTTTCCTTGTATTCTCTCTCCAGTTGCTTATCTGCAACAAGACTGTGGTAATGTCACCCATCGATACTGTTTTCCTCCTCCAAGTTTAAGTGAATTCTTAAAAAAAGACATTTGTGTTCCCATTTTCCACACAGTCAGGTGCATGCACCTCATCTCACAGTCTATTACTCGGTGCTCTTCTCCACAAATCTTTTCTATGAAACTGCACAGTGCCCTCCCCATCCCTCCCCAGGTCCCACTTATTTTAGAAGTTGCTCGGCAGCCAAGTACATTTTTGGTGCAAAATCATTGTCTTACTCCCATTCTGTAAGAAGCATAATGTCATTGTATTGTCATGAGTACAGTCAACTCATAAACCTAAGACAGCCAGATGATTTGCAAGCGTCAGGTCTATAGTATTAATATACTATGTTAACACCTTTAACACCTGTATTAGCTAAGGAATACCTCAGCTATCAAGATAGTTTTCTCACCCTCATCCAATGAAATTAAGATTTTAGACAGGGAACGGCTTCAAAATGGGGATTTGACTGCAGCACTTAGAGCAAAAAGCTGTGATCAAATCCTAGGTCTGAAGTTGCTGAAGGTAATTTATGAACACTTTCCTCTGAAAGTTTTTAGTACCGAGCAGCGCTTGTGAACCTACCATCCTCCTTTTATTAAAGCTGCCTGAAAGAACGCATTTTTTTAAATAGTCTAAGTAATTTGACCCCAAACAAGTAGTTTTATTTAACGAAAAATGTCAAAAAAAAAAAAAAGTATTCCTTGGAATTCAAGATAATCTGAAACAAATGTTTGGTTTTTTCTGCTAGTTCAATTGTTACCTGTTTACTATTCACCTAGGTCTGCTTACTTTTGAATATTCCTATAGCAGGCACCAAAAAAAAAGTTGCATTACACAGCATTTCCACTGAGTTTTGGGCAATTTATCACAGACTTCGTGTTTTGGTTCATAGGAAAGGTAACTTAGGCTGAAAACACAGCTGCAACTTTTAACTCATTTTCAGTGACCAGAAGTAGTATGTAGTATATCCTCTCTTTTCACAAGACCTTTGCTGGAACACAGTTATTCTGTTGCCTCATTAGGATGCAATAATGTAGCACTGGCATAAGCATAGAAAGACTTCTTGACTGACTCTGAATTACATTAAAAAAAGGGTTATCAAGTACTTTTCTTTGGCAACCACTGTTTCACTTAATAGGTACGTAGTAACCATCAAAGTATAAATGAAATTAAAGATTAGTCATATCACACAAAAGGTTACACATCCTGCAGCTTTGTTAGTAATTCTCATTAACAGCACTTAGTGCCTGTTTTCACAGTCAGTTGAAGGAACACATCATGCCAGCATGGCAGGAGCCCTCCCCGCCCCTAAGATACAGGGTGAAATCCTTTCAACCTTGAGCACTGGGAGAAGCCACCACGCTCTTGGCAGCAAAGATATGAAACAAGGCTGGTTTGGAGGAGCAGAGAAGGGAAGACATCCACTCCCTGCAGAGTCCTCCCCACCAGCAGACAGGGAACCACCCATTCTCTTCCCCTTAACTCAGCTCAGGGCTGAAAATCTGTTGAGTGAGTGTAATGTTTGACACATGGGTCTTCTGTATCAAGGTTCTTTTCTCAGCAGCAACACCTTTTTTTTCCACAAAACTGTTCAACATTTTCCAAGTTTTTCATAAAATGGAGACAAAACAGAGGTTGCATGGGAATTAAGTGCTTGATTTTGCAATTTTAATAAACAGAAAAAATAACAGCTATGTAGATGTAATCCATCCTTCCACATATCCCAAAAAGCTACAAAATCAGGTAAGTGTCCAAGAATGCACTCACTTTCTCTCTCACACATCAGATTAGCATCATATATGTTAAAGACTAAAGAATATGGTCATAAGGTCATATAATACAGAAAAAAAGCTTAGCTTGATGGTAATTTTATACACCTATTTGGTGCAATACTGTCACCAAAATGAAAACTGGAGCTACAGAATTAATTACATAAGAAAATATTCCTGGTCTCCAGTGATGCAAATGAGTCAGACTGCTACAGTTATTAATCAAAGCAACACATGCAAAAGAAGAGCTAATCTTGAAAATCTTCCTAAGTGAATCATCAAGACAGCTTATTTTTACTCAAAGCATGCATTAAAAAAAAAAAATTAAAATGTAACGTCATGATTAGCTAGACAATTTTATCTACAGGAAATAAAACAAATCATGCTTTTGTGTTAGGAACAGTGCAAAGGAAGAGACATTTTGTTTCAATTCCAGCAAAGAAGTCATCCAAAGATTAGGCAGAGATGCATGAGAGCTATAATCCTATACTGCCTGTATAACCTAGCACAAACAATGTCTGTAAGTGGCTTAAAAGACACCATGTTCTTTCAGCCATACCCTTCAAGCAGAATAAGGAGAATGCATCTGAAGTCACCACCTGGCTACTTTGTCAAAGCCAGAAATTCGATGGTGATTACCTATGATAGAGAAACCAGTGCACAGGGTGGGGGTGAAAAGAGAAGCCCCTCTTACAAAAAGTCTAGATTAAGACATCTTGGAATTTTTAATCTAATCTGTGTTGATAATGGACCAACAATGGTTTCTGAAATAAGCTAGTAACACAGATGTCTTACAATGTGGTGTGACATACTTCCACTTCAGTGGACAAAGTAATCAACCTGCAGATTGATTAAATGCGTGTCATGTGTGTAATCAAGAAGCTGCTTCATGAACCCACATGACAAACGCAGACATGCACACTGGTGTCAAAGACTAACTCCACAAGACTGTGACAAGAGTTGTGTTGCTGCTGAAATTCTACTTGTATTGCAAAAACTGCACGAAGCCACATTTATTCTAGAGAAGACGTTCAAAAAGGAAGACAAAGTAGTCAGAGAGCAGAGTGGAATGGCCCCACAAACGGGCTGTGGATCATAAACACTCAGGCTAGTTTTAAGCTCCAAACTGAAAGGAGCATCTAGGAGATGGGTGTGGGAGTTCAGGACACAGAACCATGTGCTCTGTGTTTCAAGAGTCCCACATGAGAAGCTAACAGGTCGAAAGAAGTTTAGCTGTTAAACATAAAACTCTAGACTATTTCTCCCGCAAGTTGTTCCAACCCTTTCAACTGGTCTTAAGTTTTGATGAATACATTTTCAAAACTTCACCTATTGGACTCCTTACGGGACCAAAATGAACGAGGTATTCCATCTCCCAAGAAGGCAGAAATTCAAAGCTGTACTTGATGAGGTGAAGACCTTTATCTGCCAAGCTACATAACAATTTCAGCATCATCACTGATTAATGGGTCAAGCATTGGAAAGAAGTTCCTTATTCTAAGGTAAACAAGTAATTTAGAAAAGACACCTCCCCCAATCCCACAAAAACAACAGATGAGTGGTGCTACGCTCCCTTCCCTAGGGTTCCAGACATGACAAAAGAGTTATCTGCAGCTTCTCTACAGCTGAGTGCATTTGATTGCAATATAAACTCCATTTCATATTTCATTTGGGAAATAAAGTGACTATGTCAGAAGATTTTTAGTATGACAGAACCTAAGCCTAGCTGGTACCCAGCAAGACAACAAGGCTTTTCTGTCCAGCAAAACTTTTGGCTTTGTTCAGCTTTATTATAGTTCACTCGTTTCCCAGCAGCATGCAACCCAAATCTACAGCACTAAAAACTTGGCTATAGAGAATTCAAAATAAAAAATTTCATTAAAAAGTTACCTGTAAACCACCTTCATTTAACGCTCTGGCACCATAGGCAATCCTTGTTCCGCCTTCCAAAGTAGGCTGTACACTAGGATGGTGCTTCCACCTCTGAAACTCCCTAAATGGATTCAAATAGGGATTTTGATAATCTAAACCAACCTAAAAAAAAAAAGTGCAACATTAATGAAAATAAAGAATGAAATTTCAACAAAAGTTGGAGAAGACGACAATCACATATTACCACACCAACTCTTTACACCTATTTTATACTAAATCAACATCAGGATCTTTCTACTTAAAGAAACTACTGCAAAAAATCCATTCTATTAACAGTATAGAAGAAGCAAATCTGAGAACTGGCTGCTACAAGACTGTTCTCTGCCCTGCCTGAAACCTAGAACATGGAAAATATTTAATTGCATTGTAGCCACCTTCCATCTGTCTTTACATATTTTAAGCAGTTCTTCACATCGTTTAGGGGAGACAATTATCATTTCCATTTAGGAGAACCATTGTAATAAAGCACAGAGGACCAACGATAAAAGCACAAAATGCAGGAAAAAGACTTTGTCAATTGGCTGGATGCCCAGGATTCTTAATCTTATGCATTTCAGAATTTGCCCAAATATATACTCTGCATTTCCCATCTTGAATATACACTTAAAAGGATTTATTTTGCCAAATTTCCTCTTTTTAGAAAGGGATTATTTCTGGTTCCTGTAAGCTTTATATGAGACAAATAAAACATACAAGTCAGCAACTAACAGCACCTTGATTTCTGTGGCAGCTCACTGCTTGTAGAGCACTGCTTGCAGCTACTTTCCTTAATGAACAATTTTCAGAATAAATGCAAGATAATCCTACTACAAGAAGCAGCTCAGACTGACATTGGAGTAAATTTCAAAGACAAAAAAAAGTTCGCACAAAAGTAGATTTTCTCCTATCTGAACATTACTGATGACCGTTCTCTGAAAGAATCAAAGCTCTCCACCCTTCTAAACACAAACAGAATTTGAATGTCTGCTGTCTGTACTTATTCATTCCAATATTGGAAATCTGCACAGGACAAGTATGCATGTCTGAGAAAAGTTAACAAGTTGGGTTTTTTTTTAATATTTCATACAGAACAGTTAGAGAAAAATATATAGTTTTCACCTCCCTTCTCAGATCCTTCTGAAATCTAGGAGACCAAAGCGTTACCTCAATCCCATGCTGCTAAAAGTCCTTACAACACTTAAAACATCTGTGTGTAAAGCACATTCTCAGAATAAATAGTGCATGCTTCATTTAGGACTGTAGGTCCTAGAAAAACCTCTACCACCATTGTTTCTTGCATCACTGGCTGGCAGAATGACACAAGACTGTCTTGAGTGATCTCAATGCTTCTGATAAAGAGGCAATAAGAAGGAAGAAGCTGCCTGTCCAATTCAAAAAGACAGTGCTAAAGAGGGCAAGGTGATTGGGGGTGAAGAATGGTAAGAACAAACTGAAAAGCTCAGAAGTGGAAGGGATGCTGCCTGTGGAACCACAGACTGCTTCCACTTCATACACTTCTCTCAAAGTAGTTGTACCCAAGGTTGACACACGAATGAGGAAACGGAATTGTACAAAGTGTATGTGATTTAGATATTTCCTAACTTGCAAAAATTTTGCAAGCAGAGTTTTGATCAATCACCTGGTTTTGACTTTACCAAAATTATTTGTAAGTTTTGGATTTTGTTCTTAACAAAAGACTATTAAAGACAGATTAATATGACAAATTAACCTTCCCTAATAGGGGTGTAAGCACACTTACAATTGAGAAGGCACTAAATTTGGTCTGTTGTTATTCCTGTATTTTCATCTTCACATTAAAACAGAGAAAAGAAATTGCATAAAAGCAACAACAAACAAGCATGATAAAACCAAATTCACTTACCACAAATCCAAGTGCAACTAAAGGTTCACCCTCATTTAAGTGATAAAGAAAGGATCCTCCATACGTATGTCTGTCTAAAGGCCAGCCTACAGTGTGTTCTACTCTTCCTGGTTTCCATTTCTTTTCATCAATAGTCCACAGCTGAAATGAAGATGACCAAAAAATTACCTTATATTGCAAAGTAATGATCTTTCGATTATAAAAGACAAACATATAATTCCATTCCATATATGTCATATTTGGTATAAAGCTGAGGGATCACAAGGGTGTAGAGAGGACAGTCGCAAGCACAAAGTCTAAGTCACGTCAGGCATGTACACCATGCAGCTGGATGCCTGCAAGCTCTTTGTCGATAAAATTCGGTGCTGGGCAAAGTGACAATTGGGACTACAACTATCACTAGATCTGTATCTGGTGTTAAGTGTTATCTGAATGTCCTGGAGGAGTGTGAAGCATGGGCGGAGGTCCGATGGTCACATTATTCCGTTTTTCCACCCTGGACAAAACAAGCTGTTACCTCCACCCATGCAGGTGTAAATTGACGGACTTTGTGCAATTAACATAAGCAATAAGCTTGTCTACAGTCGTCCCCACACACATGTCTACACCAATGACGTAATGTAAAAAACTGGGTATAAATATTGCCCCAATATCGACCCCAAATTGGGACAGAAGACTCAGAACCATACCGACGGACAGATTGACAAATTCTCTCCCTCTCTACACCCCCGCACTAGGGACACCCTGTGGGTAAGATTCTCTGCCTCAGCCTATGCTGCATGACACTATTCTCCCTGGGTGTGTTTTGTGTGTGTTGTAATCACGATTTTACTTATTTCTATTGCACTGTTTGTGCATCTAACAGGCTTATTTTACCAAGCAGCCAGGCTACAACAGACAGGTTGTAAGCTTCTTCAGTATCGGACCTACACTGTCTTTCTGGTAAATAAGCTATAGCTAAACCTGCGGTTCATTTATCAATGCCAATACAAAACTTGTAAAAGTTGCACTGTAAATAAACTGTCATTATTCGTGTCCCTGATTTTGCTTGTCTTGCATATTTGATGTTGGCCTTATAAGACCAGTTTTATTCCCCTCTTTTTCGCAACACAAGGGTCAAGCTCTCTTCAATGGCCAGCGTTCGAGGAGCAGTCTGTCTGTTCTGGCTTCAGTCCCAATCTGTGCATTCCAGAATCCAGTTCCCATCTGCTGCTGAGTCAGTCTGGGACTTCCCAGTACCTGCCCACAGCATCAGTGGTGACGGTGGCGTAATTGCCATCGGAGGGTTGGGTTTGGTATTGGTTTTGTGTTGTTTGGTATTGGTATTGTTATTATTTTCATTAAAGCAGCTTCAGTCTTCTTTTCCAATCCATAAGTCTCTCTCCCTTACTCCTTTTCTCTTCCCCTTTGGGAAGGGAGAGGTGTTAATAGAGAGCATCTGTCATTTGTCTAGTGGCTGGCCCAGCCCTAACCCTTGACAAAAATTATGTCAGACATTTTCAGAGTATTCTCTACAGAAGTGTAAACCAATTATTTAACAAATATTAATCAAATGCTTCCAGCTATAAAAAGTAGTAAATAAAGAATATGTTACAGTCAAATTCTGAACATATTCTATATAATACATCTCTCTCTCTCATTAATATACAAAAAACCCACAGAAAGCCTTTCCTTCCCTCCTCAGGTACTAACCCCCCCTAAAATTAGACAGCATGAATCCCTCTCTTGTTTAGTAAAAGCACTGAAAACAGATTTCTCAACTGAACATAATTTAAAATAAAGATGTTTACTGAGTGGATTGACAGGTACGTCTCGTTATAAAATAGATATAACACAAGCAGCTGAAACAAAACTGTTCCAACATTCAGGAAGCATCTTCTCTGATCAGCTTCAGAATAGCAAAGATTCTGAAGTCTATAGTGTAACTCAAAACCTATTATTCTAATGTCTTACACAAGTTAGCTTGAAAGCAAATGGAAACTACCTTATAGCTTCACAGTATTTTCCTTAATTGTTAAAATGATGCAGGTGATACCTCTTTCAGTCCAATGCCATAGCTCTGGGGTTGACATTTCTCCCTTAGATTGTACTTTTTGTACAGCTGTTTGGCTAGATGTCCGTGACAACCTTCAGCAAAGACTGTGACTTTACTATGCAGTTCCAAGCCTCTTTCAAAGGTAGCCTGCAAAGTAGAGCATTTCATCAGCAGTTAGACGTGTGCAACACCAAACTCACAGAAAGAAACTGGAGAGCAATAAAGTGATTTTACCCTACTTCGTGGCACTGCCCAGAATCTACAAACTACGGGAAGCTATGGCTCTAGTCCAGTTGTTTTTTCCACCTAACCGTGATGCACTCCTGGCAAATCTTGTAAGGGGATTCCAGTAAAGAAGCACTACAGTGAATCACCATTTGTTACTGAAAAGGAAATTACACCAATTTTATATGTCAAAACATACCATAAAGTTAAACTAACATTAATAATCATTATATAAAAAAATTATCATCAAAAATTCCAACAAGATTGAGAGTAAGATAAGGGGAACTGGCATACTTGTGTATAAGCATGTCACCTGCATATATGAGTGCCCTGGACAAGAATATTACTAGATTAAATTTGCAATAGGATACAGGATTCTAAATACACATAATCATGCAGGAGAAAAACCCCAAACTTTTTAAACAGAAAGAAGTCTCATTTGAGTCAGAAAGTTTAATGTTGAAAAAGATCATAAAAACAGTTTTGGATGAAGATATCCAGCAGCACCCAATAAAATCATCTTGAGGTAAGCGAGCATAAGTCCAGGAGAAGCTTATTGCTTTGGGTTTAAACTGTCTCTCAGGAGCAATCTGCTTGTAACTGACTGGTTGGAAACCTCTGAAAAAGGCTAGCAAGTGAAAATGTTCCCTCTAGTCAGGAATTACCCTTAAACAGGAATTACAAGATTTTGCCAAATTTGTGTATTCCCGGATTTGTGATTGTCAACCTGAAGATAAATTAATCTTACAAAGCAGTAAGAGAACTACAGGACCTTACTACCTGATCCAAAGATCACAAATATATACTGTCCAATTTGAAGTAGATTGATATAAAATAAACCGATTAACTACAACTCCACATTGTAAATATCAGAAATGCATGAATTTGAAATATTTCAGTAATGTGACAGAGTTGTATTTCACAGTTAACATCCTCCTCCAGCATCTAGACAAGAATCCATGTGCAACTTTTTACTATGCATTTTTGCCATTGACATTTTTGTTTGATTGGTGCTGACTGCAAGGTGAAACTCTATTCATTAACCACAGTCTGTTTGATTAGGCTCTGTATAAACACATTGAAGATATTCTTGCCTTGAAGGTTATACAAATCATGTCTATTTACCTGAACCTTTACACACTGGAAGCAGTATCAGCTGACCTGACTGACAGGTAAAACAATTGACTACTCAAAAAGTTGCAGTAGTGGCACCCTAATTATGAACATTACAGAGGTTAATAGACACATTCTTCTAGAATAAATGGAAAAAAAAAAAAATCTAGGTTTTGAGGATGCTTAAAAAAGCCCCAATAAAATCATAGTTCCTCCCCATTTCTGAACTAATCCAAACTCCCAACAAATCTTTATTACTGCAGCAAGCTGTATGCATTACTTGCGCCTTCTACTGGCACACCTGAAAATAAGGGTATGCCTGCTCCCTGCAGGAGACAGACAATATTATACTAGGCAAATGTGTTACTTTTCCCAGCCACCACTTCCTCCTCCACTGGCTCTCAAAACAAGCATGAGTCTTTTCTTCTCATTCCCTGCTTTAGGTTGGAAAAATTTGCCCACACTTTTGTGTGAAAGAAAATACTGCTTTGAAACTCTATGTAACAAGTAAGAAACCTTATAAAAGAAAGTAAATCTGAAGAAAAAAACTTGTACCCATAAATTCTGTAGCCAAATAACCCTGTGTGAAATTTGTTCTGAGTTACTCTGAGGTGCCAAATTCTCCCTATGTATTGCACAGGGAACCAACACGCTTACCGCGTGTTCTGGATTCCTCTAAAAATCAAAGTCCAACACTTGGGGCAGGGAGTCACCTTCTGGATACAGAAATGTGATCAACCAGGAAAAAGGTATAAAGATTCAGTGTGTACCTTGCCCCAAACAAGGTAGACAGACTGTCAACAAATCCGACTGCAGTTGTAAATATCAAAGAAAACAAATCAGCCAGAAGCACACTCTCTTACATGTTGCTAGTTACCAGCTGGACAACAGCTTTCTATTTCACTTTGCACCTTTATTCTAGGAGTTCCTGAAATTCTTTCCTCTGTTTCCTGATTTCGCATATGCCAGAATACCCTTACAATATTTCCTTCAGGACACCATCAAACCAACCTCGTTTCTGCAGAGGTTTTCTGTACTCATCTCAGAAGTTCACAGTGTTCAGAGACCAGAACTTTCACAGGTAATCGATCCATTTTATATACAGAGCGGGAAGAGAGGTACTTGAATTTTACACTTTTTCTTGCAGCAAGACTACTGATGGCAACAGAATGATATATCACTATTTCCATAATTAGACCCCTAGTTATGTGGAAGATAGCTACTTACTTTTGGTGCTCCATCCTTTTGAATGCCTACATCATTAGTTGCTATCCCTTTCACGCTACCATCTTCATGAAAAAGAACCTTTAGAAATATTTAAACAAACAAAATATTTTAATGATCTGTCATTTTAAGCCAGTCATAAAAAGTTCTAAAGCAGAACTTCTAGGCACTGTGTCTCTAATGGTCACACTTGAAAATTATGTATTTGTTAACACACTGTATGATCCACTTGCACTTTGCTGGATCTGGGCCAGGGAATTTAGACACTGAAACACATTCTTTATAATACGTCTGTTAAAAGCAATGTTGTGAATGTACAAATAACTGGGAGTGGAGTGAAGGGGGTTCCAAAACCACTTTTCATATACACACTGATGTCATCATTACCTCAGCTGCTGCGTAGCCTGGATACAACTCAACACCCAAAGCTTCCGCTTGTTCACCTAGCCAACTCACAAAGTGGCCCAGACGTACTATGTAATTTCCATGATTAACCATCGGAAGGCCTAGGCAAAAAAGACACACACACACACAAAACATCGAACACTAAGCAAAACAACAGAAGTCGCATATATCAGATGTCCTTCTGAAAGTACTATCTTTGCAGTAATGTCATGCATTATCACAGCCATCATCTCATAGACCCTATCACTGTAAGCTATTATGTTCTACACACATTTGCTGCACTACACTGAATCAAAATTGTTTCATTTGTAGAAAAGTTGAAAAAGAAACAAAGAAAGATGACTCTACCACTTCACCAAACTTTACCTGGAAGAATTGGCACTGGAATTCTATATTTCTGTGTTAAAATTCCAAACCTGTCTTCAGTCACAGGAGTATTAAGTGGAGCCTACATAAAAAAAAAGGAAAACAGAAAAAGTAGGGAAAGTTATATTTTTCTAGCCAATCCAACAAAACCAACAACAAATAAAATCAAACAGTCGAACTGGCAGTCAAGTAAATGTTTAATAAAGCACTTCTTTAGGAAGGTATCACAAGAGACAAGATAAAGTATTGAGGCAGTCATCAGGCAAGAATCAACACAATTATTGAGGTAAAAAAAGTGCAAATCACTTCTATAGCTTGTACACAGGCTTGTACTACATCAATATTCTAGAAATTTCTAAAAAAGGCAGCTTAACTTGCATATTTATCCCCAAAAGACAAATTAACTACTTCTTGTGGCCTACTTCTTGTAGCTCCCAGGTGACAGCAGGCAGCTGGCTGCAAGTCAGACGGCTGTTGTGGCAGAGATGACAGCTCATTTCTTGCTATCCTTCCTCCTAAAAGCACCTTAGGCCTCCGTTACACTACTATGTCTGCACAAAACCCCATGTACTACGCACCACTTCCCGAGCCTACGAAGAGCTATTGTACAGAAGCAGCAAGCCTGACATTGCTAAGAATCAACCATCTTACTGCCTGTGTGCAGGAGCTGGGTTCTGCACAAACGCAGTAAGTGTAGCATGTCCCAGGATGCACCAGGCATACTGCATAGATGCAGTAAGACTGCTATACAAAAGAGCAAAGGCCACAGCATATCCGTGTAGACAAGACTTTAGCACTGTCTAACTAGAGGAAAGAGACTAAAAATAAGGTAGGAGGTTTTTTGTTTTGTCAGATCAACCTATTTTAAAATGGTACTAAGTACTGACGGCACTGAGGTCATACCAGAATGAGTTAGATACGGAGTTCAATACAAGCTAGCAATTAATTTCTGTGTTTAGATGCTTGTACATACCCCCCGCTCCTTCCAATCTGGAAAGAGTTCTTGTAAGGCCCTTGGCTCCAGACAAGCACCAGACAGTGTATGCGCGCCAATCTGAGAAGCCTTTTCCACCAGACAAACGCGTATCTCCTTGCCATGCTCAATGGCTAACTGTTTGAGTCGAATAGCTGCAGAAAGACCCGCGGGGCCTGCTCCAACAATGACAACATCAGCTTCCTCTGCAAATCTTTCCATGTTTATCCCTTTAATAGAAAAAAAAAAAAAAGATAATAACATAAACTAATCTCCAATTTGCCCCAGCCTCTCTCTCACTAAACCTTGCTCTGTGATACTGGCTACTGGGTATACCAGAACTGTTACTTCACATAAAAGGAGGCTAAATATTCAACAGAATCTGCACTTCTGTACTTGGAAGAGTGCAAGAGGACATTAGCATCCCAATGTAAAATTACCTCTTCTTAAGTTGTAAGAACATTTACCATAAAAATACATACTCAATCTCTATGCACCATTAAGTAAGATTCATCTTAGGATCTTAAACTTCAGAGCCCGATTGGCTAGCTGTAACAAAGCCACTCAGTGAAACCCTAGGTAAGGGAGAAGGAAAAAAGACCCCTAGTCCGAACACATAACTTTAGTTTACAGTAATTAATCAGTCTTTTTTTGGAATTGAAGCCATTAAAATTGCTGAATGTAGAGACTAGAGATGTATATTAATCTTATTTTCTCACACACTCTCATAGTAAGAAAAACTGAAAAAATCCAAAAAATACATACCTGACAGAACTAAATCTTGTTGTGATAGTCACTAAAGCAAAAGCTGCCTATAAACTTTTTTTAAATAAGTAGCATCAAGTTTAAACTGATCCTATTTTATAGCTCTAAAGACACCGTGAGACAGCAACAACAAAATTTAATTCATCATATTAACGCTGTATTTAAATAGAGCACAGAATTTCTGTAAAAAGAAGAAAAACCAGCAACACATCTCAGTGTCTTTAAAATTGAGCAATAATAATAAAAAAGCTTTTAAAGAATGCATTTTTTCCACTCACCTTCCCATCGTTTGTCTTTGTCCCGAGGATGAATTGTATAATGTGTGGTTATGCGAGGCACAGAGGCAGAGGATGCACATCTTGCGATATGCAGCGATGGACGACAGTCTCTCTTTATCAACTTTAGAGCGTGAAAGCACTGACGTGCTGCGACAACAAGAAACAAATTTGTCAAATCAGTTGTTTTGCAAATTTTTCAACTTTTCAGAGACACCAGTGGCACAACAAATATGACAGCTCTCTCCACAAAGGCTACCAGGTGAAGATGAGGAACCATAAACACAGGTTTTTAAATTTTCAAGTTAGGAATGTGTATAATTTTATATCAGAAAACAAAATAAAAAACAAACACACAAACAAAAGCCAGCAACTAAAGAGCTTCCTCTTTGAGTATTCTTCACATAATACCACTCAATACACTGGCCAGCCATTTCTGACAGCTGACTTAGGTTAATGTGTGTGTACACAGGTGGAACACACTTTAAGTTCCTATTTCAATTTGAACTTCAAAAGGTTTATTTCAGACTTCATTAAAAGTGATGAAACAACTGTAGTGATAGCACATATAAGTTCATCTCTTCCAGCATCTCAACACATGTTGAGACAGTTTGATCTACTGATACTAGACAGTTCATCTAAAGTAAATGTCATGGTCTATAATAAAAGCTCAGACTTCAACCCAAATATACTTTAGCCCAAACCAGGAATCATAGAACCGTATGTTTCAAGAACAAATTAGAATTTCTTTTTAAGCAAATGGACCAGCTGAAAGCTTCAAATGATCAAAATAGGACTCTGTTCAGAAGGGCTATTACATGTCACATTCTTGTTCTAATTCTCCTTTCACAAAAAAATTACGAAGATGTATGTGATTTATATTTGTTAAACTAGTATGGTTAGCACCAAAACTAGTTATAGTTAAAAGGTCTGTGAACAAATGCACCTTGACAAGTATTTTTCTTTGCTTTAAGGATTCCCCTTCTCTAATTTTGGAGGTGAAAAAGGAAAATATTCTATTTAAAGTAGAGAATTTCTGCAAATCTACACAGGTAAAATCACCAACATCCTATGACTGAAATGGTTTGTTGAGAATGGCAATTGGCAAGGCCAGCACAAACATCCTCCATTATAACTCTGCACAGTGACAGTCAGGATACTGGTCTCCATATGCAAGGTAATAAGTACTATCTATGTTGGTTTCTCAACAGTAATTTTAACCAACATGACATAAAAGCTATTATCATTATATCTCATGATTCTTAATTATCCTTTACCTACGACCAGGCAGAATCTGAGAACACGCAATGAATTATTTTACAAGTATGATAACAACTACACCTATACATATATATTAAAACATGACACCTTAATTTTTGAGATATTTTTATTTGAGCAGAACTGATGGTACTACGAATTACATAGTGTAGTTTAAAAATGTCAAATATTTCACACACATGCAAGAGAAGTGAAAGGCAGCTCAGAATACATCTGATAATGACAAAGGTAGATCCAAACCCTGAACTGGCAGATTCTTCCCAGTGAGGCAACTAAGCTTGTGCTACCACCCTTCTGAGAGGTTACGCACTTGCTAATGCGATGTGAAACATCTGCACCAAGCAAGACAACTCCAAGATGGAACTTTATTACTCTGCAGCAGCTCTTTAATAACTGCTGTCAGCACGCTGTCTCTACAATTATTTCGGCAGTAAGGGCATGCATTCAATTGCTTCACTTTATCCTTTAAAACAGGCAAAAACTAGTTTCAGTCCCCCCTCAATTTACAGTTTTTATGCACCACGTTACAGACCAATAAAACACGTTCACATAACACACAGTTTAGATCTGGCCAGCGCTCACGCCCAGCTCTGTCCTCCCGGTCAGCAGCACCGTCAGACGGACACAGGCCGCTGGGGCAGGCCTCCCCGGCCGCAGGACCCTCTGCCGCCGGCCCCGCTCCCGGCCCAGCGGTCGCCCCGCCACCCGGACACCCGGGCGTGCCCCAGCCGCGACCTTTGCTCTCCTTCCGCGCCGCGCCAGTCGCCGGCCCCGCCCCGCCTCACCGAGCGGCGGCCGCCCCAGCTCCGTCCCCTCAGGACGGTCAGCCGCCCCCGGAGCGAGCCGGCGCGTTACCTCGACTGGAGGACGGGCAGCGAGAGAGCAGCATGTCGGCGGCCCCGGCCCGCGCCCCACCTCGGCGCCCTCGGCTCCCCGCGACTGCCCTGCGCACGCCCCCCGCCGGCCCTCGGCCACACCGCGCCTGCGTACTCAACTGCCGGCGAGAGGGCGCCGATCCCGCCCCGTCCCGCCGGCAGAACTACAGCTCCCAGAGTTCCCAGCGGTGAGACCCGTCCCAGCTTCCCTCTCGGGGCGACCGCTCGAGCCGGTCGGTACGAACCGGTTCGCTCATCTACTATTGAAACGGGAAACGGTCGGAGGAAGCAGGGCTGTGCCGCAGGCGAGGCGGTGCTCTAGCTGCTGCCGCGACGCACGGCGGCAGGAAACACCACCGCTCTCGGCGTGGCCGCGGCTGCCAGCCGCTGGACGGCGGTGACCACCAGTGCATGCCGGGATATCGGGGGCGGAGCTCGTGCGGGAGGCGGGGCTCGGTGCGGGATGGGCGGGGCGGCGGGTGGGGTCGGTGAGCGGAGCGGGACATGGCCGAGGGGGTGCCCGAGGGATCGCCCGGCGCCGGGCCCCGGAGGATCCGCGACGAAAGCGAGGGGTCCAGGCCGCCGGAGCTGCCGGCCGGCGACACGCGGGAGCTGCTGGAGGAGGTGGAGATGCAGATCGGCGACGTGAGTGCCGGCGCGGCGGGCGGGCGGGCGGGCGGGCGGCGGGGGTCTCTTCATGGAGGGCGCCGCAGCGGGGGAGCCCGGACGTCGGCGTCCCCCAACCTCTCTGCCGTTCCTCTAGGCCGCTTTCTCCCTGGCGAAGATCCTGGAGGCGACGTCGGCCGTGTCCGCCCAGGTGGAGGAGCTCGCCACCAAGTGCTCGGAGAACGCCCGGTTCCTCAGAACATGGCGGGACCTGCTGCGGGAGGGGTACGAGTCTCTGAAGCCCAGCGGCTGACCCTGTCCCTGCGGCGGCTCCGCCGGGTCACGCCGAGCTGCCCGCTTGTGTCGGACTGGAATGCGGTTTTTTTTTAAACGACCTTTTTTAAGGAGGTCAGGTAGATTTTTGTTTTCTCTCAGCAGCTCCTCGTGAGCCCGGAGTTCTTTCAGAAATACTTGGTGTCTCGTGTGGATGTTGTATGCAAGTCACCGACTAAAGTAACTTTGTTTAGGGAATCAGGTTTGACTTTTAGATTATTCCGTTGCAACTTAAGTGATCTCATACATGAAATACTTTCCTGTTTTTTTTTTACTTCCTGATGTGGTGGATGTGAAGTCAGAATGTGTGGTACATCCAGAACCCATTATTGATGGGGGAGGTGTTGTCAAGCCTTCCTTCTTAAGAGCTGTCACCAGAGGAAACCCTGCCAGCTCCCAAGAAACTTGCTGAACTAACTTCAGGTTTTTCTCTATGAAGACTTTTTCATCGTGCTAAGGATGGGATAATATGGAAAGTTGTGCTTTATTTATGAGCTTTACATGAGCCCCATATCCCAAGCCTTACTATTTTTAGCAGAATTGCAATATCTTTCCATAAAGCTGCAGATTTTTTTGCAAGATGGTTGATTACTGCAAACAGTTTTACACTATCTTTTGTTGTAATAACGTGCCTTATGATGGACCATGTATCTCTTCATGATAGAAGTTTAACAGCAGTATGGATTACTTTGAAGTAAAAGCTTCCATCAATTAGAAGAGAATCTGTGAATATTCTCCCATATCTCAGGAAGCACATTAGAGCTTTTTCAGTATTTGGTCCTGTTTTATATCCTTGCCTTAAGTAGTTATTAGTTAGGTGGTCTAGAGCTTGCAGTTAACAGAACCGTTTGGTCTGAAAGATCGTTAATCTGTAATAAATAGCTGTACTGAAACTTCTGTACCTTTACGAGAGCAATGTGAAAAAAGTAACGCTGAAATGCAATGGGAGGCTGTGGGAGAATGCGATTGTGCCATGATTTATTACTCAGCCTTATTTTTACTGGTAGGAGCTCTTTTTAAAAGACAAACTGTAGTTTTCTTATCAAATCAATAAAGATGTTACAAAAATGTCTGAAGTAATGAATATTCTTGTTACTTGTGTTACTCATAGAAACAAAGATGACATTGAATATATCCACATCAGCTTAAGTGAAAAATTAGAGGTAATGGTAAATACAGACACCCTTGCATATCTCATCAGAAATGATTGCGGTCATTAAGAAGGTCAACCCTTCAGACGACACGAGTTACATTAACTAGAGTTCTAATTGCTCCAGTTAAAAGCAATCCATGTGGAAGGTTTTCACCTAGCTGTTTTTAACCCCCCAACTCAAAATGTTGCTAAGCAACTTGGAAAGGAAGTTGTTTTGTTCAGCAGATAATATTTTATTTCAATAAAACATACAGTAGTGGAAACAAGATGCTTAACAATCTTCAATTTCAAGATAATACAAAGTTCTGTAAACATTTGAAGTGTGAGTCACACTTTTTAAATTCTACTTCTTATGCTGTTAAGAAGTTAAGTGCAAACACTGGAAGTATCTTTTGACTTCATTTTTAAAAAGCTCCAAATCATCAATGCAAAAGAAGCATTTCTTTTACCTTTGTGGGCTTCTAGGCCTTTAGACTGTGAGTATGGTACTGAAAGATCCAGTGAAGTCATAGTACTTCATAAGGGAAAGTCTCTCTTCAGTAAGTATATGCAAAGGAATTGCCTCTAGAGGATTGTTTCAGATGGGTTTTTTTTTTTAACCCTTGTAATGCTGGGAATTAAATAATGCCCCAAAAAGTGCTGAATGGCTGTGCTCCTTAAATTAATTTAACCATAATGCATCCAATCAGATGCACAAGGTTATTAAAACATAGATGTCATGATGCATCTTCAGTCTTCTATTTGGCCATCTCCCATTATTCCCTGTACAGAGACAGACATTCAGAAAGACTGAAATTTGCTGAAGTCCACAAGCTGTGTGGAGCTACTTGTGGTAGCCCGTTAAGAAACAGTGAGGAAAAGAGCAGCATCGGTATGTTGGGATACTCAGTCCAGTCTTTCCAGGAAAGGATGCTCTTCTGAAGGTGGAAACTTCCACCAGCTATAGCTGGGGTATACTCAGTTGAGGAAAAAAACCCTTCCCCCCCACCCCAGTTTGGATTCTGCCAGAATTAGAACAATGATTACAATCTCAGGATTGTCTTTACATGAGTGAAATAGTTGGTCAATTTTTAAAAGGAATAAAATTTTCACTTTTTTGGCTTTGGCAAATATTATAAACTGGTCTAATTATGAAAGCTAAATATTTTTCTTTGGGATATTGCTCCCTAAAGCTTTTAAGAGTCAATACAGCCTAAATAGAGCCAGTCAGAAATTGAGGAGAAAAAAAATTACCTTGATGAAACCAGTCAGCTTTTTAAAAAAATCTGTTGAAATGGGGAAATAAAAATAAAGTTTAATGAAAATAACCTTTTTTTTTCTCCCCGAAGATAAGATGAATTTGAAACATTCTGCTTGCAGGGTGAGATGTTTTAAATGATAATTCATTTTATTCCCACACTCCTGGCTTCTTAGAGGAAAAAAACAAGTGACTCTTCATTCTCATGTAGGAGGAGTTGTCAAAATTTCAGCTGCTGTGTGAGATGGTAAAATTATTGTCGTGTCAGTTCTGCCTGCAAACAGACTCACTGCTTCCTCTTCTTCCTGCTTTGGTTCACATCAGCCCAGGTGTCACAGCTCCCTCCTTGCTGTAAAGCAGTAAGCCCCCAGGTGTGAAGCTAACAGATGTCACCGTGAAGATTCCAAGTGTAGTTATGTGCATGAATTTAGTCTTGTGGACTGTGTAGTCACCGAAGCGTCAGAGGAGTCTGTACAAAGCATAGGCTTTGTTACCTTTGGTGTGATTTCATGCATCGGCCACATCTCTATCCAAATGAATGAAGGACCGTATGTTTTCTGACAGCTTTTACCTCTTTTGGATCTTCTTTGTCTGTAATTATACCAAAACTGATGAATCATTTCTTTGAAGGGTCGTGTAGTCAAAGTGTAGAGAAGAGGATTCAAAGCACTATTTATTGGCAGTATAAAAATCACCACCCAAGAAGTTATGGTACCTTAGGGAAGGAAAAAGAAAGGAAGATGTAATACGCATTCCAGCGTTGGTACCTGTTAATGCAAACACTTGATACTTCTGCAGCATAGCTTCCTGGTGAGACGGGTTGTCCTCAGCTCCTAGGCTGAGTTCATGCCATAACAGGTACTTCTCTTTCTTCTAATTGTTGTACTGCCCTCTTACCTCCCCCTGTTTCCAGGACTCTCGGCAAAACCTGACGTTCTTCATTCTCCCAGTAGTTCTTTATCCCTTCTACTTTTCTGTACTGTAGCTCCCTATTTGCCCTGGCACATTTCTTGTTCTGGCTGAGCTCCATTTTCTTGACTCAAAATTTTTTGTCTCTGCTTTCATCCCTATCTCTTCCCATGATCTCAGTTCCCCATCCTCCTCCCATGACCAGGGACATGCAATCCTCATGGTGTCCCTGGTGTCCTGTCCTCCCACAAAGCAGTATCCTCAGTTCCTGTACTCCCTCAGAGGCTGGTTTTCTCCTCTGCACCAGGACCTCTCCATTCTTCCCCCTGCAAAGGGCATTGTATACATCCTCCTTATTTCCTTCTTGCCCTGTTGGTAAGAGTTTCTGTGTTCACACTGTCTTCCTTTCTGAAGGTTTCCTGCTCTGCCTGTATCAGGGGCAGTGTGCATTTTTACGGCATCCCCTTCTCATTCTTACTGCTTGGGTGATAAGTTACCTGAGGGGCAGGCAGAGAAGGGATGAGATTACAGTGCTGAAAGATGTCAGTGGGTGCACTCTGCTGCACTGTTGATTTACAAAACAATTACAGACCTGCTCCAAGCTGCACATAAAGCTCCTTTACCACTGCCCCAGCTCTGGCTTTACAACTTTGTTGCAATGTCAATACATTCCTATCGATGCCTATCACATTGGCTAGTTTGGAAATTATTAGATGCTTAGTTCAAAAGCTGTCACGGCGTATCCCCAAAGAAAAAGAAATGCTATCAGACAGGGTTTAAAACTGCTGTAAACGATGATCTGTGATGTCTTCAATTTTGTGAAATGAATAATTACTCTTTAATCCGGTTTATCTAACACAGAACAGTCATTTGATGAACCCAAGATCACCCTGCGTTTCAGCAAGATTTCTTCAAGGTTTCTTGACTCAGAATACATCTGCTTCTACTTTTCACAATATTTTCTTTAAAATTTCTTAGAGCTGTTTTGATAACTTAAGAATCATTTTAGAAGATGTAAAATAACTCAAAATATTTTACATAATCAATATAATTTCCAGACATTTGACACTTAAGTCAAATCTATGAAAAGGTGACTCCCAACACTCCTGGTCAGCACATAATACAAAATCCTCTCAGCTAAAATGTTTTCTTGCTCATGCAGCATTGTGATGTTTATCTGTCTGTTGAGTCTGCATCCGCTGTTGCTGATGGTGCTGTTTATGTTCACATGTTCTTTCTAACAGGTTTACAAAGGCTATTTTTCTGGCATGTACTGATATTGCAAAGAAAAGGAAAAAAAATTAAGGTGCAATTTTTAATCATTTACGTTATCCTATTTTTATATGGGAATATATTAATAGCATAAAGAAGCTAAAAAGAGCTTTATATAACTTAGTATTTTGAACTATAAGTACCAGTTTGTAAAAGAAAGTTATTTCAGAACAACAGGTTACATTGTTAAATCAAAATAGACAACACTGTGGTGTCCTGAGCCATATTTAGGCAAGAGAACCAGCAAAAGCCATAAGATGAGACAAGCCAAAGCAGTTCAGCCTTGGTTTTCAAGTACATTTTGTACATTTTTTATGCTATGGAGACAGACTTGAACAATTTGCATTTTGGCATTTTATTGGTTTTTATTTAAAGGTGACTCATCATTGGTGATTATAGAATTTAGTTCAATTAAGCAGTAAAACTATATAGTTCATTATATTATGTGTACACATATATAGCTATATAACATAAAGTTCATTATAGTAGCATAGTTCAATATATTAAGTTCTTTTTCTTCTGAAGTAGAAACAGCACTCTTCATACCACACAGCTGAAACAGCCTTATAAACAAAAAGACGTACCTGGTATTTCTACTTGAAGTAAAGAAAGGAGTTTCAGAATAAAAATAGGTATCCAACATAATGCATCGGTAAATACAATGAAGAAAAAACGTTTAGCAAGGATCATCTCTTTTTTAATATGATTCCGAATTTCACTAGCCATAATAGCTGTTTGGTGAACACTGTAGAACATACTCCCGTAGGAAAACACGATGATGATAAAAGCTGCCAAGTTTACACCTGTTTAAGGAGTTAAAATTAGTTGTAATTTATCAGCATAATGGCAATTCCACATCACCTTTTTGCAGGCTGGGTAGTAAATAAAAATGTTTCATCTAAACTGCTAGTCCCATAGAATTAAATGGCTAGAAAATCTGAGTCTCTCTTCACCTGAACACTGAATTTTCACCTCTGCTTAGGTATTTATTTTACTCATTGACACCTGACAGATGGCTGCCATCTGATCCAAACTACATAGTTCTCCTCTGGTCTTACCATTGCTCTACTTCCCTGACAAAGCCTATCTGTTCAGGAACTTAGTGGTCATTAATTTCTTTCTACATTTTTAACTCTTCATGCATTTCAAGATATGTAAGTATCTACCTAATATAGTAAAATATTCAGGCTGGAAAAAGTCTAAGGGCTTACTGAAGCATCTAAATACGAGGTTTGAAAATTAAGTTCATTTGCAGCTCTAATCATATATAAAAAAGAAACGCAACTTACCTAAAAAAATGACAACAGAATAAATCTGACTTCCTGAACTTTCTGATTGTTCTGAGTGAAGAGGAAAACAGACGCCATTGGTGCCATAGTAGTTTCTGAAAAACTCCTTATTGCTCAGTGGGATAAAAGCAACAGCAAACCCAATTATCCAGATAAGAACCAAAATGGAAATTGTCCTGCATTTTCTGGGCTTCAAACACCTAAAGGGATAAACTATGCAGATGTATTTTTCCAAAGTCAGGTAAGTCAACAGTAAGACTGACACCTCTGTAGACAGAATAGCCAGCGATCCCACCAATTGACAATGAATACTGTCCATCCACAACTGAGCATGCTTGTTGTATTCTCCGCGATATTTAAGATCAAAAGCTCCAATCGCAAATAAATATATTCCCATCAAACAGTCGGCACCTGTGGGCACAGTGCTTAACATCATTATTTACACATCTGAATTTCCCATTCTCTGTGTATATGTATATTGGAAAACAGACATATGCACAGTTATACGAGTACATATTTATAAGTCAGCTACTACATAGATATAAAATCAATATTATAGTTGGAATGCTATTGTAAATTACAATTAAGTCAGTATAATTCGGTCCTACTCCTCCTTTGCATGCTGCAAGTAGAAAAAGATATAGGTTCATTTATAGAAATATCATTGTAACCCTTTTTTTTACTAGGTCTTACCCCTTTTGATATTGACATTTGGCTTAAGGTAATGGGCTTTGAGTAGGGCATCTCTGATGGATTCGAAGTTTAGTTTTGGCTTGTCCATCTTATGCTAGTTCAAAGACTGATGTGCACAGTCTTCTAAGACTGGTAAGGGAAGAGGAGCTGTCAACATAGAGCTGAAAGCTTCTTAGGCATTTTGGCTAGAAGTTTTGCATAGTATTCAGATTGTTCCCATGGAAACAACAAAGTTTCAAAGTCACTGACATGCTATATTTAGAACACTGCAATCACTTTATACACTGTTGACAATTACCTTTCAAAATGCAACTAATTGTATTTGTGCAACTAATTGTATTTGTAAAATACTTATATACTCCTGTACTGAGAAAGGGTACTCAAGATTGTAGTGACTGTACTGCCAAATACTTTGTTCATAAACTTGTCTTGCTTTTAGCACTAAAATAAACTCCCCTGATTCTTAATATTGGGGAGCTAGGAGGGATTGATTTTCTATATTTGTTTGCATAAGTAAACTTTTGCTTGTGTGAAAAATAGAGTATCTTGAACATAATATTTACGCATGCAAATTACTATTTACTCAAAAATGCAGAGTAAAATTTAGGTTTATGGGCCTTTGAAAAATTTGGAATTTTATTTCTTCTTGATGAAGAAAGTGGAATTTAACACAATACCCACAGCATTAAAATGAAATACGAAACTTCTGGAATGTATCAGCTGCCAAAGGCAGCATTTAATGAGAACTCCTGGTGTGTAAGGTACAGCATTTTGTACCATCATTTGCAACAACGTGGAAGTTCAGTTAATCTGATGCTGGAACTGTGCCACTATATTATAATAACAAATATCATACACGTCATACATATCATACATACAATATAAAACAATATTCTGTTATGCAGGGAGTACTCACAGCAGAGAGACATTATTGAGATGGCGTGGAGCTTATTCTCCGATCTGATGTAAGGCCTCATGCAGATAACAAAGATATTTCCGAAGCAGGTGATGGCAGATACAACCCAGACAAACACTCGCTGTATGATGCTAGCTAAAAGATTCTCAAGGGATGAAATCCCATCAGTATTGGGCTTACAGCTGCGTACATGAGGGGCATAGCCACAGTACTGGAATTTCTTAAAATATCTGGTTACGAGAAAGAAAAATAGATAAGCCATGGTTCTAGTTTGGTTACCAGAAGAGAGTTACTCAGAAAACATATTCTGAAAGATGAAAAATTAATTAAAAATGGTTGAAATTTGACAACTGCTCACAAAGTGCTTTTCACACACTTTTGTTTTCAATTATCCAGTATTGTGTAAACTGTAAAATTCAGACCAAAGAAAGAAAACTGGAATAATCTACTTACATGTGGGAAAGGTTTCTCAGGGGTCTGAACATTCTTCTCTGGATGTTTGCGATTTCAATGCCCTCCAAGCTGCTGTAAGTAATATACTCTCGGTAAAAGGCCATAGAAACTCAGTCGTAAAAGAACAAACTTTATGAGCATTTAATTGTGCTTCTATGATTATAGGAAACTAGAGATGAATTTTAATTGCATCTAATCTGTCACCCCTTTGAAACCTGAAGAGAAAGCTTGTGTAAAAGGTAAAAAGAAATAAATTGCAGTTCATTCTAGTAAACTCGCTGTTCTTCCAAAATCACAGTCATCTCTTTTACTGCTCTCAGCAGTGCAATCTCTTATTATTATGTTTCCCTTCCAAAGTATTGTTCTACTGATGTTCTTTCATTATCTCTGGGAAAATAATAACTTGTTCCAAGAGTAATATTTTACATGTCTTTTCTATCTTTTATTCCAGGGAATCCTGTACTAGACAAACAAACCACTGCAGGAATTCAGTCTTCATTGTGTCAAGAGCAGCAGGACGCTGGGACACAGGATATACCATCTAAGGCAAAACGCTGGCTTTTTGTGGCACATAATCGGGATTTCTTCTTCTTTTTTTTTTTTTTTACTATATTGAAAATGGCACTATTTTTCCCCTGCAGTGCTAAATCAGTGAAGTGTAACTGTGTTAGTTGTTTTAGAACTTGAGCTCCTGCATTCTTCCAGTCTATCCTATCTACTGGTGAGATGTGCAACCAGTCAGAGGTCTTTGGTTCTCGTTGTGGGGAGCCTTATTTGAATTCACTGTTCAGTGCTTTGAATGCAATACTCATGTAAGTTCTAGGAATATTTAGGCAAAAGTAGAAAAAAGTATCAGTCTTACTGGTTAGTTGCTGAGAGCTGGTTGTCAGTTTTGTAAGGAGACAAGAAAAAGCCCCCAATATGGAAGTGTGTTAGTTTTATTTAAGCACTGAAATTATTCTTAGGATGTGCTTTCCCCAGCTATCCTTACTATTTCAAACTAGCAAAGAGGCAACTGGTATTCCACAAACTGCTGAAATATACATTTTCCCATAGATCTATCTCAAGATTTGACAACTTTCTTAACTTAAAAACATGGTCACTGAATTGCATGTCTTCTTTGGTGTTAAATATAATTCTGCATAAAGTATATGCTGTAGCCTGACTGTTAGGAAGGTAATTATTCTTTTTTGTGCTCAGCTGCTTATTTTCATGAAAGTTGTACAGACAGTGTTTTCAGATTGCTGGCCATTTACCCAATTTAGTTGAATTTGGCCACTGGTTTCCAAACTACTTTGAGGAAGCTGGGCTGATCAACAAAGCTATGTGCAGTGCAGGCTACAGCTCAAGGGTAAAATCATAACCCCCTATTACACTCCTATCCAAGGAAACATCTCTTTCTGCTCTCCATAACCATTTTTAGTAGGGCCTGTGGCAACAAGGGGTAACGGTTTTAAACTAAAAGAGGGTAGATTTGGCTAGATATAAGGAAGAATTTTTTTTATTATGAAAGTGGTGAAACACTGGAGCAGGTTGCCCAGAGAGGTGGTAGATGCCCCATCCCTGGAGACATTCAGGGTGAGATTGGATGGGGCTCTGGGCAACCTGATCTAGTTGGACATGTCCCTGCTCACTGCAGGGGTTTTGGACTAGATGATCTTTAAAAGTACCTTTCAACCCAAACTATTCCATGATTCTATGATTTTGAAATAATGACTGACAAAAATCAGTGCTATGCTCTACCAAGCTGGTTATTGCAGGCATGCAGTGGCCTGTGAAGACATGCTTAAATCTACCACAGAATAATTTCAGATTTGCAAGATTGGCACAGTTTTAGGAAGAGCTCTGCTGGCAGAATTCAAGTTAGAGCTGCTGTGTTAGTGCACCCACAAAATGTCCCCCTAAACTCTTCAAAAGCATATGTAAAAGTCCCACCTCCTTCTGACATGGCAGCTGAATCCTACTTGATTTATAGTCCTTTTCGTGGTGTTAGCAGTAGATTCTGTAATGGAAATATGTCCCAAAACTTGTTCATATACCAAATTCCTTTATAATTCCTATCTTTACATACCCTAATAGTACCTGCCCATGGCATTAATAGCCCCAACTGGATGTTGCATGACCCTTAAGCCCTGTGAACAAATTGTGCAAATGAGGGTTGCATTAGTCTTGTTCTGTAATAGCAGAAAAGACAATGTCCTTCTCTAAGCTAATTTATGGAAAAAATCCATTATGAAACTTTTACTTCCAGTAAGGAAAATTGATTATTGCTAGTAATTATTTTCCAGGCTCAAATTGTTGAGAATCATCAACATAACCATAACTATTTCAAAGGTAATTCCTAACAAAACATATTTGGGATCATGTCCTTCTGAAGGAGATGTGCATAATCATACTGAAAACATAGCTAAAATATAAAAACTTGATACTTACAGGGATTTGAGTTTAATTAGAAAATCAAACTGGTCTATTTGTATTTTCCTGATGGGGTTGTAAGAAAGGTTCCTGTAAATACAACATAGACATAAGAAACTTTGAACATCTTCCTTACAGCTTGTTCTAAAAATCAAGTCAAACTACATAACTCATTTGCTTTTCCAGTCCTGTAGGAAGGACTTCTACAATTTGCAGTTCCAACTGCAAATGGTAGCATTCACTTAGTGTTATTCAGCTTGCTAAGCCAGTGGAAAGAGTAGACAGAGGTTTCATGGGCATGCTATTGCCATGTGCGCACACACACACACACACACACACATACAGAGGCACAACTGCCTCCCCAACCTGATGCTTAAAGCTTTTGACTACAGAAATAATTAGCTATTAAATTTCCCAGACTTTTCTTTCAAGTAAAAGATCCAACCTGAACTGCACGCATTTAGAAATAAATTACAATTGAGTTTCCTGGTTGTTAAAATCTATTTTCTCATAATAATTCATGTGAGTTCAAGAGACAGAGGCAGTGGAATGTAAAAACAGACATTAGTATTAATACTGTCAGTCTGCACAAGAGTGTTCAAGTACATCCCCTTTTTCTTCTCCTTATAACTTTTTCTCATATTTTCATTTTGATATTGTGACTAAAATGCACAAACTCAACAAATGCATCTGTACACACTTGTTTGCCCCAGTATATTGTGATGGATCCCAAGGATACTGGAAAAGCACAAAATTAAGTTATTCCACATACTACCTCCTCTCCTCTGAAGAGGTCTTCAATTTTGTGACTAATGCCTCTTTCAGATTATGCAAGAAAGATTGGGACTTTCCAGCAGTAGCATTTGAGAATTTGCCTCTCTACATTGTCAGGGCAAAACCAGATACTGTCTTTCTGATTTTATAATACCTTTGCTCTTTTCAAACTCTGTCACAGGAAAAAAGCAGTTGCAAACAAGGCGTCTGTATGATGCGCTTACATGTTTATGATCTATTTATAGAGCCAAATCCTGATGTATCATTAAACATTCCCACCAATTTATTAGTTTCTAATGGTATAGCTAGCATAGCTCATTTTGTACATACTAACAAGATCTAGAAAAAAGGTAGGATTTGAACTTCCTATCTTTTGGGACATGAAAATACATATCTTTCACAAAACTATTCCAGGCAAAATGTTACAAAGAGTTACTTTTGGGATAACTATTTTTTAGGCAGAGCTTAAATTATGCATATAAACAAAGGTGCTCTTTTCTTTCCCAGCATTCATGACTGAAAGCATCATATCAAATGAGTAATATACAGTTATATATAATAATAATCAGGAATCCTTACAGTTGTGAAAGCTCCTTTAGATCCTTAAATATATATGGAGGAAGGGATTCAATCTTGTTGCTAGCCAAATCTCTGCAGAAACAGCCACAGGTAGGATACAGTAAGTTCTTACTAGGCTCAGTAATTTACTGAACAGTTTTGCAATTTTGAGACACACAGTTTTATTCTGTTTGCCAAATAGGATATTATTTATTATATAGATTATCAGAAACTTGGACTATAAAAGAATGCTGTTAAAACAAGGTGGGAAGCTAGAGCCATTGGATCTCTGTCTAGTTAGTTCAGATATGCCATTAGATACATAATTTATTATTGTTTTATTTACATCAAAAAGGAAGTAAAATACCGTGAACTTGGGTTGGAGGAGCTTGGAAATAAATTAAACATATTGTCTCGTGATGAGAATTCCGTCACACAGGCTTACCAGCACATCTGTCCCTTAGTTCTTCTCTCTACCTTGCTCCTTGTTTTCACTAAACATAAATCCTAATAACTGTGGTCAGAGGACAAAAGTTCTGTTTGTCTGAAACTGGCAAACTGGTCTAAAAGACACTGAGGGCTCACATGCACCTAGACTGTGGTGATTTCAGGTTAGTTAATATTATTCTATTCAGGGAACATAATGGTCTTGGGGGTGAAAAACCAAGTATTACTGATACAGAGTATGTACTTTGTTGGCTATTTCTTCCCTGTTGAATATATAGAAAAAACCTTGAGGATGGATGCTATCTCCAGAGCATGTTACGTGAAATAGAATTAATGATAAATTATATTTGCAGTATAAATTATAAAACTTTGTGACTTGTTATACAAGAGAACAAATCTACTTACAATTCATCTAACATCTGGAGAGAGGAAAAACTGTTTTCATTTAAAGAGCTGATTTTATTTTGTCTCATCACCCTGAAAGAATAAAACAAACTTACGTTGCTGCTTCTGGATATCTATTTGGTTTTGGAGAAAACTTTTCTATCATTTTAAAAAAATCTCTTTTCTCTGCATCTTCAAATATTTGCCCAATTCAGTTAACAAGCTAATTGGATCTAGAAGCTTACCATTTTACCATTTGATAAATAACTTTTGTTGCCTGTACACACATGTATTTGTGCAAATGTATATATAGGTAAATACCCATAAGAGGCTGGTACAAATTGACTGAGGGCAGGAGGAAGATTAAGTGGGTTGGAAGGCTTGTGACCTAACCACATCTTGGACAAAGGCACGCGGCCGTGCATCTTTTCTGTCACCCATATTTCATCTGCCATGGATCTTGCTCCTTAAATGAACAACCTGGATTTTAAAAGCAAAGAGAAAGCCAAGAATATGGGTACGGCACAGGAGTTAAAAATTGAAAGTGACAGGTACCGTAGGAGCCTACTAATCTGTCAAAAGGTGGAAAGGACTTTCTGAAGGTGATAACATCATCACTGAAGAAACTTTGGAGCAAATTCTAAAATTGATGAGCCAGCCAACCCACCAGCCAATCAAACTCATTGAAATGAAGAAACAAGGTAAGTATTTTGTATGTTTGCTGCTTTTTATTATGGGATTTTTGCCTCCATTTCCAAGAAAAAAAGTTAGAATGAAAATATCTATATCTTAGTATCAGTCAAAATTGCTTCAGCGAAGTTTAGTTGCATATATCAATGCTGAACTTTGCTGTAAATGTAAACAGTGGTTATTCTGGTTCATTTAAAACCAAGCATTTTAATTTCATCTCCCTGAGATCTAAATAACCATAGTCAGGAAACTTTTATATTAGCTGTAATGAATCATTTGACCGCTGAGAACAAGCATATCTCACTCTGGCTAGCCATCATATCCTATTACTTACAGCACAGTTAGAGTGTTGCAGGAGATGAAAGTGACATTTCTTACATGATGAATATGGTTGCCTTCAAGGTCTCTAGGTTATAAAAACAAAACATCAATCACTGAAAATAAATTCAGGCAGTTATTCTAAGATAATTAAAGAAAAGTACTACCAGAACTTCACGACTGCACACAAGAGAGTGGGAAGCAGACACGCAGACTTAATTGATGACTTTAGGTCATCAACCCTGCAGTGACCAAGCAGGCACTCCGTAAGATCCAGTGCCCCATTAGAAAAAGTGGCATGGAAGTGCCATACAAAGACAACAACATAATATTTTTCTAGTGAAATATGGTAGACTTACAGCCAGTTTAGTCTTGGCATATATTGGCACAGAGGTTTATCAGGCAAACGAGCAAGAGAATTATTCATCATCTCTCTGAAAAAGAGAGAAATATTATAGCTGGCTATATTTGCCAAAATTACATTATAGAAAAAATCATATCTCTTATGTTTGTACTTTGAAAAAAAGGCAGTCAAAGGTTGATTCGTTTCTCATAGTCTTGATGGTAGCATTATTTTCTTAAACTTCCACATATTTTCCCTGTGGCATTCTGCGGAGCAGTATTTTATCCTTAACTTGTTAATTACCAGGTAAAGGAAAGATGTTCACTTCACTGCTGTTTAAATAAAACACAGCAAGTCAATACAAATATTTTGACTATTCGGTCATAACATCTAACTTCTGTGGGTGACAGAGAATGGGGAATATGGAAGGTGGTTTCCCTCTGGGCTGCAGGGAAAGAGGGACCCTAGTCTTTGGATCTGGAAAGCACAGCGGCAGGTAATAGACAGGGTGTTGCGGAGGGAGGCTGGGCTGCTGCTGGGGGCAGGAGATATGGGACCCTCGCCTCCTTCACCATGGCTTTGGAGGACAACTGACACCCATTGCTGCAGCTACCTCCTCCTTGCCCTCCTCTCAGTGACATTGTCTTTTCACCATTTTTCCCACCCCTCTCCCTATACTTCCAGACACCACAGGTCTGCTACTGCCAAAATCCTTCTCCTACACCACACTTCGCCTGGGGGTGAGAAAAAGCCATAGGTGTACTGCCAGCACTCTGCGGTGAGCAAGCACAGTTATTATAAAAAGGGTTTTATATACATCTGCCCTTTCTGTTCCTTTCTTTTAAATAATGCTTTTGGTTCTTATTCCATACTTACAGGAGAATAAGTGATTTGAGTCCATAAAACGTTAATGGAGAGATCCGATTTATCCTGTTATTTTCAATTATCCTATAAATTACAGCAAAGCATATATCAGATTGGTAATTGACTGCAGTTCTCAATTAAACAGATGATAAAAAGTAACATACTTTGAAGTGATTTCTTCAAATGTCCATTCAAACTACTTAGAAACTTAATGCACTACTCCTTAGCAGGTCAGGGTATTCATCAAATTAATTTCCGTTGAGAAGAATTTAATTTAAAAAAAAAACCAAACTTGCAGAAAGTATTTAATTTCAACTTAGAACAAAGTGTTTTCCTGTGAGTTTTTAAAATTCTTTGATCAAGACACTTTGAATGGATTATCTGTGAAAACAAAGCAGCACCACATAACAGTGTTCCATGGCAATCCAACAGTTCCGAACACAGAGAAAAACATTAGGCACGGTATTAATTGCTTGTTCTTCAGACCCTTACTGAGTCAAAATAGCATTTCATTTTCATCTATCTGAAAAACAGTAATCAACCAGTACTTCAGATCATGACAGTCATTTTGTCTGGGACATTTCAAGCACTATTTAAAGGGAAAGACCTGCCCCCAAAATTATCTTTCTACTCTTTTAGAGTATCAGAGTTATTTCATGTATTAATTTGTAACAAGCAATTACTAATAAAAATTATTTAGTATTGTAAAACTCATCAGTCATTGGACCCATTAAGGCCCATCAATAATTTCTGCTCTCACCAAAATTAATTGAATTTTTACCTTGCACGGTGTAGAAGGAGTTACTTAGTTATTATCTAGTATAAAGTACTGCTATGCACAAAAAATGAAAACAACTCAAATATTTATTTGTCTTGCTTTAATTATTCCTTGAGAAAATAAACATACAGAGAAGAAAACAACATACAGCCATTCAAGTCTGTGGAGATCCTCAAAGACACCAGGCTTCAAACTGGTTATCTTGTTGTTACTCAGGTATCTAAAACAAGACCAACCAAAGATAAATTAATGGAATGATTAATTATCATCAGATGTGTGAAAATGATTTTTAAGATTTTTACCTTGACAATTTACCAGAATACTGCTAAAATTTTTCATAATTATGATTTTTTAGTATAGTAACTTTTATGCCCTTTTTTGAGAGCAAGGCAGGACTCTTTCTAGTGAGGAATTCCAGAGCAATTATGTAAAACATTTTGTCTTATCTATAAGAAAACACAGCAAGCTAAATATTTTCACTGTGTCATATTTTAGGCCCTTCCCAGTTTCCTTCTGTGGAGTGATTTGTTCCATGTATTTTCCCAGGATCCCATCCAGTCTTTGCTAAGGACATTAGTCATAAATGTAGATACCAGAATAACGGAAAAAGAAAGGCTGAGAAATGAAGGGGGAGGGGCACTATAAATGATCTGAGAAGGTAATAACAGCAGCTGTAATAACAGATAATCAACCACACTCATGTGATGGAAAAATAAGAGGTACAACATTTTAAAATTTTCCTTTCAAAAACATTTCAGAAACTAACAAAAAGAACCAAACAATGCAACTTATGTGTCATCTCTTTAACTGAGTATTTTTCTTAAAAGCTAGAAGCACCTTTCCAAAACTGCTACAAAATAAAGAAAAAAGTGTTCTTTACTTTACTGATACTGGTTACTTTTATTTGCTTCTGTAAACCAAAATGCAATGTTAAAGATTTTTCATCCATCACAATCTCTCTTCTGTTTCACTCCTTTTTCGTTCTCTCTGACTCTCTGTGGAGTAACTATCATCCTGTCTCCTTCTTCCATTCTAAGGATTTGGGGAATAGGAGTGAAGTATGAAGCTCACTCATGTTTTCAAAGCATTGTCCTGTCGTATAAATTTACACAGATAGCTCTTAATATAGCTTTGCTTTCTCAACCAAATTGTTGAGTTAAAGATTTGAACCATTTTGCAACTTCCTAACATTGAATCAAGTGTCATCCATGGAGTCTCTCGGAGTTCTCCTGCAGCTTTTTACTTCAGTACTTGAAAAGCAATACTTACAGTTTTGTCAAGTTGTATAAACCTTTGAAAGCACGTGCAGATACAGCTCTGATTTTATTATTCTGAAGATACCTAAGAAGATACAAACCCAACAGCAATGAATTCTCTAAAGGCACACAGTTAAAGCAAGTATAAATAACCAAGTGAAATCTATTAGCTAAACTGAATGCACGTGTGATCCTTGAAAAGAACCTGTCAAACTTGTTACCCCTTAAATTTGACTATAATTGTTTCACAGCTATAACCGCAAAGACTGCAAAGGTGTTTTAAGAGAAATACCCCCCTCATTCCAGGAGAATTACAGAATTCGTTCAAAGGGATGCTTTGTTTGCCTGAGATGAACAATAAAGTGGTTGTTTGCAACCTCCTGTTTTAGGTTCTTAACTCACATTTCTCTCCTACATGACCTGATCTTTATGTTCAGCCAGAACCACGCTACAAGCAAAATTTTGCATGGAAAATGTCAAATTAAAAAGTATTTTTGAAATTTCCATTCAATAGTATCAGAGAATTTTCAAAATGCTGCATTTTTAAGATAATATAGCAAAAATGTAAAACAAATCTTACTAATCTTCTGTAAACTTTTAAAGAACGCTTTTTCCTTCAGCTTTTATCTACTTTGAGGAAATAAAAAGTTCAAAATTATTAACTGCAAACACTAAAAAAATTTCAAATAGTTTGAAAGCATTACAGCGTTATTCTCTGAGTAATTTTTGAATATATATCCTTTTAATTAAATTACAGTTAATAAAGCATCCAGATGCATTCCTGTTAAAAAGCACTAAGAAATCTGACATTGGTGTTTACGAAATGGGTTTGTGCCAAACACCAGTCAAGAGATTTCTGAAAACATACAGTTATCGATCAGAAAAGTGTGAAATTAATATTAGAAACAAATGTTGTGTACAGAGCGATATGGATGTATTTCTTCTAATGAAGACGTAGCTTTCAAGACTCTAACGTCATAATGGTACTTAACTTTGTGAACACAAGATGGTGCTGCAGTACAGCACAGTTTCCATCAAAGTTACACCCCAGAAGGTTTTCTAGGAATGTTACGTGCCTTGAATTGGTGACATAGGAACCCTGCTCTAGACTTTTGCCTTAATTCTTTATTTCACTAATTCTATATAAAGCAAAGCTGTTAAAGACTATCATTTCTGAACCACATATGTTACACATCATAAAACATAACTCAGTATTGAGTTGCCAAAACAATTTAACTAGTTGGGGCATTATCAAATTCGTACCGGACATAATTAGGAGTAAATCCAAGTCCCATGTGAGTAAGTGTCCCATGACAATGAGAATTTTAAGTCTCCAAACTTTTGTTTTGAAGAATAAATGGATTAAGTAGTATTAATTTCTTCTGGCATATTACTGTTCATTGTAAATGTAACTTCCTTCAGGCATAATGAAAGTTTAGCATTTTTATTGTAAAAAAACAGTCAATATTAAAAAAAAAAATGCAGAAATTATGGTTGTTCAAAAAGAGAGATACCAAATGAAGCTATTTGAGTCAAACAGGTTACACAATTAGATGAGGTACTGAAGGGTAAGACAAAACAGAATTTTGAGTATAAACTGAGGGTTGTCACTTAGATGTTAAGCTCTGTGTGTGTGTGTGTGTGTATGTGAGAGGGAAAGGATGAATATTTAAGACACTAAATAGATATTTCAAGCTGAAACACTCCCTTACAGATTTTTAAGGTCCTGGTATTTCTTGAAAATGTCCGCAGAAAGTTTCCTTAGCAGATTCCTCTGAAGAGACCTGTAGGAATGAATGTACACAGTAAAACTGTGCTCCCAGCTTCCTACAGTGCTGCCACTGCTGTTATTCCATAAGAGCAGCTTTCACACAGCTAAAGAATAACAACATGAAACAATCTCAATATGCTACCTCTGTTTGAATATTTGCATCTATTTAAGCAATAAGCCAGATACTTTATAATGAAAAAATACTCTCCCATGTCCCTAGAGCAACTGACAAAATAATAGTTAAATCTAAGAGTTAAAAAGATTTGAGTATAAACCAAACCGAGATTTATTCCAAACCTCAAATGAATATAGAGCTTATTTCCCAGTGCCTGTGTCCCTATGTCCCTGACTCCACTGAGCACCAACTCAAGTGTCCTGTCAAGAACTAAAATCATTCAGGGTATGGTTGGATTAGAAGAGAGTCTAGCCCAAAAGCCAGCTGAATTGACTCACTGCTTTATCTAAAGCTAGAACTGGGCCATAATTTTTGAAGACTTTGTTGACTCTGAGCCAACAGCCAGTTTATGTACATATTTGACATTCCACATCAGTCTTTGCTATGAAGTCCTGTGGTATTCTAACACGGACCCAAGAAGGAGAACCTCAGCCAACACATGAGCACAAACTGGTACTGAACAGAAAGATCTGTACTCCTGAGGAAAGACCCTCAGGTAAGGTCACATGATGCTGCTTTCTGCTTACCACACAGAAAACGGCCTCTCAAACAGAGATGTGCAAACTAAGAGCAATATCAACTGTTTCCTCAACTCTTCAAAAAGTTTAGCTTACAAATATGTATCTGTATGATGACCCAGCCCAGATTAAATTCTTCTAAATAATGGCGTATTCAGAGACATCAAAGGAAAACTAAAAAGATTTTCCCAAGCAAGTAGTTCTGTTGAGTTCAAGGATAATAGAATAATAAAAAGGTCCTAAGCATTTGTGTCTTAAAAGGAAACCTTTTTTTTAAGATCTCTTTAGATTTCCTGAAACTGATGCTAGCAAAAGTCACTGTTACAAACATTAAATGATCACTGAGTTTTTTAGTTCATTTTCTCTCCTTTCATATAGGGTTATGTACTTAAAACATTAAAGGTCTTGTCAACAGAGATGCTATGCTTTCACAAGGAGCAGCTGAACCAACTGGTCATAATTACAAGGCCATAGTTGTGGAAATGTTGTGGGACTGATAGTCAAACCCGAACAGAGCAAGAGACCACTGTTCTGCTGTACTTACATTATGGTTATGTTTGAAGAGACTGATGGGACAGCATGCAATTTGGCAGCATCACAGAAGATCTCCAGCCCTTGGCAGGTACACTCTGCTGGCACAGCAGCAGCCACTGCGTGAGAACAAGAACGTGGTTGTGTCAAAATGTGGGGTGGGTCGTGTGAGAGGATGCGGAGAAAAGAAATATGGTGTAAAAGAACAGTGAGCACAATGACAGACATATCAGGCTGTGCTAAACAGAAATCAAGGCACACATTTTTATGTAATTGATTTAGACCTCGAGGACCCTAACAATAACGGGACAAAAAAACTATGTTACCTCCTGACCTCTGTGAATAAGCTTATAAAAGCTCTTGAGCTTTAGGCTTGATATACAGGAATTTGGCATGGATTTTTTGTGGCTCTTTTTTAGAGTATTCAGTCCTTTTATATTTACTCGAATGAGCGCAATTCTGTCCAAGTGAAAATAGGATGAAAATGGGTCAGGAAGTCTTTGCTCCCTTTCACCCCATCTCTGTGGTTTAAGTTACTGCTCACAGTAGGCAGCACAGACAACTGCCCACAGAAGGGGAGAGGGTTTGCAAGAATCATTTGATATATGAAAAAGTGAATTTGGAGAAATGTAGCCTTCATTTCACTCTGAAAGATGTGTATTTCATGGTCTTTCCAGCAGTTTTAATATACTTAAACAAACGTTTATAGTGGCCTCCTAATTGGCATATGTTTGATGCTTCTCTTTCAGAAAATGAATCACCCTTAATAGCATTGAAATCAGTCTCAATGCATTTGTTCATCTGAGACATTAATTCTGTATTACTGTAAATGAAAGTGCTAAATATTTTTCTTTCTGATAAGCATATTTGCTGTGATTTTCTTTCTAGGGTTCATCAATAGTAATCACACAAATAATATCTGTAATTACTTACAGCACTCAGGTGTCTTTGTCTGAAATGCATACAGAGATTTAAGCTTATTGTATTTGTCCTTTGTATAATGTTTATCGAACTGCAGAGACCATCCATTGTTGTCTTCTAATAAAAAACACAAATAGAAGACACATTAGAATAGGAATACCTTCATTAAATTTAGTTGAATCAAGTTTTGTCTAAATAATGTGGGTTTCCCAGAACATTTCATAGACCATTAGATGACCTTATTTTTATATAGCTGCCTAATCACACATATGTACAGAGGTTATGAGCTGCATAGTACAACAGTTTCTGTGATAGTTGCACCAAAAGAATAATCCTTCACATCAGAAATTTTTATTTATGTAGCAGTCTAAAAACAGGAGGCACTATGTTTTCCTACCTCCTTGTATGTGCAGGTTTATCACTGTGTCTAGGAAAGCTCAAATGATTACTATGACTCTGACTACTTTCAGAGGGCTGTCTCACACTGTCACAGCCTGTAGGAAATCTAGATTGATGAAGACCAAACTGCTTTTCAAGAAAATGGGTGACATGGTGTAACATATTCAAGCCAGTATGTTTAAGTTACGCTTGATGCGCATCTTCTTAAACAAAGAATTATTCCATGTTACTGGTTTGGTCACTGTGCATAGATCTACTGGAACAGAGTTGTTTATGGGTATAAAGGTGAAAATTGAATAGCAGACCTTTCAGTTCCATTCGACAAATGGGGTTTTCCAGATACAGTCGTAGTGGAAGTAACTACAGACCTGTTTCTTGGACATCGTATATCTGACGTCTGTAAATTAACTGATCTGGTAATTACTTCCAAAACAGGGCACAAATACACACCACCGAAAAAAAAGAAAAAGAAAAAAAAAGAAAAAGAAAGTAAAAAATGAACTTGCCCTTGAAAGCTGTGATCTGCTATTAGTTTTATTAATTTCAATCTGACCTCTCCTCAGCTTTGTCAACACCCACACCCTTTTAGTTTAAAGCATCTTAATTAATGAATATGAGTATGTGCCAGCAGGAAAAATGCTCCTTAGGAAGGGTCCCACTAGCTGGTGAATCAAAGCAATGATGATAATTGAAAGCATTACTTTTTAAGGATACCTACTGTCAAATAACATTCATATGAGAACTCTGAAGATGGTTCTGATTCGCTAGTCATTACAGTCTTAATTTCACTTTTATGATATGCTAGCAACAGTCTTTCCCCCTGTAATTTCACATGGTAATTGTTTAGCTATACTCAAATACAATTCCTCACAGACTTTTCTTCATAAATTTTTATATTCAAGAAGCATTACTACTATATCTATTGGCTTCAAAATAGGCAGGGAGAAATAAAATATATTTACTTCTTCACAATTTTTCCCATTCTGAAATGGTGTCTGATTTTTCATGTCAGGCTACAACTCGGTTGTTTTCTCACCTAGGTAGGGAAACTGCCTTGAAAGCATCTCCTGAAGCCTTCCTGCGGAGTGTCAGCAGATGGAGCTGTTCTGAGAGATTCCTGCCTCCGCTGCCTGAGCTGAAAGGATGCGCTACACGTGCTAATTAACAGATAATATAAAAAATTAAGTAATTTCAGGCAAACTATCTTTTATCTAGCTAGTCGTTTGTTATGCATAAATTGAAAAGATAAAAGAGTCAAAGCAACCCAAAATCTTTGTCTTTGGGAACTGCTCCATTAAAAGAAAAGGCAGACTTGAAAAGTGCCGCCTTCACTCAGTTTATGCCTGCAAGAATGCCAGCTTCCTACCCAGAGAAGGCATGTAAGCACATTTTACTAACTTCTTCAAGAGTATCTGGTATGCTCTGATCCATTAGCAGTTTTGCTGGTTTAGATCATTAAGCTGATATCCAGAAGCAGCCCAATGCAATTTGGACAAAATGAAAAGTGCAGGCAAACCTGCAGAAGTATTGATCCTGCCTGTTTGAAATGCTCAGCAGAAGCTCAGGTTTTGGACTCTCTGCAACATGGAATCTGTAACTGATGAAGCGATTACCACAGACCCTTTGTCAAATGGTGAGTGCATTATAAACCTACTGTGCTGTGGTTAGGGCTGTAATGAGGTTTCCCCTATCACTATTTCTGAATAATTAACTGGAATACATTCATTGACTTTCATTTGCAGGACTGGACCCAACAACTGGGACCAGAAGACACTAGTTGGGAATACAATGTACACAGAGGAGGTGAGATTTAAGAAGAAAGGAATCTCACTGAGGATTCGGAAATGGCCTCCCTCCTGCCCGGGGAGGTTTAGGCTCAATATTAGGAAAAAATTCTTTACAGAAAGGGTTGTGAAGCATTGGAACAGGCTGTCCAGGGAAGTGGTGGAGTCCCCATCTCTGGAGGTATTTAAAAGATGTGTAGATGAGGTGCTGAGGGACCACATTTAGTAGTGACCTGGCAGTGCTGGGTTAACGGACTTGATGATCTTAAAGGTCTCTTCCAACCAAAACGATTCTGTGATTCATTAACAGAAATTTGTAAAGATATAAGAAAAACTAGATTATTCTTGGAGTATAATAATACCAAATAAATAATTTGCAGTCAGGAATACAGTCTCAAAAATATTTTTGAACTTTCTAATTAATAATTACATTCATAGAAAGTTTTGGACAATTAACCACTTATCTACAGATTCTGAATATATAGTTAAAAGCCATAAATTCTAATCCTCCTGTAAGACAAAGACCACTATACTTTTTCTGCATTTCCCTGCTTCTGACACTAAAGAGTGGATAGATGAGATTTTATTCCACCTTTCAGTTTTTAAGATGCTTTGTCACGAGACAAAGAATGTACAAGAGGTGACCATCACTGCAGGTCACATCTGCAGAGAAAATGGATGGGCAGTGCCCCCTGCACTCATGGGAACAAGGTAGCAGTTCACTACAAAGGGGAAGTTCCCCCTCGTTTTCAAGGAAGTTGAGAGATAGCTGTGTAATTTTGGATGGCCATAAAAGAGAAGTGGAAAAAAAGCACAGAGAAGAGAGATTATTTTGTACTGGAAGCATTCCAGTTGTCTGGAGATCTGGTCAGTTCATTTCAAATAATGAACTTTTCTCGTGGCATTGATTTGCCTGCCTTCTACTAGAAATACAACGGCAAGTCTGAATTTAACAAAACAAGTTATTCAAAGTTTTCTGACCTTCAAAAATGTTTGCTTTGGGCCAAGCTTTGTGCCCAAGCCCAGGGCACTCTTTATTTTATACAAACCGTTTTGTCAAATCCCAGAAGAATGTATTGTGCAAATAACTATATTTAGCACAACCGTTTGGCGAAGCACTCAAAGCCAGAACTGTAAATCACTTTGTGATCATTTAGATTTTATATGGTAGGTTTGTGACTTGTTTACCTCTGTTGAGATGAGGTTCTCCAAACACTTTAAGAAATGAGTGGTAATAGTACTGGTCTTGAAATGCAGAATTTATCATTTGGGGGAGTATAGCTCAGATGAGAAATTGAGTTTTCTTGAGCCAGTTCTAAAATAGATTATGTTGGCTGTGCTTCTATAAAAAAATGAAATCTGAGAAAACAAGGCATCGGCAAATCTTCCCCTACTCAGGAGAAGTGAAATAAGTAATTGTAAATTGGACGTATCTGACTGCAGATTAATACACTGTTCCTTGCTTAAAGTTGTCAATTTCCATTTCTGATGGGAAAGGAATGAGAAAGAGTATGTTAATCCTGACAAACTACAGACATGAATGATCTTTTCAGAGACAGATCCAAGAAAATATCAGCTTTGCTCAATTAAAGACACAACTCTTATTTAGTATGGAGCTTCTGAACAGGATATTATCTATACAACTTTCCCCTTCTCTCGGCCATGTCTTTACCGGTTATTATGCAGAGGAATGCTATGAATTAAATGCATAAGCAGTCTGACGAGACAGTGTCACCCTTTGATTTCACCTTTGCTGATGGTGGTCATAACCAGTGGACATATTTCTTTCTGCCAGTTTTTCAAATATACTTTCTCTTGCTTTAAGAAACTACTTCAGGCTTTTCACAAAGATATATTTTAGTACAACAAGGAAAACCTGTGTCCTCCAGTCAAGAAGCAATTCCTTTGAAAATATTTACAGATGAAGGAATATAACTGCCCTTTTCCACAGTGTTGGGGCATACTTACATACAGTCTTATGACTTACAGTAAGACCAAAACCACACTGAGATTTTACAAAATGGCATGTTGCAGTGGCTGGAGCACTGAATTCTGGGAGTGAATTTCACCGCTCCCGTTTAGATATCCAACTGGAAAAAATTGAGAACCTAAAACTGGACATCTACTAGTGAAGGCAAAAGCAGTTTACCCTGCACCGAACTGTGTGTCATTGTGCATTGACTGCATCCAGTACCTGCTGATTAATTGAAATGTAGCTTGCCTACTTATATGTGACAATGCAATCACAGAAAAACAGACAGGAATTAAAGCAATTGAGTTAAGGTCTACACTTCTCTGTTTGAGCTAGATTATACGCTTATACAAGTTTATTCTTGATTTTAAAGCAACTTAATTAAGTAATTTTCAAGAAAACAGACAGGCTCAAATTTCCAAAAGATATACATATCTTCTCAATATTTTACCTGTATTCCTGTAAAACACTTTCATAGGGGTGTTTTCCAGTTCATATAACAATACTTTTATTCTGTGTAGACTAATCTGACTTTCTATTCTGCTTTTCTCAAAGTATGTACATTTTCTTTAAATAAATGTGGCAGAATAAATTAAATAAGCATGAACACATCTAAAAAACCTTGAGTTACTTGAAAGTTCCCTTAGCAGTAAGCTACTACAGTGGAGAGCAGAAGAGACATAATTCTAGTGAAATGTAAAAGTTCCTCTTAGTTATCAACAATATTTAAAGATCTCAATGACAAAATTCATTGAAAGCCCCCAGAACTTCAGCAAAGCTATTCCATTTGGTGGTGTGTGCATATCAGTGTAAACCTGGTTATTTCAGTGTCATATACTGTGGATGAATGGCAATGAGAATAAAATTTGGCCATATATGAAAAATTTCCATGTGAAGCTTGAAAAACTGATCTTTTTCCAAGTATTTGCTAAATTTTGAGCATGCTGATCACTTCCAAGTGTTTTCTTTTTGCTTTATAAACATAGTTTACTATCTATGGCTCAAAACTGAACGGTGTCTCATATATTAAAATCTCACATTTTAAGTATGATGGAAAAAAAAATGCCATCCCAGGAAAAGATGAGATTGACTATAACATTATTCATTATTAGTATTAATTTGAAATATAAAGTTGTCAAGCTCTTCTGCAATGTGCTGAGGCAAAAATGGGAAACTCAGACTCTCTGAAATTTCTCATCCCTTATGAGCAATCTTGTAATATTAAAACATGTCTCTTTTGTATAGTTGTTTTGAAACATACAATAGAAATTTAGATTTCTGCTATGGCAGTCTAGAAGATGATTTAGTGAATCTACAGAACTGCAATAATTATCTGTAAGCTTATAGACCTTCACAGAAGCACATATGAAAACAGCATGACATCTTATAGATTGTTGCCACTTTCATCCTGTTGAATTTTATAGACCCTTTTGAAGAAAAGGTAGTATGTTGTAGCTTATTTAATAAGGCAAGCCAGTCACCCGATGACTGCATGGCACACAGTAACAGATGAGGTCTGTGCTTTTAGAGATAAATAGGTGCAAGACTTCAAACAGCCGCTCCTTGCCCCAGTTCTTTTGGAAACCTCTGTTCTGAGATTTCCAGCCTCTGAGTTAGACAGAGCTTAATGAACATCTATAAGGGAACATTAAAACTGGGGAGCTAAATGCTGCCTTTTGTTCAAAGACCTCTTAGGCCTCGGAGCAACACAATGGTAAATAAATTTAGCCAGTGAAGAACTCCTCCAGAGAGTCAGAAACATCTTAAATTAAATCTGCATGCCTGTTCTTGCTTCACTAGACTGGAAAAATATGGCTATGTCACTGAGATTAAAAAACAAATGCAGACACACTACAACCATTGCCTAACTGCAAAAAACTGTTTTGCAGAACTATCAGCAAAATTGTCCAGAAGCCAAATTTCTAAACATTGAGGAAACTTCTCTCAAAATAGTCCAGGCTACTTTGTTGCATTAACTACCCTGCATAATTAAAGACTCTGCTTGTGAAAAAAGATAAAATTAAACACCCACCTGGTGCTCCTTCCATTCCCTTTTTATTATTGCTAGTGAGTGGTAGTCAAACACGTAACAGTAGTCGCTGGTTTTTTAATGCCCCATTCATGGTGAAAGAATCCAGTCTACAGAGGTGCAAGAGATTAGACCCAATGCACGCAATTTTGGTTTGGAAATTAATAAGTGTTTGCATTTTTAACAATTCTTATGTTAAAATATTTTTTATTCTAATTATTCTAACTTATACCTGTGTTATTTGCACATAACCATTTCCTCTAGGGATTTTCTAGTAATAAATGAAGAACTATTTCAACGACCAGTTCTGAGATGAAGAATAAGAGCTATTCAGTAGTGTGAAATGACAGTAATCCTAATTTTAAACAAAGCATAAACCATATCTACTCAATTCCCAATTAAGAAAAGAAGTAAGGCATTTATTTATGAGAGATATATATCACAGATTGCATGGGAAGATACTGTATTTTATATCTCCTGTTTCTGTGACAAATTGCAAGAGATCACAACCTAGATTTCCTCATCTCATCTAGAGAGAAAAAAAAAAAAAGAATCACTGCTTGCACAGTGCTTCTGAACAGTCTTACCAAGTACTGTTTAGGAAGGCTAGCACATGAGTTACAAACATTGGTTTTTTGAAACCTCTGAACTTTTCCTTTGTTTCCTAATTCAGATGAGTGTTGATTCTTTGTTCACTGAAGACAATGGGAGCCTTTCTATTGATTTTAGTGGAATCAGTTCAGGTCAGCTTTCACCAGGCTCATCCTGGCTCCATAGGACATGTTGTGGTCAAAAGCCCAGGTGGTATGACTGAAGATTTTATTCTGTCTTATTGTTTGCATTTTACATTAAAACAGAACATCATAAATCAAATAACTACATGGATTTTAACTGCATGTTTGGGTACTATCAAACCCTAATGAAAGTTAGGGAAAACTTAAATTTGGAAGCAAGGCTATTTATGAAGACATGAGTGCACCTGTACTTTGTATCCAAGGGATTTTCAGAATGCGTACGTGCAGGATGCTGACACGTAGTGCTAAATAAGAGACAAAACAGCAGGGATTAATCTTATACTTCAAGACATATCATAAAATATTTTTTTCAAATTGGCCAGGTAGAATGTAAAGTCCAGAGATTCCCCTGAAAGGAGAAAGCCTCAGTACCTTTTGAGATCTGTTTCTAGATTTCTCCATTTACAACTTTGTACCAAACTACATTCAACAGCTGCTGGGTGGTTTTGAAACAAGAAACTTGAGGTAAGCTACACAGCAATTTACTGGGAGGCTGCTCCCCAAGAGCTGTCATCATATTAGCATCACACCTAATATAGTGTTACCGTGAACAAAAATGATGCAGAATGGCTGGAATATTAAGGTCCATTGCCACAAAGATCTTAGAAGATCACACAGGAAAAACAAATATTTAGTCTTGCAGTGATTTAAAATTTAACTGTGTTGAGAACTTTTGCAGCACTTTGTAATTAGCGCGATATGACTACAAAATGATAGCTGACCCAGTAAGAAGAGAAAATTACACAAAAGTTGTTAGACTGGTAACATTACAATTTTATCTCTACATGTCATAGTAGGAAAATTTTATTCAGAGAAAGCTGACCCTTATCTGGGATGAAAGTTTGCTCATTCAGGTCTCTAAGTAGATGGCATATCAGAGAATTTAAAAAGAAGAAAATACAAAATGCTTAAGTTTTAAAATTTAAATACTTAATTAAGAAGCAGATTAAGGATTTTTTTAGTCTAAAGCTACTTAGAAAGTTGGTATTCTGAAAAAAAAATATCCATAGATGATTACAGGCAGGGTTACTTGTATTCTGTTTGAATTTGTAGAGTACATTTCTGGTGTGATTTAACTTTTCATATGTTTTTGCAATTCGTCATGTGTTAGAATTTGTTCCTCTAAACAAGCATCCACCTTAAGATAATAATACACATATGGACTCAGTGAAAAGTTACATCACAAATACTGTTCTGTTATTTTTGTTTTACATTAATCAACTGTTGCTTTTATCTACTGTTGCTAGTTTTAATTTTGTTTATCATTAAGCATCACTGTCAAAGCAGAGGTTCCAAAATGCTTCTTTCCATGAATACGTACTTGGGAAGAGGTACTTGGCACTTTTACTCTGCTATTGGGCTTCAAAGGGCTTTGTCTAGAGATTTTTTAAAATATATTAACAGTAATGTTGCAGCAGTAATGTCTTCAATGTAAGAAATACTTTGAAATTGTTTTAGGAACAATTCCCATGTCAACACTGCTATAGCATTAGGTGAGCTGAATTTGTGGTTATGCCTATTATTTATTCTTCCTGCTCACCTTTAAAAAAGCAGTGAAGTAAACAAACAAATGTTCTAATCTCCTATCCATAAACATCAGGCAGCTACAGAATCAAGTCTTACAGCTGCAGATAAAGAGGAAAAACTTTTCCCTGGAAAATTAGGCTGAAGCCATTACATTTGAAATGAAATCTCGTTAGGACAAAAACTATCAAACTTGCCGTGCTTTGCCAACTCGAGCTTTAATCTAGCTTGTGCACAGGAGGATGCTGGAATTGCTATATTTTTTATCCCACACATTTTGAGTTTTGCTAAGAGAAAAATAACTCCAAGTGAAATATCTGATAGAGGCTAAACTGCTTAACAATGGACTCTGTCATTTTTACAAACTCAGGGCTTCAGAAAGGATGAGCACAAGGCAGAACAGCAGAGAAAAATGTAGTGTCATGCTCAAGCCTAAAAAAGAAAAGTCCTCAGAAGCATAAGCTTTTATGACAAATTATGAGTCTTTAAATAATTTGTATTTAAAAGTACCATATTAATGAAAAATTTTCAGGGACACCCACTTCTACTAGATGGACTATTTTTTCTTAAGTTCAAAAGATAAGTTTGTATTTTCCACGCACATTTAAGGTTATCTAGTGATAGTTTGAAAAGAGACTCCCACCGTTTTGGGCAGGATAAATTGCTAGCTTCCTCCTCTTACTGCAGTTTACTACGTTGCCTCAAGCTCTTCCCCATCGGGATATTACACAGAGTATTTTATTGAAATCTAATTAGATGTCAAAGTCATGTGAGTTCTCAAAGACAAGTGGCTTCACTCTACTGTAACATATTGGATACAATTCATCCCTTTCCAGAAGTGGAAGAAGGAATGCTGAAGTTGAGCTGACCAGCAAGATGTCCTCACCCTGAGGTTAAGCACTAAGACAGTAGTCTGAGACTTAGAGTCTGTTCCCAACTGCCTATGATCCTATTTTCAGGTCATTTCACATCTCTGACATTAGTTTTGTGTTTATTATTTGAACATGGAGAACATGGTGGAAGTAAAAGGGGAAGCGGATTGAAAGATGTTACCATTAAGCCAATATTTGTGTGCTTGGATTGGATATAAATGGTGATTACAGCACATCTGAAAACACACATCTCAGTGAGGTTTAGTTTGAAATGTTTATAATCATGTTTTGCTGTTACTGGGCATGCAGTGCATGAAACAAGACTAATACTGAAAATTGTCTCAAAGACTACAACAATAAATATCTCTATAGGAATGAAGTAGGGAATGAGAGACTTTACTCATTAGAAGAGGAAAGGGACATTTGATCAAGCTGTACACTTTTAGCAAGTCCTTGCACAATAGACTTTCTGGTACTATACAGAAATGAAACACGGATAAACCGTTTTCAGTGCTCGGACTTAAACATAAGAGGGTACCACAGTCAGCAATTTCTGCCACTGTAGGGCAAGATAATCACAGAAGAAGAATAGAACAAGAACCAATTTTGTTCAGGATTTTGATTACTGGCAATGGAAAGTATATTTATGGCATCAACAAATGACATAAAACTAGAAATATCTGCAAGTCCATTAGATGGTGTCAGAATTAAAAGTGACTTTCATATGGAGTACGACATTGAAATTTGTTACGTATAAGATACTACACATAGGTACAAACATCAGTCTCACAGATTTACAATGAGAATGAGTATTTTCAAAACCTCATTGACTTTGCTGAGAATGCTTGCAAAAAATACATTTGCCATACTTTGTTTGAAATTTCTTTTAGAAAAATTCTTTTAGAAAATTTCTTTCAGTATGCATAGCTTGGAAGTTTCATTCAATACTTTAATTTTTTTCTCCCCATTCAAGGTCTGATGGCAGCATGCCTGGCTGGGACAGGCAAACAGTTCACCTGCTTGGCTGCAGGGCACCACGCATCTGGCCATCCTCCATGGCTACAGGCAAGCTACTACTACAGAACAGGAAGTCTAGTTTCCCCATCTGCTGTGGATCAGCATCTCTGGAGAGCAGCTCTGAAACTATCCAGATGGTTAGTAAGTTGACAACACCAGGACATAAAATGTGCTAGTGCTGATTTTCTCTCCCTGCGCTCATAGCTCACAATCAAACAGCTAGGCTCTCTTCTCACAAAATATAGGGAGGGCTTTCCTAGGCTATCCCAGGTTTGTGCCACCCTCTGAACTGTGTCCGGAGACTGCAGGAGAGATGCTGCTCAGCACAGATTAAAGCTGTGCAGGGCTATGCTCACAAATAAGCAGCAGGTAATAAAATAATGGACAGGTAATTGCCAGTGCAAAGCTGGCCCTATTCAGTTCGCAGCAGAGGTAAAGACTACAAACCAAGTCAAGTTCATGGCTACCATCTGGCAGGGCCACGCAGGAGTGACAAGGATCACAACAGCAGGCAGCAGTGACCTGACAGTCATGGTTTTTCTCCCAAAACCTTGAAAATTCTTTGAAATTATTTTTCCCAGCCAGCTTGAAAAGTTACCTTAAGCTTTATATAAACTCTGTTAGTGCATACATGTACCTCTCCTCAGCAGAGATCTTTGCTAGATCACACATGTCCATTTGTACACATCAAAACGACACATGCAAACAAGTTCAAAGCAGGGGTAAAATTGGATAAACAGATACCATAACCCCTCCAAAACGTGATCCATCCTCCTTTCCTAGCAAACGGCTTGTTGGGTGGCTTTATTAGCTAAACCAAAGACCTGCTGTAACTTCTGCAAAACATAAAATTCCTATTCCTAACACTCTGCAGCTCTCTTTATTGTGAGCACTGCACGGGTTTCAGTGGCTGCAGGTGCTAGACACAAAGAAAAGTCGCAACCACGTACCACAGTTGTCTTCGTCGGCCCGATTCCCGCAGTCGTCCTCACCATTACAGTGAAGTTGTTGAGGCAAACACTTTGTGATATTGCCACATGGAAAGTAGCCCAGGGGGCACGTGACCCCAACTCCAGAAAGATGATCTTCCAAAGAGTCACAGATGACTAAATAGAAACAGAAAGAATATGCTTAGTTTAAGATGTGCTCTCAATGTTTAAAGATCTTTGAGATTATGCTTTTATAAATACTCATTTGCATTTGAATGTGAATATCAAGTAATAAATACATATTATTTCATTGGTCATGCAATTACAATAGTATATTAAGCACTTGTTAACTTGGCAAAAGACATTTGTATTGTCAGCTAATCAAAATTTTCTTTGATATAAAGCAACCAGGTAATTCCTCTTCAAGTATCCTAGTAACAAGATGGGAATGCTAATCATAGAAGACAAATTACCTAAGGCCACTATTTAAAAGGATTGTTTTTGCACTAGGAATTAACTTATTATTGCAATATATCAGATAAGCTGTGCAGATATGGATTATAGTAATTTGTGCTGAAATTTTAGATAGATAAGTCCTTTTATACAAAGTCAGAATTGTGTATTTTTAAATGTATTCCAATTTTAAAGCAATTACTAGATGTAAACTGATCAAGAATCAAAGAACAGGGAAAGTAAGATCAAATCTGAGACAGCATTTTGCTGAAGAATATGACAACGTAAAGATGCCGTTATGAATCCTTTGGAAGACTTGTCAGTCTGGTCTAAAAAAATTTGGAGATATTGTTCAGAATCCATCAGTTGAAGTTTAGATACACAGATGCTGTTCTGCTAAGATCATGCTTTATAGGAAGTAGTTTCACAGAATATAGAGACTACATTCACACAGTGCTGAGGGGAAAGGTAGAGGGATGCTGATGAGGAACAGCCAGGGCAGCTGGAAGACTCGGCCTGTCCTTTGTTCCTCAGTTCTCTGTACTACAGCAGCTCCAATTACCCACATTGGCAGACACATGATGCCTTACCAGTCCCTCCAGTGCACGTGAGGGACAAATTCTGCCACCTTCACATTTTCCATGGTAAATGTAACTAAACTACTGCTCTTATAACAGATTGCAGGGTGCCAACTCAGATTTCCTGTTGTACAAGATCAACTTTTTCCCAGGAGCATACTATGGAGAGGCTTTTAAATCACTCTAGAATGAAATTTGTTCAGTCTCCAATATATCAGAAATGGAGAAAAGCATCATCAGCACAGAATGATACCTAGTGTTCTTTGCTCTCCAAAAGCTTCAGTAAGCCTACACAGAGAAGTACCATCCTGCAAAGGCCTGCTTATTTAATTTTTGAAGTATTTTCAAAAAGGAATATCAACTCCTCATTATAGCTAACATTTGACTTAGTGGATGCCGTCACAAAAAAAAAATCTAATATAAATTACATTTTAAGTTTTATTGCTGTCTTAGACCACTTGAAATCCCCTAGACAGACTTCATTAATTGTGATATGATGCTTGTTCAGATAGTAAATTGTCACTTCTGAAACATGCAACTATTTTTCCAGGTTATTTCCATAAGACAAAGTATAAGTCTTTTATGTGACCTTCTCAGATTAACAAGGAATATGTTACTACACAACATCTGAATTTTGTCCTATTTTTCTCCTGGACTAAGTGAATCACCTGAAACTGAATCAAGTATTTCAGATTCATAAGACGACGTTTCTGGAAGAACTTTCACATGTCAAACACTTGACAGTGTTTACAGTTGTGGAAAATTGAAATGTAGAAGCAGTGTCTGGAGGAAATGAAGATAAATATTCTGTTATTCCCACATGCACAGAATTGTCTTTGCCATTAGAAGCGTCCTGCACAGAAAGCCATATATTCCAGCTAACAATCATCATATGATTTTGAAAAGTTGATTTGCTCTTATCCACAACTCAATAACCTATGCAATTGCTTGAAGAGACTTTTACCTTATTTCCTTACTCCTCTTATATATAGGTATCAAAAATAAGGCTATATTCTAATCCCAGGGTGAATTCACACATGCATAGTGTTCATAAACTTCTCTGTTGTTCTGCGCTTGTACTCATATGTATAACCCATTCCACCCAAAAAGAAGAAAAAAACCCTCTTATGCAAGCATTGTGTTAAACAGAATATGTGTAGTACTGTGTGCCTAAAGTCTCTTGGTGATAAAAGATGGAAGTCACAGACAACTGAGGCTCCCTTCAGTGCAGTTGCGTGTTACAATCTGAGTTACTATTGGAATACCTGGTAAAAGAACAACATGGAAGTTCAAACATAAATTAAAAAAACACCTCAAACAAACCACCATGTTTTGTCAAGCCTTTTACCCTACACATTGGAGACACATTCAGACTGAGCTGAACTTTGTGCTTAAAGGGCTGATCTCCATGTAGTTTAAATTTCAAATGATGGCATTTATCTTCTCACAGTACCAGTCAATGGATATTCATAGCATTTTCCAGAAATTATTATTAATTCATCAAATAGTATTAATCCCTGAACTAATTAATGAATTTACTGTCACATCATTTTTTATGAAAGAGTACATAATTCCCCACCATGCTTAATGTTTTTAATTCTCTGTACATTTATAGCCTTGATGATATGTATTCTGAATCTCTGCATTACTCATTTCGTGGTATGTCAAATTACCCTGGCATGTAAATATCTGCCTGGGAAGGAAGATAACAAGGCATCAACACTTAACATCTTCGCCCTAGTTGGAGCACTGGTTTTTGTCCATAGACTTGTAACATCACTTTGTTTATGCAAAAAAAAAAGACAGAAGTTTGGACCCTGCAGATTGCAGGAGATTTATGAATGGAAAACCTCCCAACCCTCTGAGGAAATATTTGGCAAAGCTGACAAAGGTAAACAGGAGATAAGACAGTAAAATCCATTGTAAAAATGCTAGATAATATTCAAACAATTCTCTTTTGGATTAAGGAAATAAAAATGATGTTTTTTATGTGAGGAAAATGGATAAAGGTAGCACTACAACAACAGCAACAAAAAGCTATCCTTATTTTGCAAATACAAACTTTACTAACACTGCAGTTTATCGTGTGAAGATAGTGATCATGCTATCTTTGTGATGCAGTATTAAAGGTGTTGACTTTTCTACCTGTCATCGATTTTTCCACCACAAAATTTGAACCACTCTTCTAGTATCTTGTTTCATTGTTCATTTTCTTCCAGCAGCTAAATCTTCTGATAGAATAGCTCTAAAAATTATTGATTAATGACTATTTCATCACATCATGTCACTTGCTGTTTCATATTGGTGTTAAATCAAGAAAAAGAAAAATGTTATTTTGTTCTCCTTTCATTAAGCCATAGGCTATGTCTCTGTTCCATATGGGTATCAAGCTTCAAAGGTACCTCTATTGTTTTATAGGTTCTCATTCACAGCTCATCCAGGACAGAACATCTCAGCTTTCTTCTTACCGCCAAACTAGCATTGTAAAAGCACGAGACCCCTATAACACAAAAGAAGTACCATCAGCAAACCATATAAACAATCAGTTTGAACCCTGATATGGCTTAATATATTTATAATGTGTAAGTTTGAGCCAATATTGTTATCTTATGCAGTTGACGGAAAAAAACCTGATGTCCTTCAGAGATAAGTCAAATGTAGACTGATAGAGAAAGACTAAAAGTTTTAAAACTGTGTATAAAGAATTTAGCTATAAAAGTAGAAACTAAAGAAGAGGTGGAACTCAGGACATATTTGTTTAGGTCTCAGTTATGAAGATGAAAAGTATAAATCTGTGACAGACTTGATTATGTGAGAAAGCTTGCTTTTATACTCAGGTAAAAAATTCTCTTCTTTGCATACCTCATAAAATAAATGATCTCCTGCCTTTCAGCAACATAATTTCACACCTTTCAGCTATACTGTACCAACAATCTTTTTTTCTCATAATGATCAGAGCATATATTAAAATATTTGCAATGTTTCTAGAAGAAATAGAAAAGAAATAGGTGAACTGGTCTCAATACAAGTGGCAAAACAACAAAAAAAAGAGCATCTTTCTGACAAGACATTTGCCATCTCAATACAGAATAATGTTCTACCCAGTAGTGCATGTTCATGAATCTGCAAATTAAATATTTGTCTATCATGTACTATAGGGTTCCTCTCCATATCCCAATTATTCTCAAACTTTCAAAAAGGAAACAAAAATTTATGCCATACACCTTTAGATTATCCAGACCTGCTACTTCGAGGCAGTTATTGCTGGGGCAGACATTTGTGATCTTTCCTCTAGCTTGAAGAAAGCATGTAACTATTTTCCTGCTAGTCTCTAAGACTAATTTATCACTGCTTTCCTTTTTTAAATGAATAAACAAGAGTTGGGTTGTCATCTAGTATAAGATGGTAAGGCTCTTTTCTCTGTTACTGGGAAAAGAACATGACAGCCCCTCTTTAAGCTCTCATAAAATCAAATCAAGAGGGAACACATTTGGGAAAGCCAAGAACAAGATATTCCCAAGAGAACATGGCGTTATTTTCAACTAAATTGATTCATGAAGCTCACTGTTTTTGTGCATCCTTTGAAAAACAGCACAAAATTTTGAAAGCAGATATTCAGTCACAAAAGCTGTTTGAGAAACCAAATAAGAAATATGTGCACTAGAAGAACAAGAACTTGACACAGTTACTTGTAGTTTCCATAAAATGAGTGAAAATGACTCCATAATGGGAAGAATATGGGGCTGATTAGACTGAGTCATAAGCAATTAAACTAATCAAAGCAGCATTACTCATTGCTTAGTACTTGATAGTCACACCAGTCTCAACTGCATTGCATATAGGTTCAAATAAGGGCATATCATAATATCAGGAAAATATTTTTGTATTTTCAAAAATTTGAATTGTATGAAGACACATTGTCATGAGTTCAAAATGACACTCAAATTCCACCAACCAAATAAGCTAATGTGCTTTTTTTTAAAACTGACAAGTTCCCAAAGTGGAAAAGTACTGAGGCTGAGGAAATCCATCTGTTTTTCAAATGGAGTCCTTAGATGACAAGGACCAAGAAATGATCATGGTACTGAAGAATCCACCTTGTACTTACTATGATGGAAATTTATTTTACCTACAAAAGCCCAAGTTTTTCAGAGACCAATGCAAATTTATCAAATGGTGGGACTTTTCCCACCCTCCCATAACTTTAGTTGCTGTATTTATGGACTAAGAGGGAAATGGGCTAAATATTAATTTGAAATGCTTGTTTTGAAACAGAATGTTTTCTTCACCTAAACCAGAAAGAGTAAAAGAAAGTCGAAATAAACTTTGCCCATCATTTTTGTGGTACTTGAATACTTCAAGGTGATTGTTGATTAAAAAAATTCCTCTTCTGCTGAAAGGTATTTGAAGCACGTGTGAACTGGCTTTGAAGAACCTTTAGCATAACGTAGAGGAGAAGACCTCATAGACCTGTAACCTTTATTTTCAAAGACAAATCATCAGAACAAGGCTATAAAACAAACTTATAACTATGAATTTTTAACTTAAAAGATTATTAGTTATTGATTGACAAAGAATAGCAGTGACAAGTGTTTGACCAACTCTGATCAGAAGCATTTGAATCACCAAATGGCAGAAAAAGAAAGAAGATCTTAAAAACAGCTTATTTTTTAAAAAATAATTTGTTGTCTGAATTTTATCCGTTACAATAATACCTAGAAGTGAATGATATTAGTTCAGTTTTACACTAATTTTGCTGGTTTTGTTCTGAATTATTCAGCTTCTTCCCACTAAACAAGAGAATTTTTGAGCAGTTTATGATAGAGACTAGGATGAAGTTAGTCCAGTGTATTTTAGGATAGAAATATGAAGTTAATTTTTGCTTGCTTTTATTTAACTTATTATAGCGTTATCAGCGGGAATATGTATTTTTTTCCACAATATAATTTTATAAAGACTTTCCTAAACCTGATACATCTTTTAGGAAAAGCTTCGTAGTAATTTATGTGGTTATGTAATAAGAATCCCATACTATTAAAATTACTTTTATTAACATTTAAAAATTATCCCATAAATGACACATTCAAAATAAAGTCTACTTTCATACAAGAATAAAAAACAGTTTTGAACTTTAATGCTGTCAATGTACACGTTTGGAATAACCCCTTGGTTACTTGTAGACCAAAACAGACCGTGCTTTAGTGATGATAGATACTTTAGCATTAACCCTTAAGGTAAAGCATCAATGGCTTAAAAGATTTAAACATCTGTACAGGATCCCCACAGGAGTATAATTAAACTGTTACCACTACACTGACTTTTCTGTAATTTGCGTCTCCTTTGTTAGTTGTTCAGCCCTGATGTCTATAGCATTTTCTAAATATCTGGATAGCATATGCATAATGTTTGTAAGTTTAGATTTTATGGGGTGCAAGTGACACAGTGGCATTTATTCAGAACACCAAATGGTTGCAGCAGCCTCTTTTCTAGAACTTTAGCAATTTCTTGTATTTTGGCCGTTGCTCTTGTAACCAGGGTTACATATTCAGTTTTATTGCATTACATTGATCTTTAGTAGGCCATATTAGATGTCATTCTAGGAATATGTAGTACTTCGACTTCACACAGAAGTTTATGACTGAGTTTATAGAAAATTTGTTTTCATTAAACACAATATAGTACAAAGGATTTTGGGACAAAAGATGCATATATTATGACTGCCTACATTGCATGCCAATCTGCTCATTATCTTGTATTTTAATTTAATATGTCTTGCTGTGGGTTTCATTCCAGAAGTGTTTTCCAAAGCAGAAAATGTGTGGTATATTTTTGAAAACAGAGACTCCAATGACATAACAATATTACTGAAGCTAGTTATCAAGTATGTCACAGATAATCCAGTCTAATTAATACAGCTATAGTGCTGGAAGATCTTCTTTGGATAATTGCCAGATACATACACTCCAAGGCCAGAAACTGCCAGTAGAGCAATTCAGACCGGACACATGGCACCTTGCCAAAGAGGATTTGGCTCTTATATCTTTCATTAATTTGTCCTTTTGTTCTGCTTTCACAGAACTTAGAATAAAAAGAGTCTGATGCACAGAATAAGCTGAAAGAGATAATATTTTTTGAAAAAGGCTCAGTATGTAGTATAGTGAATTTTACCCTGAAATTCCAATTTTGTAGGTTATTCCCAGATTATGAGGGTTCAGCACAATGTCTCACAAAGACACAAATGAATGAGTAGAGCCAAACTTTTCTGTCACTCTCCTTCCCTTTTTCTCCCTCTTCCCAAATACACATAATTGAAACAATATCTGACAATTATTTCTGTTTAGAAAGAAGTTTATCTCCTACTCTGACTGGATTTCCAATGGCAAATGCATCAAGGTAGGCTTTCTTTCGGCTTAGCGCTGTTTTGTCTTGGTGTACCTCCTTTGATTTCACTGATTTCTTCTACACAGCAGTGCAATATCAAGTCTAAAGCCAGACACGTGAAACACTTGGGTTTTGTTCAGGTGGCACTACATATAGAACAAAAATGGAGGCACCAATGTATATGTGTTAAATACACTGTGCTAGTCAGCACCATCCCACCTGAAAGTCCCAGAAATGATTAGCCATCAAAATAAAGGAAAACTCTTCCAGGAGCTGATCCTTCCTCACAACCACTGAGGAGTGTGCTTGGGCTGGCTCTTTGGGGCCCAAAGATAAAAGAAATCTGTTTCAAATAATCATTTTTCTCCTCTGAAACACCACATTTGTAAGAAATAATGATTTAAAGACATGTATAAATGAAAAAAAAAAAAATCTCCAAAGCTCCACACCAGGAATGGCAGTTTTGCTGTTTTGTAAAACCAAGGGAAAAAGTTCCTTATATATCAGTATTTGCCATGTATCTTACATTTATTTTCCTTTCTCATAATATGCTTAGTAGTAAGCTAATGAAGATTTTTTTTTTTAATCTGAGCAATCAAATACTTTAAAATGTACTTTGGCCAAGAGGATCAAGGACAGCTGGTTATCAACTAGTGTCCCTCAAGCAACAATCATTCACTTCATCTAGATAACCAGCATTCTGAATCTAAATACATGATGACAGTAATTGAAAATTACTGTAAAGAAGTTCACTTCAGACTTGTTGCTCTGCACAAGTTAACCAAGTCAGCCACATGTAAAGTAAGCAAATGTGAAACACTGATTAGTGAAAAATAAATTATTTAAGTTAACAAACATTTGTAATATGTCTCTTAAGTTTCCATAAAGAAAAGGCAGATTTAAGTGAATTTAATGACACAAAATTATATTCCGGAGAGGAGTGTATGGACATGTGCATTCATGCATGGAAGTAAAAAGAAATCTAGGAGATGAGACAGAAAGTACTTGTAGCAAAGCCCCAAGAGAAAGCTGCAGTGAAAAAGTGAATTTAGAAAGGCAACGAACACAGAAATTACTTGCTGATATTCTAATTGTATGATGTTCTGAGAATGCATTATTTGTAATTGAGCAGAATAGCAAAGAATTACGTGACTATGATTAACTTCTCATATCAGAAATCAACCACATTTTGCCTAATTTTTCTTAGGACAAAAGGCAAAACTTTCTTCCTTTTTTTCTTTTCTACACCCCTTTCCCTTCCACCCCACCGAAATAAAAATAAAAATTGCAAAATTGCATGACTGACTTAGCTATAATTTCTTTCATACCAATTTTGGTATGTTCTTGTGATAGGGAAAAAAAACCAAACACAAACAACAGACTTGTAGAATGAACATTTTGCAACATTGATTGTAGAAAAATAGATTTGAAAACAGCCAACCTAACCACAGGCTGAGGAAAAGACCCTGAAGGTGGGCAGTGGAAGATTTTATTCTCACTTTCTCCATCTTCTTTTGCTCTTTAGTCTCTTATTTTGCTAGAAATTCTCTTGAACTAAGCAAGATACACGTCAGCCACAATATTTTTTCCTCTTCTCCCAGGTATCACAATCTTAAATAAAGGCTTTTAGATACTCCCAGGTAAGCTTTTTCTATGTAAGACGAGAGAGAGAGAGAAACGGAGAAAAGTTTTGTGAGCCCTACACAAAGTGTTTGAAATATGAAATACAATCTTTTTTTTTTTCATTCATTGTGCCTTTAATAAAGACTAAAAGGATTTTAATGATAGTTCTCACAATGGAACTAAGCCAGCATAACTTAAAATAGAGCTCTGAAGCATATTTAAGATTAATTTTGTAACAATAAAAGTATATTGTTTCTTGGTGAGCCTGAGACAGGATTATCTGATACATTTTATTTATTCACATACCTTTGTTACTAAGAGCTATTTATAACTATTAAGAATTGAAATTTAATATAGAACTACAAGTTCAGATTAGGGAGGTTCTTGTGCCCTATAAATCTACGAGATTCTACCCTCCTGAAATATTATAAAAATGGAATCCTTTGTTGTTCTGTTTTGAAGTAAAATAACTTGAAAAAAATTTCAGAGAATTTTTCCTTTAAGAGCTCACGGGACTATTTTGTGAAAAATCAATTTGCAGACACTGTGCTTAAATAAATGCATTATTATTGGATTCTGACTCATGAATATTTGTCTCAATTTAAAACCCATAAATTTTCCAATCTTTAAATTCTCCAATATTTTACTATGAGTAAACCTGACTCACCACTATAAATTGTGACACTCCAGTTAAAGCACCATAAAACAGAAATTATCTCAAGCTAACAGGATTTCTGACTTTCTTAAAGTGAATAATGTTAGCTGGTTGAACTGTGATTGGAAACATCTGGCTTATTTCTTCTTTTGCAGGCTATGTAAAAATGTGCATGCAGATTAAGATTTGTAGATGTTAATATTATAGCTTTTAGATTTTATCCAATTACTATTGTACCTAAAGAAACATTGCATTAACAGCACATAAGTATAAGTTATGGGTATATTAATTTTTCCCAACCAACTTACTTCAAAAAGATAATGAGAAACTACATTCAGAAATTTGTCTCCATTTTAAATGCAGTTTGGCTAAATAATACATTTGCATGGATTACTGATGGATTTTGTCTCCCCATAATATATAGCTCCTCCTTCTCTCTCTTTTGATCCCACTCCAGCTAAATCAGCACACGATGATGTCCGTTCCTGACACTGTTTTCCATTGTTAACAGAAGTAAAAGTATGCTCTGTGAAACATAGCTTAAACTAGAGTGACATTATCACAATCCATCTTTAGCATGGCACGTGAGGCAGGACACAGGGCTGAGAGTAGGAGTTGTTTGCTCCAACAGTGATCTGCTGCACCCTGGTCCTGTGGTACCTTTCCACCACGGCTCTGTTCATCCCACATCTGACTTGCTGACTCAGATGGTGGGCTTTTTGGGGCAAGGCACGCAGAAGCGTGCCTAGAAAAATACAGCCCCAGTCTCAGTGGGGATCGCAAGAAGTTGTTGTGACAGCTGTATCGTGACAGTGGAAAGGCAACTGAGAAGAGAGAGTATTGGAACAAAGCTTTTGTCAAGGCTTTAAGTTACATAGCTGAATGCTTTGACAGGCAAATCACACACAACAGGATGCAAAAGGACATTTATGATCTAAAGTCAATGTGTCAGTGTCTATATTAAAGACAGTACTTTTTTTTTTAACTGTAAGAACCTTACTTTATTTGATCTGCATGATTTCCTATAGTCTACCCAGTGAAGACGTATTAAATATTCTTAGCTCCTAATTCTTCCCTACTTAAATGTACAGGATGTTGCTGGACATGTCCATAGAGTAAATCTTAAAACTTTACATCTAAAATGGAGAATTTTTATGTTATTTCAATGAAGAGTTAATTCCTGAAGAGAGTTTTTTGTGTTACCAGAGATCACAATCTGGCTGCATTTTTTTTTTTTTTTTAATAGATTGAATAAGCCATTTATATCAGAATAACACATTTGTAGCTTATAAGATCATATCCCAGTACTTAAAACAGTTGTTGACACGACTGATTATTTTAAAATATCTGTGAGATTCTCCAAAGCTGCATATCCATAGATACAAGAACTTTTTCTCTGGACCAAAAGACAATCTGATTAAAAGATGTGAAAGCAGTGAGTATGTAAATGAAAGATTTAAAAAGGAAAAAGTGAAGATAAAATCAAATAGTGAGAGAAACTAAACATGTATAGGTAGGCATGCTAGAGAAATAATCAGTACTCTTTTAAAAATAATATATTTTTTAGAAAAAAGTTAAGAAAAAGAAAAAACATCATGTGAAATGTAAGTCTTAGAAGTGTAGAAAAGCCCAACTATTCAATATCCATTTCTGATATTTATTTGGATAGAATACAACCACTTTCTTCTTTCTGAATGACGCTGAAAACCTGTACCAAAGATAAAGCAGCATTTCTAAATAAAAATATTTTCAAATGAGCCATAGAAGGAATTTGACAGGAATTAGCTGAGAAACACTTTGAAATGAATGTTATTATAGAATAGCTTTTGAAATGTGAAGAAAATACAAAAGGAACTGGAAGCTTGCAGTGTTTTTTGAATACTAGAAAAGAATGATAGTTTCTGAAAACCAGAAGTCTATAGTTCCTAGGTAAGACAATGTAACAGTCAATTCACATGTTTTAATATGGAATTGAATACCAGAAAATTCCAGGGTACTTTCATGGTAGATGGATTTTCTTGAATAAACCTCTAAAATTGCAGGTCATTTTTGTTGACTGTATTACTATTAACTTTTTCAGACTAATCAAGGCATTCGACTGACAATCATATGGCTTTTAAATCCATTAATGTAGTCCCTTTCCTTCCATACATCATAAACTTTTTCTTTAACAATGATGTGGCCAGAATTTCAGCTTCAAGAAAGGATGCTGTTCTTAGTAGCTGATTCCAAAGAAGAGCAGGTCTATTGCTATCTTACCTATTTTCACCTCTCTTTTTTTAATTGCAATTGAAAAACAAAGTAAAACAGAAAAAAAAATCAAAGTAAAAAAAATACCACCACCATGACCTTTACAAGCATTGTGCCCTTTTCTCCACATTCAGCGCAGCACTGACAATGAGGTCTGCGATGGAAAAAAGAAGACTCATCTCCCTGGTCAAGTCAGTGCTTTTATTTTCTCTGCAGAACAGAGAAGTAAGAGGCAATGTTCACCTGGTTTGACAGACCTACGCACATCTTTGAGTCTCAGCCACCATGCAGCCTCTGTCATTCTTAGTGCCATAGAAGCAATTGCTCTCTGGAGGAAACAATTACTTGACTGAGAATAAACATTTTCACCAAATAAAGCCTTGGGATTGCTACAGAGTATGTGGGTGGAACACAGTGACCTGTGGTACACAGGACTTGAAACACTCTCTGGGTAAACTCTGCAAAGTGATCCCACAGGATCAGTGTAGCTGCTGCTGGGCTCTTCCCCCCTCCCCGCCCTGACTGGACACCCTCTTCCCCTGCCATCAGGTATACAGGGACAACTTGCTCTCCCAGGGCCAGCTCTCCCTGCCAGGCCATAGCTGATGGCTCCAGAGATTCACTCAAACCCCTGTTTCCCCATCAGTCATTCTTTCTCTAATCTGTATCTTGCCCTGACGCACAAGTCAACTGCTTGCTGGATCCCTCATGAACACTGCAGGCAACACAGCAAGTAGTGAGCATAATATTGCATATTGGCATATACAGTCACACAAAGTCACTTCTTTATGTGCAGTATCAGTTATTAGCAGCACACATTTAAATTCCATCACAGACCTTTAACTTTCATACATTTCTGTAAGCACTCCTCCATATAATACTACAGGCATTTTACCTACACTTTGATTAGTCTTCTGATGGACTACCGACATCCTGCGGCTTAGCCTACAAACTAACCACTTACAAGTCACAATATTAAATTCCTCATGAGTTCAGTCATACAGCTACAATAATTAGACTTCCCATTTTTAAATCCTCACAGGTTGCTTAGATTACAGTTCAGAATATGGTATTTTAGCTCAGATGGTGAGCTGAGACATTAAACATATGTGTGGCAAGTGTTTCTGCTAGTTTTAAGTTCCTACATTCAGAATGAGCTTCACAGATTACTTCAAGCGTAGCTTTTACAGATTTCAGTGGCAGCTGTGAAATGAACACTGCCACATGAAGATGATCAAGCCAAAAAAACCTACAAAACCTGCCATATAATTATTATCCATTTATGAAGAATGTAGAGCATCACCATCCAGGGCAAGAGACAGGAACAGAAATCAGTTTTTCACAGCAGAGTTCAGTTCCCTTCATCACATGGCCATCGTTTTGTAATCCCCAGCTTCATTCACATACAGCAAATGAATAAGGGGTCACACAGGCAGCATGATTCACTATACATTTCTGATTAATTCTTTGAATGCAGTTCACAAAGCACAAATTTTTGTGGAGCTATAGCATGAAGAAAATGTAGTATGTGCACATAGGACAAATTGAGTCCTTTGTCTCGATTCCTAAGCATCGAGTTTGCAAAATTAATAATGTTCTTTGATATAGGTAACATCCCAGATCATTTAAAGAGGAAATCAGTTTTTGTCTGACATTTTATAACATGACATCATGCTGCATCACTAGTTCAGATCCTTTAGCTCTCCAGACCTGTGGTGTTTGAGAGGGTGGAGTGATCCAATAGCATTAATTACCAGTCTCTGAGCAGACATGTTACAAAGAAGACGACATTTTGCAAGGGACAGGAAGAACAGGACAATCTTGAGCTTCCTTCCAGCTTTGTAGCCTAATGCTCACCTCACCAAGCACAGCTTGTTTTTATGTTTAAACATCTTTTCCTTGTCCTGGCTGCTTACCTCGCTTCCATCCTTTCTTGTCTAATCACTACCTGCTTTCCATCCTCTCATTTCCTTCTGTCTGCACAGGGTCCTAGTTCTAGTCTCACCATCCTCTGACTTTGTTTTTCAGACACTCCCCTCTCTGAGCAACTTGTTAATCTCCTTTAATTAATTTTCCTTGCTGGCTCCCTCTCACATATCTCATTCCTCAGTCTTCACTATTTCAGACTAATAGCATTTCTGATTTCTATTTTTCCTAAGTACTGTTAACCTTTCCCCTCACCTCTCTGCTCCCTTGTCCCACCTTCCCTCTCACTTTAGTCCCAGCTTTCTGTCTTCTCATTCAGTCCTTTCCAACAGGTTCTCATGTTCTCTGTCTTTCAGACACAACCAATAGGACTTCCTGATCCTCTCAGCTTCCTATACCTCTCCACCTTGAACAAGTTATTTCAAAGTCTGAGTAGATGGCTTCAAAGCATAGGACACATGGCACCTCCAGGAAACCCTTGCTGAGATCACTGGTGACGGTTCCTCTGATGAGTTTCACACTGGTCTCTAGCATCCAGGAACATTCATTAGAGAAGGTTAAGCCTGCAACTAGGCTTGAACAGGCTCATTAGCATTATGGGAAGGCTTGTCAGAAGACTGTCTCTCAGACACAATAATTTTGTAGAGGAATACTGCAGAAGTCCTTATTTGTTTAAGAAAAAGCATAGCTTAATACAAGATTCCCAGAATTGTTAAACATAGGCAAAGTATCAATTCCTCACTTTCTGAAAATTTGAAATGATTTTGGTAAAGTTTTGCTCATCTTCTTGTTCAAGGTGAAAAAATTCCATATTGTACATAAAATTTCAAAGCAAATGTCTCAAGTCTGGAAGAGGTCCTACAAACTGTCAAGTACGTTTGCAAGCCGTGTAGCCCCTAGTACTACTAATGGACAGGTGAAAGCACCCTTGCCCCAACAGCAGTTGCAGGCAGATCAGTCTGTGCAGACAACAACGAGCTAACTTTCAGACCTTCTGTTCATCACTATGTAGAATTTTCACTACCCTCTGATATTAGAGAATTTTTTCCTCAGGAACAGGATTTTCTGTAAAGATATTAATATTTGTTGTATACACAGATATAGAAGATGTACATTATTCTTCTAGCCACAAGGAAGTCAGTCAGATTAATGCTCAAGTTAAATGAATGCAAAGAGAAATTAACAAAAACTACTATTACACAATGATTATTTGAGCTTCTGCAAAGACTGAAGTAATTTCACTTTCCTATTTACAAATCTGGAAGGGATCTTAAAATTTGTTACAAATTATGCACAGAAGAGCAATATCCTGCACAATCATAAACCTGCACTTCTCCAAACAATTTAAGATGGCCTCTTTCCCACATCTGACAGATAGTATTTGGTATAAGAGATCTTGCCCTTGAAAACATCTGTCCCATGCATGCAGCACCAGGACTAACAAGTTTCAGATGGTTTTAAGAAAGATTTCCTTGGCATTTTGAAGTGAGGGTAAGGGAAGGAAAAAAAATATACATGAGAGGAAGAACAGAGAAAGGGGGGAAGGGATGCTGCAGGCACAAGCAAAAATAGGATTGGAAAAATTCAGGTAGTGGCACAGAACATACAGAGTTAAAATAGTAACGATCACAATTGTTTTCCTCTAGGAGCCTGCTAAATTCCTTTTGGAATTCACTTTGAATAGTTTTAGGTACTAATGTTCTTTTGTTTTTCTTAATGATTGATAAATGAATTGTTTTGAGAGTCTATTAACTTAGCCAAAGTCCAGGAGGTCAAAATAGTTTTTGTACCCAGAAAGCTAATGGAAATGACTCTAAAGACATAAATGTGCACTATGGTTTTTGCATCAATTACAGTTGATTATTCAACCAAGACAGAAGATGCAGCAGCAGCCCAAGTGACCTGCTAGCTTTGGGAGGGAGGAAAGCCACCCAGGCAGATTTTTGTCCTGGCTGCCCATTCAATGCTGCCAGTTCCTCATCTGGAGCCTGAATTTTACTTTTCTCACTGTTACAACTGATGGTGTTGTGCTGGTGAAAAACATGGTATAGATGTTGCTTTGTTTTCAAAGAAACCCTCTATCTGGTATAGTATATTCCACAAGTGAAAGTAGTCAGGCAGTTGCCAAGAGTTGCCGGTACATTAAAAACCTACATAGTTAGATTAGTTGGATTTTGGAAGGAAAAGTTTTCCTATAAAAAAAGATTTAATGAAGACTCTGAATGGAGTAAAATAAAGGAGCTATTGCAGTTATTTGTGTGCAACTGTAGCTGTTGAATGGAAAACTAAGCAAATGTAGATTGAATTGATATGGTTGGATCAGGCAAGAGTAGTTTTTGTACAATAGGTATTTTTCATTTTACTTTTTAAGAACTAGGAACATTGGTGAGTAGAAATAGAAAAACAAAACAACCACAACAAAACCACAGCAAAACTACAACTGAACTTCCAGCAGACCACGAACAACAAACCCTATTTCTAAGTACAACTATACTTACTTCATGAGTGTATGTTTTAATATCAGCCAGCCTAAAAACTTAAGCAAAGCTTAATTCTACTGCATGAATGAAATCAGCCACCTTGTAGATGTGGTTACAATTCAGATTGCTGGCTAAAACTCTGACAGGCAGTAAAGCCATGAACTGTGCACTGGGAGAGGTTAGAAGGGACACTAAACAGGAACGTATTTTGGTGCAAATCAGAGCACACTGGCAGGTGACAGAGACTCCAGGCATGAACATGCTTAAATCTGCACTGCTTCTCTCTTCAACACATCTAGATGATCCGTGGGGTTTTGTTTTATAATGCACTATATATGATGAGCCAATAAACACCTGAAAAAGTAATGGCCATTGTAACTGTAATACTAGAAGGCCTGTAGTCATTCATAGTCCTCATCTGCTATCCTATTTTGCAATATACATTAATATATTTTGATAAATTCCACAGCTGAGATGAATTTAACCCAGAAGATATTATGCCAATAATAATTTGCATATCTTGCACGAATGTTTTAGCATTTTACTGTTTTGATATAGAAAGCAGCAATGTGAAAGGCTTAATTTGTTTGAAAACCTTTAGCTTTTATTCTGCATAGCTTGAAGGACTGCCTTTAAATATTGGATTATTGCTCATGGATGACACAGATGCATATGAAGCTCACAGACTTGATAAGATCTCATCATAGCCTATTTAATTCCAAATTAATACCAATGTTTTTTTCATGCTTGCAGGTTGCATATCAGGTATTCCTCCAAAACATATTAGAAATACTTAGAGTATTCCCAACAGATTTAACTAAGCTTTGCAACTACAAAAATAGCTGTAAGTGGAGCTCTATTTCCCAAATTTCTAATGTGGGCAATATCCCTTACAAATCTTATGTAAAGCATCATAGTATGCACATGTAAATCCCCAAATGTTTGATTTAAAAGTAGGAGAGAGAGCAAGCTGTTGTTCATTACAAAAGAAGGTGGCAGGACTCAACATTATGCTCCTATTAGTTTAATAATGTAGTTGATATCGCAAAAGGTAGTAATTTCATCTACCAAAACAACAAAATATTATTTTAGTATTTACAATGCAACAAAAACCAATTTTTAATATAAAAATTACAACAAAAGAAAATTATAATCCTTAGGAAATCCAACATAAAGATCAGTATCAACAGCTTTGTAGGGACAGCTTTACCCAAGTCGAAAGGAGCACCTACAAACAGGGTACTCAAATTAAATGAAGAGCCCATTACTAAAGTAAGCAGAAAGTCAAGTGTAACTGCCACCACACTGAAAGGATTTGCATCTGAAAGAAAATTTAATTCAGTCTTCATCATGCATGCTGTACTGCCTATCATGCTGAATCAGACGGTAAAAATACCTATTACCTGAACACAATCTACTTTTTGAGAACTACCAATTCTAGTAGTTCTGCACGGTATCACTACGTACTACCGAACTGAGTCTAAAATGCGGATTTCAAGGCATCTGAAATGAATCAGTTCTATATGTCCCTTCATTAAATATTTACAGCAAGTATTTATGCAATGGTTACACTGCTTCTTGTATTTTAACTTCAGCTCATAATTATTAATAGTAACTCTTGAAGCATTAAGTACAAAAATATTTGATCCTTACATGTAGCTAGTAACCTTGAGAGACTGCATTACACTTTGATTATATTGAAGAATAATTGCCATGAAGAACTGAAAAATAACACCCAGATATCATAATTTTTAAAAAAATCCACTATTGAAGTTTATCAGCTATCTGCTTTGCAACGTTCAAAACAAGAAAAAAAGCCAGATACACTTACCCTTGGTACCAATAAGCAAGAACATATAGAAGCAGCAGTCGGATGTCATATCTGTCCTTCAGCAATTCAATGAATAAAGTCAATGAACGTTGTCCCTTAAATTGCACAACAGCCAGCGTGCTGCTTGCATAGTCTGTTTCTGACAGCCCTTAGCACTGTGTGAAGCAAGCTCCCTTCTCTCCCCTGCCTTCCTCCCTTGCTCTCCTTTGTGCTAGGTCTCCCTCTCTCCCCCGCCTCTAGCGCAAACACACAAAACTTTCCAGGATCACACCAGCTCCTCAGACTCTCCCTTACAGGATGGGGTCTGCTCTACAGCAGGCGAAGGCTGGGCTGTGTGCATGGACACAGCTCTGACCCAAGGAAATTTGCTGCTGCCAAAACACAGCCAAGTCCAGAGAATTGTCATCAACAGTCCCATTTTTGTTGTCTTTAATTTTTTTTTTCTTAAGTCACAGTAGTGTGAGAGGCCTGAAAAGTACAGTTTTATTTAGGCAAATCTGTTTGAAATCAAACATTTGCTATAGTTTAGACAAATACTGGTGGTTTCTCAAGGGAAAGTGAAATTTATAAACACAGTCCCTTTGTAGCAATCCGGTTCCTCACAGAAATATGGAAAAATGTGCAATGTAATTTATTTCCAATAACAGCATGTCACTATTTTTACACATTAACCACTCTTCATGATTAATAGTAAAGAAAAGAATCTGAAAGAGCACAGAGGACTGTTTAGAAACATATACTGTATGGAAATAAGATTTTTCACAGATTTTCTCCTTATTTAAATATTTTGAGACATTCCTATCTGCCCCTTGACTTTATTGTTTTACCAGTGGATAATGTTACACTCCATCACATATACAATCTCATGGTTAAAAAGTCCTTTTTACAATGTGAAGGCTAAAACTCATCAGCACAGAAGACATTTCAAAATGAATCAGTCAGTTGAGATGAACTTAAGACAAGGAGCTAACATTTGTCTGCCCTCAAACAGATTCAGATTTTTTTTTTTTATTTTATTTTTAAAGCCTAATATATTCAACATTTTGCCAGGATGACAAGGGTCAGGAAGCACTGGTAACACGTCAACAGCTATGTCAGGTACCTAAGGCAGAAAGCCTCTCAGCTAAGGAAATGTGCATGCATGGACACGTACGTGAAATGGTGAATTTAGAAAATGGCAGAAATCTATATTGTAGTCAAAAGCAAAGTCCACATTGTCGCTATGGCAAAGCTGTCTGTAAAATAGATATGATCTGCCAGTCTCTTGATTTCTAATATAAAAATTACAAAATATAGAGGGGGTTAAAACAAAAGGTTCTTGTCTATGGAAGGCCCAAGAATTACTGTACTGTACTGGCATCTACCAATACTAGTACTAGGCTGTATATAAGCAAAAATAGATTAAATGGATTAGCGATGTAAAAAAGATTTCTTTTATAAGGTGGGGACTAGTTTTGGAGCATATCAAGTAAAACCACACTTACCTCAAACAGCTACTCAAGAGTTTAAGCTAACACCTAGATACTCCAGGGCAAATGCTGAGCTGAAAAGGGCTTCCAATAAAAGGAAGAAACTGAACAAAGAATGTGAAAAATAAGAGATATATACTTTCAAGGAAAATAAAAATAAAAGCTTTACCTGTTCACTGAAGGGTGAAACAGAACTGAGGTTCTAGAGAAAGTTTTTTTTTTCTAGTACAGTTTTCCCTGTAGCTTCCTGCCTCTGATTTAGTCACCTCTATCTGAGATGTGTAGGAACCATATATGATTTTGGAATAGACTATTTTTACCTGATAATACAATAAATCAAGAAAGCTGTTTCTTCAAAAAGCATTCTGACCAACTACAAAAGCTCAAGATTTTCTACGTCAGGAAAACCCCTAAAATGCAGTACATACGACCCACACACATACATTTTCTGAAGCTCTGACTCAGTGGGAGTTGTCACTTTCCAGCCTTCCCCTTATTTGAGGGCCTTTAGCAAAGATACTCATTAAAGTTAATTTTGCTCCAAACACTTGCTCTATGGAAAATCCACTGAGATCTACCCCTTCTAAATTTCTTATACATTCACAACAATGTGTAAAGAAGCAGCAGCATTTTCCAGCCTATTCTCTCAGTGTAATTATATTTAAACCAAGAAGCTAAAGTTACAAACACGCACATTACTGAACTCTGGAATGCAGAGCAGAAAATGGAGGAGAGACGACTCATTCTTAGAACAAAATATTAAACAGGACATCACTAGATTTTGAAAAACAGTTTTGACTTACCTTATTTGAAAGCAATTTTACTTCTTTGAAGAAACATTTGTGTGCATTACAAAGGCAACATGTACTCCCTTCCTTCCTTAAAGTGTTAAAAACTATGATATTTTGGTGGCTTAGACCTCTCTGTTCATGAAGACAATAGACTCCTTAAAGAGCAAAAGAATAACACATCAGAATTGCATCTTCAGTTCAAACAATTTTGAGAAGACATTTGACTTCATTAGGACAGTCAGTATTTGCTTGTATTTCTAGTTTCAGAGTTCTACAACTGAAATTCCAAAAACATCACAGAAAACTATAGTATAACACAGACATTTATTTCTCAGTCGCAAAAAACAAGCAGGTTAAACTGAATTCACTGGAATAAAAAAAAGGTGCCATTTGACTTCTTTCCTGGTTACTGACAAACGCTCACAATTTAACTTTCTGTCTTCCCAGCTATCTGGCACCAGTCTAATGAGCAGCTAAAATTGCAGAGTTTTAAAACTGCTGGAACGTATTCGCCAGATCTGTGGGGGACAACACTCCACTCCATTCCCCTCCCCTCCACCGCCCCCACTCTCCAGCCCAGCAAACTTTCAACCAACATTGTGCCACCCACACCACAACTTAATAGAAGACATTAATGAATTATTTCATTAAATCCAAATAATTATGACTATTATGTTATCAAGATGAGTCATGTGATGTTTCTGTAACAAAGTGTTAGAAAGAAAATTGAGTATGCAGTTCTTAGAATTAAATTAAGGTAATTATGAAGCGCTTTCAGATGTGGTGTTAGTGAAGTTCTAGCACCTTGTAGTCTTTTTTCTATAGATCACATTAGGTGCTATGTAGAAGGAAATTCATAGAAGTAAACAAATCATAGTTGCATGCATCACCATTGTAAGTGTTACCTTTAAAAATAAAAATACAGTAAGCTGTAAATCATTGTTACTGTAGAAATAAGTTAGAATTCCTTTTTAGCTTGAAGAAAAATGTTTACATACTCACAGGCTGAAGCTACTCCCCTGGAGGTTAACAAATATTTTACCTCAAACTCTGACTCGAGCATGTTTGATGTTACAGCTGATAACTTCAAGCAGATTCAGTTCAGATCGGAGCAAAGGTATTTTTAAGTTTTAGTTTGCCTGGGGCAGACAGATGCCAACAAACAAACCCTACTGTTACCATGCTGCTCCAAGTACTGAGTAGGATAGGTCTCAGAAATATTTCTGCTCTTTCCTAATGTGGGAGTTTTCCTTGGTTTAATTAAGAATAGTCTCAAGGATGCTTTATATCATGTATCAAATCAAAGACCCACAAGACAATAGGTATGTCAGTGGTGATATTATGACCAAGAGTTGCTCATTAGCAAAGAATATTTTCAGCTGAAGATACTGACTAGATTGTCAGCTGTTTTGCTGCCCTAGTGAAGCACAAGACCTGCAGAATGGAGTACTGAAAGTAAAACTGGGCCCATGTTGCCATTCACTGTCATAAAAAATATACAGTTCATACTCAGAAATGATACCCTAAGAAGTGAACCTCTTGCTTTCTCAGCCATTTGATGGCCAAACTTTAGGTTTTGCATTATAACAATGTAATTAATGTACAAATAAGGCTTCAGAACATAGCATTTAAGATGTAAACCCTCCATTATATTTGTCAATCCTACAATGCAAAAGATTTAACAGTGCAAATTAACATAATTGGCTTAATTATATTTAAATTACATTGCTCTCAAAGCTCCATTGGTATGCTTTGCAGACAGTGCAACTGAGAATAAGACATTTATATTTCACTGGGCAGCTGTTACCTTTGGAGGATACATTCCTTATTTAACACCTACATTCAGGTTCCCTGAGATCGGAGCAAAGCAAACTGAAGGACCTCTTAAAGTACAAGAACATCTAAGCAGTCTAAGCACAGAAAGATAAGAAAACACCTCATCTACAGCAGCTCTTTCTAAACAGTAATCTGTACTGCAGTATCTTGTCTATCTATCTGAAACACTTGTGACTCAACCAGTATTGTAAGAATGTGATATCTTTTCATAAAGGTTACTCTTCCCCATTGCCAAATTGCAGAGATTTAATAGGATTTACCTCCCCAAACCTGAAGAGCCTGGAACACCCAGCTTAACAGGGAAGACTAACCGCACAGGCACCTTTGCTGTAGGGCCTCCTGACTTCCTGTTCCCCCCTCCAGACCCTCTTTATCAGCACAGCTGAAGCTGAGCTGGGATTACTGGCATTTGCATCTGGAGAAAGGGGAGATGCTTTCCTCTGCTGGAAAAACTACCTGAGCTAGATGTTCTCTCCTGAGGACTTCATTACAGGGACAATACGGAAGGTTTTTGCAGAGAGTATGTATATTCACCACGTGTCTCAAAACAGAAACCAGTTCTGTCAACCTTATTTTAAGCTGAAGTAGTTGTACATAATTTGGCTCTAGTGCCAGATCCTAGGTGAAGAGTGATCCTTACTCCCACACTAGGACTGTGGCTGTAGCTATGGAGGGGAACATGGAAAATGAGTTTCACTTTTCCAGAGGAAAAAGGCAGACAGAAGAGGAGGAAGGATTCAGGGACGATCATTTGCCCTTACACATCTTTTGTGGTTTTTAAATGGGGCACTAACATTGGCTGTAGACAATTGTGTACAAGCAGCAGTATCTAGCTAGCTCTGAGCTCAATGAAATGCTTTCCTTTCTTCTGCAAATGTACTCTCTGCTGCTGGGTGGTTTGGTGATCCTGTCCAGCTGTCCTATAGCTGGTGTGGAGGAAGGTGTTCAGTCAGAGCAAACTTACGTGCTGCCTCCATCATTTTCACCAGTTTTCCCCAGATGTCTGTTCCAGCTGGGTGTTTTGACTAAATCAGATAAAAGCTCACCAGTGTGTCTGACTCAAAACTGCTGCTGGAATGCAGAAAGTACATTTCTTTCAAAATAACCAAACATACAAGCTTTGCCAATGATATCTTTTCCAAATTGGCCACTTTCAGTGTTTTGAATGATTAAAGATTGCAACAGTATTTCTATGACTGTGTATGATGATAGGCATGATGATAACAGCTTTAGTAAGTTACTATACCATTTGGGAATGTCATAGGAATTATATATGACATCCTGCTTTTTCAGTGCAAGTCTTTTTCCGTGTTATCTCCGTCATATTCTGGGGATTACAATTTTTGTTTTACAGCACCTGAGCTTCCAGAAGAAAAGGCAAACTTCCCAAATACGAATAGCTGAATATACAATATTGGAAGATGAGAAGTTCATAAAATGTTCACTAGTTTATTATAGTTACATATTTTAACATGAGAGGGTACCAAATATATGATCATTGACAACTAAGTCACACTTTGATAGAATGAACTCTAAAAAGATGAGGTTTATAATATTTTGAGGAGGCAAGGCATTTCAATAACTCAGGTATGAGAACCTTTGTGTCAAAGAAGTATCAAACCCAATTTTAAAGTCAAAGAGAAATAGATGTGTGGTACCCGACTGGTCATACTGTTGGGCTGTCTATCACCTAGGTTATGAAATTATCCTCAATGCACTCCAAGAGCCTCCTGGACTGCTTACACCTTGCTTACTTATCCATGCTTTTCCACGTGAACCCACAACGTTCCTGTCAAGGTATAAACCAAATCGAGGAAATATTTGACTAAGATTCAAGAAAATGAAAAGCCAATTAGACAGGTAGGAGAAACACATGCTGAAGTGGAAAAAAAAAAGGAAATACCCACCCCTCACCAAAAGAAACCTAAGTGGTAAGAAGGAAGAGGAGGAGAGTAACAGTATGAGGAAGCAGGATTTATTAAAGGGCAAACATATAGTATGAGAAGACATTATCAAAAGTAGGAACCACTGAAATGAATGCATTTGAGACATCATTTGTAGGGTAATTGTAGGGTTATCCATATGTGCAGCTTGCCACTGCACCATTATGAAGAAAATAAAAGCTGTAAAATGAACTTGCCTTTTGTGAAGTAGGTATGATTTCCAATCCAGTGGCTTTTATGTAATATATTAATTTGCAATTCTAATTTTGTATTTCTGCAACAGCCTACAGAAAAACAGAACAGAAAGAGCAGAAGGGAGCTGAGAAATTCAGAAATCCCAGATCATTGCTCTATAATTACAAGTGACCAGTAACATTTACATTACATTACATTCTCCTAATGTTAGTAAATATCCAGGACCTAAATTCACTGGGGCTTCTAGTTCATAGTTTGGAGTGCTATTTAGATTTATTCTTTTACACAGATGATACACATTGATGAAATCAGCAAAGAAACTATAGTATTTATCTGTATCTAATGCTGCAGATTTTGAGAGGAGAAAAATGAAAATTGCTTGACAGATCTAGGAAAGAAGTTGGTTTTGGGAACAGCTGATAGCCTGTGGTGAAGGAGCTCATATTCACAGAGATTTTTTTGTTTAGGTGAGTTTTTCTTCCTTTCCTCCAGCTAAATTATGCATGAAAAAAAATCCATATATCTATGAGCAGCCTGACCCAAAATGAGGAATTTATTTCCATATTAATAATACAGTTCTAAGGCACTGGGAGTGATACAAGTGAAGAAAATATTTTCAAAGTAACCATGCAGAATGCATGGCTAAGACATTATGACCTCCAGCTTTTTTCTTGTTTGTTTTATAATTTTATTTTGAAATATATCTGAAGCTGCTAGGTTTGCAAGATTGAGTGGTAGTTTTACAAAATCAACTTTTCAAGTAAAAATATTTGCTATTTTCCCCAAGCGTTTGCCTGACTAACACTATAGAAATCTTTCTTTCCCTGGGTAGCACCTTCTCTCTAATTATCTTGAATGTTCTAATACCATTAAGAGTAAAAAGTATAATCTTAACAGATAGTGAGATAACTTTAAACAACACATTTAGCCTGTTTTTGTATTTTATCCCAGGATGATTTTCATGCTAATTCTAGGAAATATCCTTGTGGTGATAATACAAATAGACAAGTGCTCGAACCACTAGCATTGTAGTGGCATGCTATACCTTGTGCTCTCTTTCTGGCTTAGTCTGGGATAATGTTTTGTTCAGGAATATAGCTTCAGTAAAAGAAACAGTTCATTCTCTTCTCCTTGATGCCACGTGTGCTCCTCTAAGATATGAGAGAATCGAACAAAATTTTCTGCATCCTGCTCAAAAGCTTTAAAGGTTGGGCTGTGACATGAAAGGAGTCAATACGATCAGTACCGGTTGGTGTTGACACACAGTTATGAAAAAGGAAACAGCAGGGGCCATCATTATGCTTTGTATGGAGTCTGACTCTATTTTGCTGTACAGGAGTGCTCTGAAATTAAGTCTTCAGAGGGCTCAGGCACATGAATACTGAGTTTCTGGATCCTGTTGAAGTAAAGAGAAAGAAAACTCGCAGGTGCTTTAACCTGAAGATAAACTGTGTCTCTAGTGGCCTGGAAGCAGCAATTTAGCAATGACTTTTACTTGTAGAGATGCTATGTGATTTCCACAATCTGATGCCCTTTTTAGCTGCAGCCCTTATTGCTTGCTTAAAAGATGTGGTACATTTCTACAGGCTGTGATCTTGTAAAATTTGATGTACATTCTTTGATTACCTACATTTCTACCCATTGGCTTTTACTTATCTTGTAGCCTCATGAAGCTTATTACTTGGAAAGAAAACGTGTTTATTGTGGTGGAAGGGGTATTGGATACCAATCAGGTCCATGTCACTGTCTGGCTCACAGTCATCAGTTCATCTTTAATTTTGGAAATAGTTCCCTGTCCCCTAGGTGCATAACTTTACAAACACTTTCCTGTTACTAAAGCATCTTAAAGGAAAATATACTTGGATTGGGAAATTAAGAGTATTTTTATCAATATTGGAAAATGGAAACTAAGTATTATAGCATCAAAATTCTTTAAAATGACTGAGGGACTAGATGTCAAATACGGAATACATTTTGAATGTTACTTTTGGTAACGGTTCCAAATTCTAGGAAATTGTGCTGGGGTTTTGTGTGGGGGGGTAAGGCAGTAATCAGGGAAGAAAAATTCAGTAGGTTTTTACTAAAATTTTTACTAAAAGAACTCAAGACACAAGATTTTTCTCTGAGGTTTTCTTCACAGATGGATCATGAAAAGTCATTAGGTGAGACAGGTTATTCTTAAAATTTTTTTGAAAGAAATTTTTGGGTTGCTTCAAATGAATTTTTTGTTTCTTTTGGCATAAGATTTCCTTTTAGTTCAGTCCACGTGGTTTTAGCCTGAGTACTACTGCATGCACTTTCTAAATGCTGCAGCTCTGCTACAATGACACACAGCTTTTCCTTTGGGACAAGTTTTCCTCACCTGTTTATTTCCTCATGAGGTGAAATAAAAAATATCACAAAATACTTTGACAAAGAAGCTGCTACCTTAGGCAGTCACACTGGATTGTCATTGCCTCTTTATAGCATCTGCAAGTAATTTAACAAAACCAAAAATGGTCTATAACTTTTGACGTGTTTGGAGAAAATACCGTTGCAGGGAAGCTTTGGCTTGAAAAATTGGCGCAGTACAAAATAAAAATAGCAGGCTTCAAAAAGCAGAGTTCATAAATCAGAGGTTTTGTTGGTGAACACTTCCGGAATACTGATCTAGGAAAAAAAAACCAAACCCGCTGAAGAATTCTGGCAGCTCTTAGAGATGCAGTGTTTAGGATAAAAGTGTAAATGATATTATTCTTAAGGGCAAGAAAGGCAGAGTAATAAAAAATAAGCTGGGTTTAATCAGTAACTCTTTTTGTCCTCTAATACAATAAGGAACTGTACTGGAAATGGAAATAATATCAGATTGCTGAAGATGAGTACAAAGGTATAGATCCGGCATGCTGGCCAAAATCAGATAACGAAAAGGATAAAATGAGGTGCAACTAGCAAGTGACATCCAGAACAAGAAATTGTTGGACACATAATTTAAAAAGGAAGGACAGGGTTGGGACTGTGCTTACTGATAAATATATTGTGAAGGCTATAGAGTGTTTAACGGTCTTTATCTGGATGTTTTCATCAAAAGTTCCAGGTGATCAAGTGGCCAACATAAGAACAATAAAAAGGAGCAAGAAGGTAAAGAACATTTTGGGGTATATGTAAATAAGTGAAATAACTTCCTACTGTCCTGGCCCAATGATCTTCATCCTAAAGTGCCTTGAACTTCTGGCTAAGTTAATTAAAGAGGTTAATGATTATCTTTGCAAACAGGCAAGTAAAGGAATACTTGAACTAGTTTCCCGAAGATTAGTATAAAATAAAATTTGTGGAAAAGAGAGTTAAAAACTAGGAAAATACGCTGAGAACATACTGAAAAAAAAAAAAAAAAAAGAAAAACAAGAGCTTTAGTGAGTTATTCTCTGTAGCTTATCAAAACAGAGATCAAACTGTTACTTGATTATGGTATATAAACAATTTCCTGTAGTTACTTTTGCCGTGTGCTAACGGTCTATTTAGTATAACACAGAAGCTGCAGTTAAAAACTGAAAGCCAGACAAGCCCAAACAAGAAACAATGCATGGCTTTCTAACAATAAGCATAATTAATGAGTGGAATAAATGTCCACAGGAAGCACTATATAAACTATGCTTTAGTCAACACACATATTATTTGGGCTTATTTGGGGGAAGTTTCTGTAGAATTATGTGTGCTCTATTCCCTCTTCCCTACAGCTATTGCTTGTGGACTTAAAACCTGTGCAATTCCTCTCTTCTATCCACATGGCCAACTATGGCATAAGTATGCTTTTTTAATTGGGACCATGATGCCTTGCAGGAGTCCTAGATTACATTTCAAAATAGAGACTATAAGTTTATTATTTATTACCTAATCAGAGTTCAACTACTTTCCAGCTAAATACATGGGTGTTTTATTTGAATTATAATGGATTTATAAAAACCTGAAATGTCATTTGTCATTAGTCAAATGTCATTTGTCATAGAGTCATAGAGTTGTGGCATGGCAGATACTATAATATAGAACCACATTCATCCATAGATACTGTGTAGATGCCACTCAGAATTTGCAATAACTCCGCTCCTTTATTTCAAAAATGAAAACATAATAATGCTACCCAAAAAATACTCTTTTTTTTAGTGTGGCTTTCTAAAGTCCTTTTCAGCTAAAGTCCAACCCAGCATATGAAACTGCAAGTTTTGCAATACAACAAGCTAAATTTGAGTATAGTCCACATAACAGTTTAGTGGGTATTTTTACTCAATAGTTCAAAAGACCTGTCAATTAAAAGTGTGAACAAGAGATGAAGAAAAGATAGGGGCTTCTTCAGGTGTGAATGTGTAATTTATTTGGAGCCAGCAGGCAAGGATGGTGTAAATATGGAACAAACAACTTTAATCAAGTCAATAGCACTACTGAAAGTTTGCTTTGAAGCAGAATTTACCATGATGAGAGCTCTGACGATTCTTATTAACCAGGCCACTGAGATAGCAAGAAGACTCTTTTCCCTTGACTATACCTCAGATTTAAATATAAAGGTCGTGTTCTACACCATAATGAAGGGGTTACTGAGCTGTAGTAGAGACAGAGACTCCAAGGGACAGGTTCCTTCCTTGGAAACAGTCCTCAGACCCCATTTTTTCAGCAAAGCTCCCGATTATTGCAGCTTTTTCAAAGATGAACTAATGGCAATGTTGAGACAGGTTTTGTCTCTCCTTTTCAGCAGAGGTTCTTGAGATTGACAACAGTGGAAGTTCAAGCAATCAAGTGCTACTTATTTCATCAGGTTTATGTTTGATGTTTTTTCCTCTCTCCCACTTTGGCAGGCTCTCTTTGCAGAATATTTAGTTGCTTACTAAGTTGGCAAGGCAATTTTTACTTGAACACCACACCAATAATGGTCAGCAGGTTTTAAAACCTTTATACAGATAGAGGAACTAATTTATTTGTCTTCAGTCTTTTGCACATAACCCTTTATAAATGCTTAATTGCATGTAAGGGATACTGCAGACTAGCATTCTCTCATTCTCTTGGTGCACTACTCTTACCTCTGTTCAAAATCGTTATTATTTCAGTGGGTCACAGATGGATCAAGCACTACATAATGAAGAAATAAGTAATGCTTTTCTGTCAACCTTCACTTTTCATTTTTTTCAGGTTCTGTGTATAGTTTAAGAAAAATCAACAAATTTCAGAGGTTATAAATGCGCTTTTCACATATCCATATATTGGGAAATGTAAAGTTGAATAGAATTCTGTGACCCTACTTTCCATTTATTTGAAAGGAAGCAGAAAGTTACAGGTTTGTCAAAACACTGTATTAAACTAATAAGCAGTTTCAAATAATCAATGCAAGCCAATTAAATGTGACTCCATGTTTCTACACTAACAAGCAGAGAGTTACATTCAAATTGAAATTTTATTCAGCAAAGACTGAATAAAAAAAAGCCCCTCTTCCCAATGGTGTATAAAATTAACCAGGTTCTATATGTCCTATACATATTAGCCCTTCCCTCTCTGTAGAGGCATAAAAAATACAATCAGTAGGCACTTTAAAGCTCTGAAGCATATTAGTACAATGCACTTCACCATATTTCAAAATCAGTAAAATGGCATGTGTCATAGTACCTGATCATCCAAAATCTCACCGTGTGACATGGACACTGATTGTGTCCTGCATCTCTCATTTCCTTTGCCACCCTGAGACATTAAACCTGTTTTACTATATTGGACACCAGTTTCCTAGGCTGACTTATGATGAGAACACGGAAACTGTGGAAGACACAGCATGCCACAAGCATGAAGAAAAGATTTGCCAGTACTCATATGTTAAGTTTCCTCAGACTTCTACTGTTGTAGAATACTTAGGTATTCCTGATTTGCAAGATAATAGGACAACCACTGGGCTTGTCCTGCTAAAAAAATGCCAGTTAATACATGGACTTAAAGTAGAAATCACTACTTTCAGCATTCTTTCATATGTTTTATGTCGGCATCCTTGCTGTCTACCTTGTTGGTAAATTCTCCAAGCAACAGTCATAAAAAGCAGGGCTTTCTTGCAAGACACTTCTAAAGAGATCTCAGGCTCTGAGATCGATAATGTGAAAAACTCTTCACACATCATGCTTCTGAAGTTCTACCACAGTTTCTTTGACTAAAACCATCAGGAGAAACTCAGTTGCCCTGTAACGATTCAGAGATAAAATTCCTAGGCCTCTTAACTACTGCAGAGCCTAGAGGTGAAATTGAGTCATATAAGCCTGACTGGGCACTAAACCTGTATTTTTCCAAAGTAAAGGTATTGGATCGATTTAGATGTTCCATCCAGAGAATTTGATTTGGCAACAAATACAGCTGAGCCAAAAAAAGTGGGTAGCAGACTTTCTAGCTTCTCTGGTTGCTCACGTATAGGGACAAAGAGAAGACTATTTCTTTGGGCCAACTTGTAGCAATAGCTCCTTCTCTCAAAAAATTAATGCAAATTAATGAAACTGAGAAAGATAATTCATATACTCCAGCTTTAGGCACCAAATCTAGATGTCTGTAATAGGAACCTCATGTTTCTGTGGACCTAGTGGAATTTACAAGGATTATTCAAAGTTTCTTGTTTTCTTCTGGGAAGCTCAACTGACTATAGGGAGCTGTGATAGAGTATTTAGAGTTAGCTTCTATATATGCACTTCTAGAAGCTCTAGACAGCCATTATAAAATGCTGGAGCCTGCTGAAGAGTGTAAAGTAAAATTTAACTATGTTTACATTTTCATTCGTACTCACCAAATACTCTTGCTAACATCACACTTTAAGTCTGCCAGACTGCTTTCAGTTTGGCTTGAGTTAATCTGTTTGATGAAAACAAACATCTCAGGATTCCTATAATGTTTCTTCTTTTTTCTTCTTCTCTCCCCCTATGGCCTCTTTTCTTACACACCATATGTATTTTCCTGAAGAAAGAATTCCTGCTTAGCAAGTGTGATACATTACAGTCTCCTTGTGTTGGAAAGTATACAAGATCTTTCCCAGAACTACCTTTAAATCAAGAATATTGCTTGAAAAAATCAAATGAGTTATCTTTAAAGTTCTTTTCTAAGTACACATTCAGTAGTACAACTTATTCAAGTTTGGGTTTTAAAATATTTGGGTATACACCATTATTTTAACAGCAAGTAATAAAAGAATGTAAGAATAACAATGCTTTGGTTTATATTTTCTTTTTAAGAACAATTGGCTGCTGGAGGCATATAACTTCACCTGCGTCCAACTGAATCTTTTCTGACTGCACCTGTACACTTTTTTCCCCTCAGTGAGAAATGTGGAGAGAATTATTATTTCTCAGTGAGAAATTTGTGAGAATTATTATAATAATAAATAATATTCAAGTTCATATAATTCACTTAAGTCTCTACACTTTGATAAAAGCAGCACATAATTTTTATTTAATGTTGTTCCTCAGAATTGTTTGTATTTCAAAAATTCCTTTGATTCTTGTTTAGACTCAGAGATAAAGTAGCAGTAAAGTGTAAGAGAAACACATGCTTGGTTACCCTGAAATCTGCAGCTTCACATGATATACGAGATTGTATACAATCATATTTTCATGTTGTGTAGGCACTTTGCTCATTGCATTTCTAGCTGTTAGTCATGGTAGCTACATTACAAGTCAAAAATGATGGTTAAAATAGCAAGAGATGTATGATAACTCACAGAGGAAAAATGCTATCCTCAGAGTACATCTGTATATAAAATTTAGTTCAACATCAAGATACGACTTGCCAGTGAACGTATTATGCTGTTATAGTTGGATTTTTAAAGGTGATCACATCACATACTTATTTCTAACACAGGTTTATGTGCAAAAAAGATTGGAAGGTTCATGTCTGTTTACACACACACTTTTGGTAGAAATGTTGGGGGGTTTTTTGGTTTTTTTTTGGTGGAGGGGACAATGGGACAATGGAAAAAGCACAAAGGAAAAAGAAAAGAAAAAAAGGAAGACTGGTCAATGGCTACCTGGGAAAAGAAATAGCAGAGTCTGCCAGTCAGATGTCCCCCTTTGGGTGTCCTCTGCAGTGCAACACATGTCCCTGTACGGTACTTTTCTCAAAATAACCACACAGTCTCTGCCAGGAGACCCACTCAAATGTCACTTCGAGCAGGTGCAGGTGTTTTATACTAGTTTGCTGTTCAGTTCCTTGTTGACCCCCCTGTGTGTAAATTAAGAGTAGGAAAAAGGAGAGGAAAGGAGAAGCAGGTCTCACACCAGTGCCAATCACTTACCACGAGAACTTGCCATAGCAAGAGTATTAGGGTTTGCTTGAAACAATACTGGGGTCTGCAGCTGAAAAATGCCATGAGCTGCTTGTGATTTAGCTGAGGAAATTTTTAGCTTAAAGAGCTGCAGTAACTTCTCTGGAGATTTTGGAAATTTGATTTGTTTCTTTCTTTTTTTTTTTTGTAGAACACACAATTTAAGTAAAAGGGATAGATGAATGAAGAAGATTACATCTTGTGCAATACTTTTCCTGCAAAGAAAGTTAAACAATTATGACTTTGATCCCACAATCAGATCTGGCAGCATGAAATTCTGGCTAGCACATAGATGGGCAATAATACAAAACTGCCGAACTGGAAAAGAGATTTGTTTTGGACATTTCTTTAATAAGCCCCGCACTCTCTGGGGCAGACATTTTCCTCAGCCAATTCATTCTAGGCCTGAAGAAAAGCCATCAATAAAAAATCACTATGTTGTGTCTCTTCAGGTATGCTGGACAGTCAGCACTGATAGAGATGGGCAATCAGTGTTTATTGATCCATTCATCATTTTTTCCAGACTTAATGGACTAAGACTTAAATAGCTAAATATACTCTGATTCTGTCAGAGCTGTGAAACAAACTTTGATTTTGTTTTGCTGTCTTTCTAGAATTATAACCTTCCTATATTGTGAGTGATTGCATTTCCCTTTAGTTTCATTTTTCTTTTAAAATGTCATAATAATAATTATCCTAGGGAAGCAATGAAAGACTCGTTGGTACAGGAACTTTGGAGATCAGTTTTATGAACTCAGGAAACATTACTTTTTATTCTATTATTGCAACAGAAGGATAGCAAATATGTTGTCATAATGTGCAAGACTGTTTGAAAAGAGTGCTCCATGCTCCTCACTGAGATTTCTCTAACTCTACTACCATCTCGAGAAAGAGATGATGCTGTTATTCTTTTTTTTCTTATATTGTTACTTCCAGAATCTTCTTAGTTAATATACTCTTTTCTTGCCTCCACATATGCTATAGATTTTCTTATTGATCAAAAATCAACTCACCATGACTCTGTCTTGAGGGCTGTGATTCAAATCCTTATGTGTGATCCAGCTGCTGGGTATAGTGGTAGTAACTTCAACTGGTCAACACGACTACTCTATTCACCTTAAAGAAAGTGAGAGGGGAAAAAAGGGCACTCTAAGGTTTCAGTATTTTAGCATTTGACTGCTTAAAAAAATCTTCATGTCCTAGTGCTGTTTTTAACATGGAATGACAGAATATTTAGTTGTTTCATAAAAACAGAATCCCATGTGTCTGAGCCAGTTATTATAATAAAAACACTGATAATATGGTTTCTGAAAGATTATACTGAACCTCAAATAAAATCCGAACTGGTAACAGCAAAAAAATTCAGCATCTCATGCTAAATACTAATCACTTTAAAAATGTTAGCAAATTAATTTTCACAGGATAGCTGATAAAAATATCTACCTCTCACTGATTAAAAAATATTCTGAAGAAATAATCCTTTTAATACTATTTATCTTCCAAATTAATGTAAAACTTTCATTTTGTTTGAATTTCACAGATAATCCTATTCCTTTTCCATTAGTAAAATTTTAAATCCTTGTGGTAAGGCAGAATTGTATTAAAAGCTCTCTCTCTTCTTTCTATTATAGTTTTGAGTAATAGTCCATGTCATTAAGCTAACTTAGCATTTCTTCAGTCTGGGCAGTGAGGCTAATGTCTAGAAAGAGGACACCTACCTTAAGAACAGTTTACATATTTTTAGTATTACAGAGGTCTAAAATAAAGACAGTGTTCTTGTGCTTAGTTAAAAGTGTATGTTAAATAGCAGCAATGTGTATTTTCCCTGACATGCAAGTAATGAAATTATCTCAGACCACAGAGGAAGTATGAAACAAAGGATATAATAAGGTTTCTGTTGTATTGTCTACACAACTGCTGCTTTAAGTCATTGACAGCGTCCGCTCCTAAGATTTAGTGGCTATCCCCCAGTTTTAGATCTTCAATAACTGCTTAATGCACAATGTCTGACATCAGAATGTACTTCAAAGAGAGTAACTTCTGGTAATGGAGATGAATTAAAATGAAAGATTTTGAACCAAGAATATTGCTCATCTGATAATTGCACTTTTTGTCTGAATATTGTTATATCCAAAGTAATTATATTAGCTTTTATTAACTTTGTTAAATTTTCTTTGGCTGATATCTGAATAATGGTTGCTGCTTTGACAAGTGTTTGATTTTGCCTCTAGTAGACAGCTACAGTTGTCACCTGACATTTTAGGTAGCAATGTTAAATACATCCTGAAGAAGTCTTTGTTCCTGTAGCATTACTCAGCTACAATAGGCTGGATGGGTAGTACTGAGGTGGGTCCTTAATAAAATCGTGCTTGTTGCTCTCATGATGCTCTTCAGACGGAGTTAAGAAAGTCAATTTTCACACTCTATGCCCTAAAACCTTTCATGACCTGCACAGAGGAAGGATAGGAGGTAACACGCATTTTGCAGAACAGCCACTGGGACCAGTGAACAGAAGTGCAAACCTCAAAGCCTTGTGCTTATGGCTGATGGCTGTACCATGTTTCTACCATTTGCTTTGGGAAACAGAAATTCAATCTCTGTTTCAGAATCCTGTTCAAAGATACTCAAAGATTTATATAGTGTAGAAGACAAAGCTTTTGGATATATGAAGCAACCTAGTAATGTAATATAGTTTCTTTGTAAGTGATTAGAATAAAAGTAGCATACATTTTCCAAGGGAGCATTTTTTCATACACACATACACAACGGCACAGACAGATGTTTGTGATAGGTCTGGTGTTAGCTATCAAAACTACATTGTTAAGTTATTTTATTTAGCTGAGGTGATGGTGTTTCCTCCCCATACTTCACTAGTGAGTAGCAATGATGACTACCTTTTCCAGAAGATAGCATCTTGGCCTCTTGAAAGAATGGTAACAGTTATCCCAAATTACTTATTTATTTGTACGGCAACTATATGTTCTTACTAGATGGTTCAAATAATTTTGTTTGTATTCATCATAGCTTAGTAGTGTATGAAACGCTGGTAGTGAGAAAGGGCTAATAATCCAGTGCCTAAACAGGGTTTCAAAAGGAAAAAAGGAAAGAAGATTGATTTTCATATTCTAAATCAGGCATGGGTGAATTTGCATATAGACACTACATGATCAAAGCTTGTTATCATAACAGATGAACAGGAAGAATTTTGGTTTGAATTTGTGAACTACTCATCTACAAGTTATCCCTATCCTTGGTTTTGCCAGATTTCAAAGTATATTCTATTTAGGTAATAATTTCACTTATAGAAAGGCAAAGGAGACGAAGGTCATTGACTTCTAATCTCAGATATTACTTTAAATCACTTCATTGAAGTAGAATATGAAAAATATACAGATCCCACAGTGCTAATGAATGTGTTAGTTTATTGTTAAAAGCAAAGGAAACAAAAATAAGTATTTCAATAATTTGAGCACTCAAACTTGCAAAACTCTGCTAGAATGGGTATTTTTTTTCTTTCCATCATAACCTTTCCCCTAAACCATTTCTAGATTTTCAGTCCCCAAAGTTTTTCTTATAATTAATATGAAGTTTGGCCAGGAACAGCAAAGCTCCTTCCACTTGCTCATCCAAGAAATTCTGTTTAATGTCTTTGAACTTTCCCTGACTAAGTCAAGAGATTGAAATCACATGAGATAAAACCCCTGTTCTTTCTGCTTTGCCTTGAATTTCTATCTACCTGCTAGAAGTTTCTTGCACTCATGAGCCTCATTTAATGTGGTTCATGTCTTCTCTTTTTTTTCATTCTGGAGACACATCATCATTTTCAGTGAGTATTACCATCTCCTAATTAGTGCAAAATTCTCTTAAAACAATGAAATCCCTTTCTCAATTAGGAACAGCATACTTAATAAGAGTGGCTTACATAGACACCTTTTCTTATTTTTGCAGCTTGTTCCACTGTTCTCTTTCCACAGTATTTCCTGTGTTGGTAATAGACTTGTTTTCTGTTTTCCTTATCACTTACACAAATGCAGTAGCATCTTGCCAGTCTGAATAGGATTCATCTTTGTTTCCAGTGATGTCTCCAGACATGTAGAGAGTATCTTACAGGCAAGAACATTTTTCTATCTATGCTAAGCCTTAAAAAACCCTCTTACATTTTCAAGCCTTATTTCCCCTTCTCTTTTGTTCTTACATACAGAAGAAAAACCAAAAGGATTTTTCACAGATTTCACAAGCATCTGCAGGGCTCTAAAGCTGGTATCACGCGGTTCATGACTTGAGAAAGGCAAAAATCTTACACCTTGTAACCAACAAAGGATTTGGTTATGCACGAAAATGACAAAGAGCCTCAGTTCTGGTAATTGATTATAATGATGGTCAGATGTTATATGAGTCTGTGAAGTGAACCACGAAATCTTAGTATGACATTCATGCTACTGTCACTGTCAGGTGTGTGGATAATTTGAATGTCATTTAGCATTTATATCTGTTCCATTTTTTAACAGAAACGAGATAGTCGTTGTAGGTGATGAAGAATTCTGAGGTATGCAGATAGTTATGATTTATGCTTAATTTTTGTGCAAGAGTGAAAGAATATCAAGGACCTGAGGCAGCAATATTCAGGCACATTAAAGGCATTACTGGAATGAAAGATTGATCTGTGTCACCGGTTCGGCTGAGGCAGGGCCAAACCATGGGACAAATTCTCTCCAATCAGCCCCTTCGCCGTTCCAGGAGGAAAAGGTTAAGGAGAGAAATAAAAGGGAAAAGATAAAACTGGGCAAGGCCTCAGCTGAGTTTTGGAAACTAAAACTACTTTAATAACAACAAAACCGATATTATACAAACAAACAACTACTAGATATTAACAAATATATACAGGGTTTGGGGATCTGGGGCAGTGAGGGTTACACTGCGGGCAAACTACCAGTTAGTGGCCGAAGCAGGTAGCCTGGAGCAGGGGCCGGGGCCGTCCCCGCCAGGTGCCGCCGGGCCGGAGCAGCAGCAGGCCGCAGAGCAAGCAGTCACGGCAGTAACCGCAGCAGCGACCAGCAGGACGGCTCTGGGGTGACAAGCGGCAGCCCGAGCGGCAGCAAGAGCTACCGGCCAGCAGACAGGAGCGAGCAGCCCCAAGCAGCTGCCCCACAGAGCACCAGACGGCAACAGCCCGGTCCTCGTTAGAGCAGCACCCACATCCCCCAGGGCACACAAAATGGCTGCCGCGGCAGCCCCTGCTGCCGCTCTAACACCGCCTCCACCAGGGGCAGGGCGGGAAGGGCCGAGGCAGGAGCTCTGTCACTCGCTGTACGCAGGTCGTTAAGGAGACATCGTCCCGCCAAGGAGCTTCATAGCCAATGGGGTGCAGTGACGTGCAGGGGGGAGGAACACCGTAATTGGTTTGTTTCACATGTCAATCAAACTGGTGTGATATTAAACCAGGACAATCTGGATGAACTTACTTGACTCCAGAGAAAAGGTATAATCGTATTTTGAAGAATTATATTATAACCTCACTGATTGCTATATGGTGGTTGGGCCATAAAAGAGAGAAGATTTTTTCTCCCAGTATTCACTTTCTTTCAGCCTCTGAATCCGGCCTTCCTGCACTTAACCGTGCTAACGAGGATGGAGCATTGCAAAATACATTTATCTGAAAATATTTTGGCATAATGTATATTCTAATGTTTACTTGGTACCTTATGTCCTGAGTTCTTAAAATGCTATAGAACTGTTCACATGCTTCTAGTTAGGCATATATTCCAAGGTATAGGGCTGCGCATAGTACCATGGTTTCAGGTCATGAACCGACGTTATGAAAACGCAAGTATTGCACCCTATGTCTACGCACCAAATGCTAGTATTATATGCCATATTTGCATATATTTCCCTACATAATTCAATAACTTGTACTATAAGAAATAGATATTAAGCAAATGATGTAATTTTTATTCATCACCTCCCCCAAAGTAGGTTTCAGATCACATATTGTCTCCACGCAAGGTGGGCTTTGAAGAGAACTTTAATTTTCTCTTCCTTATCTCTTGACCCTCTTGAAAAGATGGGAAAGCTTAGCATTAAAACTGTGACCTCAGCAGCTGCTCTTTAGCACAATGATTCGAAATATGGGGTAACACAAGCACAGTAAGAATAAGTGGATTTAGAATCTATTTTTTTTTGTCCCACTCTGGCCCCCTCCCACTCTCCCCCCCCTATTTTAAAAGTGGGATTTGTGCATGTAAAAATCAATATTCATTTCTCAATTGACCCTAGTTCCCAAGGTAAAATAAAAAGCACTCTCTAACAAACTCTCTTGCTGTTTGTTCGATGTCTAAGGGTACAGAACAATCATCGGAGGGTCCAGAATAATATTGAACTCTTCTTGGAAGATATTGACCTTCTGCAGCACCTACTAAACATTCTCAGAAAGAGTGGAAACCAATGACGTGGTATGAAAGAGTGGCCTCCGTAAACAAATCCCTCTGCTGCATCTATTTGCTGCATGATTGCTGCGCAATTGCTAACCTTAAAAAGGATGAGAAGGGAGGCAGAAAGCAAAAAGAGTGGGTGTAGTTGCCATTTGACCAGCTTGCAATTTATAATGTCAGAAACTAAACTTTGAATAGAGCATTGGCACCAAGATCGTAAATAAGACTTGTCTCCTAATCCCTTTTTAATATTACCTCTTACAATCTAACAGTCGAAAGTTAGTAATAGGTTAACAAAATGGTTTATAGATAAGGAAGTGTATGTGTTGCATGTACAAGATATCTAGTAAGCAACATTTAATTAAACCATTTATTATAATTATGTGCTTTGAATAAAATATTTGTTTTTCATGAATGATTAGTTTTCCTTTTATTCAGCTCCTTCTCACTCCCAAACACCAGATCACAGGCTGTTCTTACCTCTCCTATAGTTCTCAGAGTATTTATAGAAATGGTAGGCTTTACCATTGAAACTCGTCGTTTCTTCCTATCTCCCCTCTTTTCCTTATTATATTCCCTTGCTTATTAATCCATTTTTCTCCTTCCTGTAACCTTCCTCCAGATTTTAATCAGTGACTGCATATTCTCCTCTGCTGTCTCCTTTTCCATGCTCTCTCGCTTTCATGCCCCGCCTTCCTCATGGTTTTTTCCCTGGTTTCTGTTTACCCTCTGTGGAAGGGCTTGTATCATACAGATACCACACTTATCATACAGAAGACAAAGCTGCCAGCGCCCTCATGCAGGTCTGCATGAAAATCAAGCTCCTGGGCTCTGAGCCATCTGTCCCAGAAAGCTGCAAGACCTGCTGTTCGCCCCTCTTCTGGGACCTGTGCCCTTAGATGTGGTTTGAGGGTGCAATCTCCTCACACCCACCAGGGCTGAACGTACATTTCGTCCTGTGTACAAAGTCCCAGCTTCGCTGCTTCCATTTTGGCCTCATAGTTATTTATTCCTTGAAATTGTTTCCTCCTAACACTACTTGCCTCTTCAAATTAATGCTTGAGGTGCATTTCCAGCTGCCCAGAGTGACTATTATTTCTCATACAGAATTAATCCCTGTTATCTTCTCCAGTAATGGAGACATTAGTCTTTGTCACTCCACCTATTCTTACTAAGGTACATCAGCATATCCTTCCTGAGAAGTGAAAAAACAACCCTATTACTTTTCAACAGTTTGCTGTGTTTACAACTTACATTGAAAAAATTTGTTTGCTCTTCTCTACCAGTTTTTCTTCCAAAGCAGTACCACGTTATGTTGCCTTTGTTGGGGTTAGATCAATCCTATCTTTAAAGACTTTTGCTAAAATCCTCCCTCATTGCAGTTTCATCTATTTTGTCTAAACCTGGAATTCCCTAAATGATTGTCTGCACCTTATATCTATCATATTTGCCTCTTGCTGCCTGCTTAGTACTCTTATTACTCCTCTATCTCCCTAGATCCTAGACTTCACATCGTTATTCACAGCACTTTGTCCTCTGAATAATACTCCACTTTCTGTTAAGCACTATTTCCTTGTTATAAGCTCTACCCTACTTTTTCTGCCAAAAAATATCCTGATGGCCCTGCCTTCAGCAACAACGATGCCATGCCCTCTTTTCACTGCCGTGGTTTGGGTGTCTGCTAAGATCTCCAGCGAGGAGGTATTGAACACCTTGGTAAGTGACAGCAATTCCTGTCTTACAAATGCCAGTTAAAAAAGACATACAGAAAACACTGATGATTTACTCATAGTCACCCACTCGGCCAATAATTAGTCTGTCCAAAAGAAAAGGTCCATTTGAGGAAGTAACAATTTTTAGATACTTTTGTTTTAGAGACAATGTGTTTTGTTACACGGTGTTACATCTGGTACAGAAGCCAAAATAACTGTATCCCCGGAGTTATGTGAGGTAAGTAGTCAACTTATAGGTGGGTAAAAGCTGCATTACAATGTAATGTGGTTTTAAGATGAAGTTGATAATAAATAAGATGAAGAATATCGGAAAGTTCCTAAAAGTAACTTTAGCTTAGAGTTTTAAAAGAAAAATCGACTGCAAACCTAACTCTGCTGTTAGAACTTCCCAAGTTTTATGTTGCTTTTATGAAAGGCTCTTTTCTGGCAGAAAACAGCATCACATACCCTCACTACATTTCTTTATTTTTTTAAAAAATATAATTGTTACCTTATTTTGTATCAAGGCTTTGTAGGAAAAAAAAGCCATAGCAGACAGCTGCTCCCATCAGCTTCGAGCTCCGTTGTCTTTTCTATCAATAGTTTCGTCATTTCAGAACATATCAACAAGTTACTTTGACCAATTTGTTCACAGAAACACAAAAGAAACCCATGGCCTATTTCAGGCATGCTATAAGGTACAGCTACGGAAATCCAGTTGAATTTGGCTGAAATGGAGGTAATTCTATCAAAAAATGAAACAATGAAGTTCTTTGGTCAGTAGATTTAAGTGCAGAATAGTTTGGATAAATGAAAAAACTGTTTTTTCCCAACCTTTAACTGTGTGGCTTTAGAGAATTTAAAAAAATATATCTAACCTGGTGAACTCAATTATATCATTGCAGCTGATTTTAGTTTGTGTACACTTTGAACATTTAAAAGAGGAACACAGTTTCCCTATTAATAATGAAATGTGCAGCCTTGAAAAAAATAAATGAATTATAGTTTTTCTTCAGAATGATTATTTCTAGTACAGCTGGAAAATAGTAATAATATTAATAGGGGATAAATGTTAATATCTTATAGATGCTGTTTGGAGTTCCTTTTGTGCACTGAGTGCAATTCCAAGTTGTTCAGATTCAGTTACACAGAAAAACTACAAGGATGATCAAGAGAATGGAAAACCTGCCTTAGGAGAAAAAGGCAAAAGGAGCCTATTTATTAGTGTCATAAACAGAAGACAGAAGGTAGTTGGGTTACTTTTTGAAAAGACTTGGTGAAGATCCAGGGAGTGGAAGTCCTCATGAGAGGCTAGGAAGGTAGGAGAGACCTGTTTAAGCTAACTGACCACACTAGTGTACACAAACACAGTTAACAAGTGGTATGAAAAAGTCTAAATAGAAAGAACGGTGTTATCTTTAGGAAGGTGCCAAAACATCACCGCAATCAATTTCTAGAACAGCTTTACAAATAGATATGAATACAGGAACCAAAGTGGTTTTAAGATGAAAACTGGTGAGTATGGGATAGATTTTATGATACACTTGTCTGTATAACCAAAAACCTTCCTTCCAGATAGGTGATCCTGAAAGTGAGGAATCTATAGAAAAGTGTAAATACTAATAAAACATTCAGTTATTTTTTGAGGGCTTTTCTTCTAGGTTTTCTTTTAATCTGTAGTATTATGATGGTATTTCAAAACAAAATTAATAACCCCCCCTCCCCCCTATACAAGACATAAGGCTTAAGGGGACATGGAGATTTAGGCAGTCTGTTTTTTGGACTTCATTGCTTAACAGTTGTCAAGGGTTAGAGCTGGGCCGGCTCCAGATGAATGACAGACAAAACAGTGTCCCCTTTGGATTGCTTATATAGCGTGACAATATATAATGGAATAGTTCATAGAGGGAAATGGTATGCATATTCAAACAGCATTATAAAAAGGAATGCAGGAGCAGTAGCTACCTGGAAATACCCACATTCAAACAGCAAGAACTACAGGTTACTTTTTATTATTGCTAGAAGGAATACAATAGCATAATATTTAAAATAGTATAAAAAGCCCTAAAGACTTTTATAAAAGCTGGTTTTCAACTACAGAGCATGATTCTTTCGTTTCTTTGAGGATATTCCTACTGACTTTCATGAGGTTTTGAGATCATTTGCTTCTGGCATTTCCTACTTATGAATTAAAAAAAAAAAAAAAAATCCCTGAGAGTCTTCTCATGAAATTTCATCAAAATCTGAAAGTGAAGGGGAGGCTGCCCTCATGACTCATTGCTCGAACCAGCTGTGTTGTTACAGACACTGTTGAAAATGGCTTGTGCTCATAATTCTGTAGATGTGAGCTGTTTTGGAGCTTTTCTCTTCAGAGTAGAAAAATACTATTCTGACTGGAAGACAAGACATACCATTTTGCCTCCGACTACAAAATGAAAAAGAGTTGAATATTTACAGCAGAACAAATGACAGGATGTTGGCAACAGCAAAAAAAAGCTATTAGTTCCTTATTACATCAAAGCTCTTCAAAGGCACTTGCGATAAATGGATGAATTTATTATTGTCATGTTTTCTGCAACATGAATCTCAGGTGCATATGACCTCAGTTTTTAAGTAGCACTTAGTTGCAAGGAAATATTCTGCATATTACTGCAATGCAGATGCATTTGTAGGATTACCAAGGCATTGCAGTTCTGGTCTTGGAAGGAATTTTGATCAAATCTGGTCAGCTAGCATCTTCTTGAAGCCTCAGAATAATGCTAATTTGAAAAGTTGAGTGTGGCAGAGGGATCTCTTTTAACTGTGTTTTTATGTGTAACCTGAATATTCAGATAGAATCATGACAAAAAATAATCTATTTCATAAAATTCCAAGGAAGATTTTCCAAACATGCTTTCCTGGATGAATACACAGAAATAAAAGATGTCTTATTTTCTCTTTTTGAAGAAAGATGCAAAAGTTGTTGCAAAAGTACCCACAGCTGTAAGCAAAGCCGAAACAAGTTTCTCCACACCCACCAAACTATGCTGCTAACACTGTTAAGAGTGTCGTCTTAAAGTTGGCTTGTTCAGTTACTGACTTTAGAGAAATAGATGTTGAAATTACTTTCTCTTAATAGATGTGCTACAATATTTCATGATAATAAACCAGAGATGAATTTATTTTCCTTGTGCATATCTAAGCCTATTTAAGAATGAAAATTTATATACATAGACTAACAGAATACTTGAAAGGGATTTTTATCTAGACCTTTTGAACCTCTGCTACTTGATGTGCCTTTGCTTTGATGGTTTTGGAACTAGAGCGATTAGCACATTTATATCTACGCATTAAAGGGCTGTAGACATGATTTTAATAACTTTTCTCATATTCTTTTGCAGGGAATTAGAACTGCTGCTTCTCTTCTCTAAGATAATTCACTGTAAAATCAAGTTAAACTTGGAATAGACTCAAATTACACCATTTCCCCCCCCCTCATTATAACAGAATACTATTTAAAAGATGACTGGAAAGATAACAACTTGCAGGAGTTGTCAGTTAAAGAACACCTGTGTGCCGTTTGTCGATTCTGGTTGAGGATATTAAACTGTTAAGATTATTGAATACATTTTATTAATGTACATCAAGTCAACCATTTGTTGTCATATCTCTTTCAGACCAAGGAAAGTGAAAGCTCACTGAGGCTCTGGCATTTTTCAGAAGGATATATGTGAACAACAGAATGGCTGGGATTAGGGAAACCTGTCCAGCCTGCTCTGACTTTAGAAAACAATGTTATTTCCTTGGAAACAGGACAAAGAGGACATCTGCCAATTTAGGATTTCAAGGCTTATTTTTTCAAGGCTCTCAAGTTCTGAGATACTTGGAAAGGTGTTATCCTCAAGTGCTTAGGGAGAGAATGAAAGACTGAGGCATAATTTTCGCAACAAAAGTCTGTAAAACCAGGCAAGAGACTGAGATGCATCTGCAGAAAGAGAAGGGAGTCTCTGTGGGCTCACAGATGGGAGAGGAGACTCCTGAGGACTGACCTGTCTCAAATTATCGGAACTGATAAGAGAAATGATGCGGGGAATATATACAGATATTTTGTACTTAGGTTTTTTTCCTTCTGTGTAAGGAATGATTACTTTTGAAATCCCTCAAAAGTTAACTTTCAGAAATAAATAAAATTATTAAATTGTCCTCTAAGTCTGTCAATGAATCATTTATTTGCTTCGATCATGGCATGTCCATGTATAATTGATTTACAAACCCTGAGTGCCCATAAGGTGGTAGCAGTGGGAAACGTTATACTCATGATGCTGTCAGCAGTGATCCTTAGGACGTACAGCAGCAGCGTTACAAAACCACAGTTTTGTGAAGCAGTAATGTCCATGAATAGAAGGAAATCTATGTTCAGGTTACATGCCTAAATAAAAAAGAAATCCTGGTGAGGGAGCTTAGCTTGGACTTTATAGCTTTGTTAGTGCTTTTTTCCTTTTTTAAAATTACTACCACTTATGTGCAATGGTAGTTGTGAAAGAAAAACAGAGACAATCATAATTTTAGATTAAAAAAACTAGGACATTTTCTTTCTCAACTGTTTTTAGTAATTTACAAGGTTTCTGCTCCACTCAACTTCTCAGTATTCTGCCTTATAATTATATGCTAGATATAGAATCTTAAAACATCTCAAGTTGGAAGGGATGCACAAGGATCATCAAGTCCAACTCCCTGCTCCTCACAGGACTGCCTAAAACTAAACCATATGATTAAGAGCATTGTCCAGATACTGCTTGAACTCCGCAGGCTTGGTACCATGACTACTTTGCTGGTGAGCCTGTCCCAGTGACCAACTACGCTCTAAGTGAAAAACCTTTTCCTCACTGGTCACCAGAGGAAATCAGCATGTTCCATTCGGCTGCCTCCCTTGAGAGCACATCACAGATCGATCACCAGTTCAGTTTTACAGTTTTAGTACCTTTTGTTCCTTCCACTACTGCGAGTCCAAGTATTCAGGAATCACACATACACATACAACAATAAAAAGAAAAAAATAGTAGCAAACTGATTTTAAAATATAACTTGAATTTTTTCGTGTTTCACTTCCAGCTTCTGTATTCTTAAATCATCCTTACTTTATATTTCTCACTTTTCACTCACCACTCACTAGATGCATAATAAAAATGAAGAAAGTCAACTAAAGCAGAAGACTAGATGTCCCTTAGTTGAAAATAATTGCAGCTGCAGAATGGCTGAGCTAGAAAACCTTTTATGGAGTATAAAAGATTTGAGTTTAGGTAGTCTTTGTTTTAGAGCAGACTGGAACTGAAAAGAGGGGGAAACATAATATTCTTGTGATATGCAAGATTTCAGTCCCAAAGAAAATAAGAATGAAGCAGGATGACAGCTTTATTTCCCTTATGCCAACCCGCAGAGCAAGCCAACTACTCTCAGAGAAACAGGCTGGCTTCTTCTAAAGAACAGAGCAACTTGTGCAACCTCAGAAGCATGAGGAAACTCGTGCATATTTTTCTTGAGATGATTCTCTGCACAACACATGATGTTTAAGATGAAGGTTTGTTTCTTTTTTTCGCTCCAAAAATTGCTTGGTAGCACTTCCCTCACAATATGGAAGCAAGAGGCTCGCATGAAAAAAAATCCAACACAACTGTATTCAGATTTGTGATCTTCAAATTAATCTGAGATCTATGTAAAAAATTCTTTGCAACCTTTATTGTATGACAAGAGAAAACAGATACTGACAAGATGAGTGTGGTGGGCATTTCCAGGCAGCATGCAGCAGCATAGTATTTTCTTAGGGAGAGAACATAGGGTGTGAAACACAGAATGCATTTCTTGTAAGCTATGGAATTTCTTCGTATGATTTCCAGTTGAGCAGAAGTGGAAACCCAAGTCTGGATAAAACAATTTACATTATTTCCTACTGAGAAAAAAAGAAGCCTAGATAAGCATCAGCCAAAAAAAAAACAAAAAAAAACCAGTTGGAAAGAAACAGAAGAAAAAACACGTTAAATCCAAGAGTGCTGTGTATGTTGTAGAAGGAAAAGAACTTGAAGAGACAGATTTGAACAAAATTTTCTCCAAAACTAGTTGTTTTACAACATCTTTTCCATTACCTCTAATTTGTTGGTAACTAGTATGGTGCTCCCACAAAAACCTAAGATAATCTCCTGTACATCTGCACCTTTACCTAGGACTGGTATTAGTCTTTGGGTGTTAATTTGGGGATGTCACTTTTGAAATAGAAAATACAACTCAGGCAAATGGTTAAAACACATAGATTAATCTGTGCATACAAAGACGTTGTTAAGGCCACTTAGCAAGTCCATAACAAACCAGTTGAGTCATTTGGCACTGTGCCTGGTGAGCAGAATGGCTTTACTGTATTGGAGGAGCTGACCCTCCTTGTTTTGGTAGAAATTGCCCAATCACTTTTAACAATGACATATGTTTGCATGACTGATTTTGTAACATACCCACCACTACAGTCTCTAGCTATTAGCTATTTTTATTAGTTTTACTGTAAGGAACACTGCCCTCCTGTACAGCCAGGGATCAAGACGTCTTCTTGAGCTATACCATTTGTTGAGTAATTGCTTCATACAATATACGGATTTGGTTGTTTACCCAGTGGCATGTCAAAACATGCCATTTTTGATTTGCTAGGAATAGCAACTCCCTTTGGAGGCACTTTTTTTCAGTGAACTCTTTCTGATCCTTGCATAATTCCTGAAACAAACAAAAATAGCATCATATTTCCTCCATTTCAAGAAGGAGAGGGAGCTATACAAATGGAATTATGTAGCATGTAGTTTTTGGAGAAACTATGCTACTAACTGTAATAACACCACTATTATTTAACAATGCATAATATTCTGTAGCAACTCCGCGGCCACCAAATAATCACAATAAAAGAGCTACTTATTTTCCAGCAGCAGGAAATTGCTTATTTTAGTTCATGACACAAGATAGGCAGTGGATACAAGAACTACATTTTCATTCTTAGAAAAGTGAACTATGTAATAATATGTAGAGGTTCGGTAAAGTTCTGAACATCATTCACAGAAGCAGGACGTTAACGCTCTATATATACACCCACAGACCTTCTCTCTGGGGGAAGAAAAGTGTAGGTGTGTGGCAACAATATCAAATCCCAGCCAAAGGTAATAGAAAACCATAACTATTAACCATAAAGTAGTTTAAACTTGACCTTAACATTCACAGGCTAAAGCAGACTAAACCGGCATATTAATTTTTCCAGGAAACTGTCCTCCATGCTAAAACCCCCTAAAATGGTTTTGAAACAAAGCAGATGACAGAACTTTTATGGTTTAAGATACTTGAAAATGAAGTGGTGTTGCTCTGAGAAGATGTTTGACAAAGTACAAGAAAATAGGCTGCCCTCTTAATCCATTAAAGAATGCAAAGTTTTCAAGACAGGACATTAGATGCAAGAATTCTGATGGGGTTATTCTAGTTATTAGATCACCAACCACACAAAATTTATAAAGATAACATTACATTGCCTGGACTCCCTTCATTATCACATTCAGCGTATTGAGTATGAAACTTAGAATTAAGTAGCTTGAGAAAAAATTACTCCTTGATGATTCACAATTAGCAAACAAGATGAACTACTAACTCTTGCTTGTTAGTTTCACTGAAGGAGGAATACAATTTCTAGAAAGAGGGACATCTCATTAAACTTTCACATAAAACAGAAATGGAGATGAAGTTTAAAGTTTTTGAGTTTTTCTTTTTTCCTTTTTAAAAAAAAAGTTGGATTAGGTAAAAAATTAGTTACATTTTTATTTGAAGGATTTTGACCAGTTGAGAATGAGCATTTTGAATTAATCAAATAACAGCAGTTTTGTAATTCAGTGAAATTAAGCATGTTCCTTTTTGGTAAAATGTAAGTCTGAACTTTTTGATTTCAGTCACTACCATCCCAGAAAGATAGAATACATAAACCCACAACATTTTTCCTTCAGCATGGATCTCAAGAATTACAGCCAATTTGGTACAAATTCCTCCAGAATAATAATAAGAATTTTACAAAAACAGGAGACTTAAAGGTGGTCACCCTAACCCCATTCACCACTGCAACGAATGTTGGTCATGTTGACCATTGAGGGATCAGAACAAAGCAGCCTTCACTGCACAGCTGATGGGCTCCGATATGAACTCAGGAAGGTCTTGTCAGTTACTAATACCACCAAAGTAGCAGGACTCTGTTCAGGTAACAGGCCCCAGCTTTTTATATCCCTAACCAGAAAACAAGTGAACTGTCTAAGAGAAATTCCTGGAAATGTGATTCCTATACAGAGAACAGGAAAGTATTGCTTCTTGCGACCTCTCTGCTGCAAGATTGTCCTTAGGTGTTATCATTATTCACAGACTTTATTGGCAAATCTAGCAGAGAACAGGAGATATTAACGTTAAACTGCTACCAGGTTTGCATAAAGAGTAAGTTATCCACAACAATCAGATTTTCTACCATGAATTCTTCATTACTTTAAGTATCACATATCCTAACTCTTAAAAAACCCCAAACCAAACAAAAACCCGCAACAAGAAAAACACCTTCTAAGACAAAGGTTAAATTAACACCGCCACTCCCCCTGCTATTCCTCTGGTTAACTGTTACCAGATTTTTTTTTTTTTTCTGTACCTTTCATGTCTTAATGAAGGCTCATACCTCCTCCCTTCCTGCCATGGAAGGGGGCCAAGTAAAAAGATCCATCTCAAACTCATCATGGTCAATGTAACTGTAGCTACACCCTGTTTGTGGCAAGACTTTATAAGAATGTCATAGAGAATTAGAAAGTAGAAAGGAAGTAGAAAGATTGAGACCAAGTTACTGTACCTGTCTGATCCTAAAGGAAAGTAAACATGACTTGCACTTAGATGTCCCATGGGAAAGAGAGTGGTTTGTATGCCTACCATTATTTAGTACTTGGATAACGGAAGAGATGCATGTTTAGAGAACTAACAGGCAAGGGTTTGGGGTTTTGTAGTAGCTTTAAAGAAGATGAACAACATGGTACTGATATCTGGAACAGATAGTCCAGAAATAAAAGGTGGAAATCAACAGAGACTAAAAGCTGCACTTCAGAATGAGACAGAAGAACAGATGAATGCGAGGAGATAATGACTAGGAGCCACAGGGCAGAAAATAATTTTGGTGTTATAGTGAAAAATCTGAAATCCAAAAATCCATAGCAGATAAGTTGTTGCAAAAAAGACAAATCTCAGTATTACAGTCTGGGGTGCATGTGAGAAAGGGGTTATTCTTTTACTCTAGTTGGTACTGGTGGGATCTCACTGGGCCAAGATGACATCCAGTTTGAAATGTGTTCTTAAAGAAAAGGACAAATAGAGTGTCCAGAAGAAAAACAGTCAGAATGATGAGAGGTTTATAAAGTAAGAAGACAGTTTATTTTCTTTGGAAATAAGAAGACAGATTCTTGGAAAAGAAGTATTTAGATGAGAGGAGAAGTATTTGTTGTTAGCTCTTCAGAAATGAAAAGCAGAAAAGGTCAAAATGTTGGAGGGCTGTTAGTGTTCTCAGATCACAAGCAGCAGTGTGGGTAGAGAGAAGACTCAGCAGCCAAAGTTATCCTAAAAGGTAAGCATCAGAAAATATGCCTTGTGACTCCTCCACGGAGACACTCAACATGAACAGACTTCAACAGGTTTTGTTTCTATGTATTTATTCACGTCTACTGCAATTGGAGCTGCAGGAAACAAGAGACTGTCAGGCACAGGGATGTTCAAACATGTCCCATGTGTTCTGCATCCACTGCTGTCAGAGAGGAACAGCGGGCATCACACAGATGCCTGCACCATTCATGGGCAGGTTCAACAGCTGGCAGAATTCAGCCAACACAACTTCTAAGCTCCACTTCCATTCAGTCTGCGTCTTTTCTGTCATGCAGAGATATTAGCACTGCTGTAATATGCCCTCAAGCTCCCAAACTGTAACTGATTTCATACCATACCTATCTAGAATGCATTTGCAGAAGTCCAAGCTGCGCTTCAATTGTAGTGCCAGGAAAAAGCCTGAATCTGAAGACCTTCTGGCAGAGGTGGGCGGGGAGTGACTGAAGAGGAGAAGGAGGTGAGGATTAGCCACTGACAAGCTTATCTCCTGCTACTTGCCCCTATTTCTATCCATTTATTATCTCTTGGGGGTACTAAGAATTCACCTCCATGAATTCCTTGTAGCTCACAATTCTTGTTTGCTCCACAGAGGAAAACTCCCACAGAGCAACTTAGAAGAGCTAAGTCAAGATGAAGGTCCAGCCACGATAGTTTGTCTTATAAAACACCAAGCATAATTCAGTGTAATTTTTGTAAATGGAGAGTTGTTAATTATGAATTTAGGCCAGTATAACCAGCCACTTTACAACCAGTTTTTTTTATTTAGATGCTGGTTTTCATTTCAAGAATTACATGCATGCTGTCTCCCACCAAGGTCATCCTGAATAAAAATAAAAATACACAAAACCAGGTTTTGTTTCTGTTGGAACTCTAGATCTTACTTGAGGCAGCCAAAACACTCAGTTTACAAGCAGAAGGTCTGACAATTAAGGAAACTAGGCACTTGACTATAAATTCCCTGTGATGTTTTTGTAATAGGAATGTAAATCAAAATAGATAACAGAAATATAAACAGCCACTGAACAGGCTAAGTCTGATCAAGTTTATCACATACCAATAATTAAACTGTAGATTTATCAATGGCCAAAATATAAATAATCCTTATGGAGGTTTTTCACCCTGAGGATGAGAAAATACCATTTTACACTTTACATACTTGTCCTTCTCCATCACAAGCATGGACCATTCCTCAGCAATGGGGGTTTGATGCACTGTATGGCAGAGTTCAAAAGGGCCCACATGATCCTTACGGCAAATTGGGAAGTTTGTTGCTTCTAGTGCAAGTTACAGGGAAAATGCAGATGTTAGAATTTGGCAATGTACTATGGACTAAGAATAGAATCAAACATGTTTTGATTCTTTCCAGAGTTATTCTTAAGGAAAAATATTTAGAGCACATTTTGACTTCTTAAAAAACAAGACCAAATAACTATTTACATTCAGTTTCAGTTCTCTTCCCCACCAGGCATCTCCCAAGACGTGTTATTTTTAGTGTACTAAAACTTTTAGAAATATGTTAAACATCAAAAAGCTATTTTGCTTAGTCATGTTGTCCCTTCGCTTCTCCCTTGCCTCAAAATCTTTTAGAACCACCTTCATTTCAGACACTGTAAGAGGTTCATCTTTTCTGGGGTCATAGCTCAGCTCTGCAAAAGCCTCAAACCAGAAAGTGACGTTTGTTCAATTTTCTGGCTTTGCTACCTTCCCTCTCAGACTGACACCTCCTTCCAACTGCCCCCCACCCCGCCCCCATCACCCCGGGCAGCTTCTTTCCCTGATCACAGTTTAGCAGCAGCTGTACTGCCCTTGTTGAGTTACAGCCTTAGAAAAGCAAAATACCAGAAGCATTAGCTGTTTTTCCCCTACTCAGTTTCTAGGGAGCAGCTCTGTCCCCTCCCCAGCTTCTCTCAGCTCTGACTCCTTTCTCAGATTAATGAATCCGCTTTAGGAATGCTAATCCTTCGCTATTCACTTCTCAGCTCACACAACCCACCAAAAGTTCACTTATGTTGTAAACACAAAATTTAAAATATTAACCTGAAACTCCATCTGTCTTTCCGGACAACAGTTTTTAAAGCAATGTCAGTGCAAACAGGGAAGAGCTATTAGAACAGCTGGTAGAAGGGATACACGGTCTGTTCGTATAATAGGACAGAAAGGAAGCTGGGATAATATATCAGTGAAAAAATGAAGGCCAAAGAGGAATAAATAATCTCTTGAGATAAGTCTGCTGGATTAAACACTAAAGAAGGGAAAGAGCTATAAAGCAGGACAGGAGAAAGCTTCTAACCATGATGGAAAAAAGGTTGTGGAACCCTCTGTCTGTTCAAAAAGGCAGAGATGAGAAAACTGACTATAGCCAAGTTGTTCTTGGTACACGTCTGGAAGTGCTAATACGACATCATTTAACGTGACAAGAGGGCAGTGGAAAATGCCAGTCTAAACCTACGAAGCTGCGTTATTGCTAAGGGTGCTTGAAAGAGAAATGAAGTCTGTTGTGAAATCCATCCCACACACCATACCTGAGAAGTATCTGATGCTCTAAAAACCATGGGTACAGTACGTACCTGTTCACTTTAACTATTATTATCTGTAATTGTAAAAGAGACAATGAACAAGCATGTAGCCAGTTTTGCTTTAGAAAAGGAAAATGTGGTCTCTAACCATAAGACCAGTGTATTACATTCACTTAAACATACAGCTTGGTCTTTGGCAACTGTTGGAAGAACAAAACAGTAGAAAATTACTAAACAGTAGAAAATTGCTAAACTCGGTGTTGCTAATATATATCTGGTGGCCAAAGCAGACACAGAAATTGGATGAAGATCCAGCGGTTTCTGCTGCCATGGCACCGGGGAGGAGTGTGAAGAGAGGTGAAGGCTGCACGGTCCCGCTCCTCCATTTAACTGCCAGGGTTGCACCAAGAGGCGCTTGGTGAAACTACTCAGGAGTTCTACCAAGTAATGCTTTGTGCAACTGCTAAGGGAACAGCAGTTTACCACAGTCCCGCCCACACACTTGGTGATAATCAGGTAGAAATATTATCCCAATTCCATGCCTAATTGGGGGACAAGACTTGCGGCACCAAATTGTGGGCACAGATGGACAGGTTTGTCCTCTCTCACGGCCCCAGAACAGACACCTTTTGATAAGATTTGCAACCTCGGCCACGTCGAGTGTTTACCCGGGAGATTGTGATTAGTCGTATTTTTAGAGCTATATAGCTACCTTGCAGTTTGTGCATTTATCACTGGCAATCCTACAGAATCTGTACACGTTGCACGTAAATAAGCTGTACTATTTGCGCACCCAACCTGCTTCTTTTGGAAAGCGGCCAGACCTACAGAAAACAGGCAGTCTGAGAATCAGGTGTGGGGTCTGAAGTTACCATCTGTGCACCTGACTCGCTTTTTTTTAGAAAGAGGCCAGACATAGAGCAAACAGGCTCTTCCTGCATCTGGTGTTGGGCCTTTAGTCTCAGATCCATTCACTAAGTACAACAGCAACCTGAATTCAATGTCTTTCACCAGTCATAAACCTCTGCAGCACATTTGAGTTCTTCCACAAAGAATATTGTGTCCTTCGGCTTGAAGCAGTTAATAATTTATTTGTATTTGTATGTGGAGATTTGTAACATCATTCTCACAACAATAAAATCTAGAAATGTTATACATATCTCCAAAGCAAGAAGTAGCATTTGTTTGTTTTAAAATTAAGCCTATTTGGATGTTCTTCATAGGATGATCTTAAGAGTCAGGGGCGCGGCTTTTTCGATGAGGCTTGAACTGGCTCTTGTCATTGAAGTAATTCTGGGGACTCTACTCATACTGCTTCAAAAAAATGTCTTGGTCCTCCTTGTAGAAATTTGCTTGACAGAACAACATTAAATTTCTTTACCGACTTGTTTGAAATGAGTTCCCTAGAATCCTCTTGTGCTTGCCCACAGGGCAATGAGAGGAATTTTCCTCCATGATTAGTTTCTTATCTGTATGATACCTATGTTGTCTGATAAACTTTCTCAGACAGAATGGGTATAAGGATATTCACACCAATATGTCATTAAAACTGATGGTAAGAGGAGAGGACACGAGCCAAGATTCCAGATAAGAAGGGTGCAAGAAGATCCTACATATATACATATCTAACAATATAACAAACAAACCACCACCTCACTTAGGTGCTAGCTTAGGTTCATAAAGAAAAACTGACACTACTACAGTTTGTGTCTTTTCTGTCCAGTGGATAAAGTGCATAGAAGACTATCATCTCCAGGTCTGTCAATCTGATAGATTTTAAATGCACTTAATTTTAAACAGGAATACATTACTAAGTAGTGTCAGTATCTGCTCTGAAAGAAGAAACCGTTCCTTAAAAGGATGGATAATGTCTGATAAAAGTATCAGCCAAAAAACTGCAGAACATCAAAGCTTAAAATGGTTTTAATAAGTTTAATAAAAGAAACAGTTACCCAGTGTAGAGGGAAAATAACTTATGGTTAGTGTAGATAATTTCCTTGAGAGCCAGGATTAGCCTCTCTGTTGTTACATTGTACAGAATGTATGCATTTTAATTAAATGTTCATCTGATACATCTAAAACGTAAGACAGATCATTTACTGTATCAACAGGACATTCTGCCCTAAGGATGTACAAACCTTCACAAAATTAATAAAATTGGGCCCAACTGTGAAAAGAGTCAGGTCATTTAAGCAATAAATCTGGTTTCCATCACAAATTGTACTATGTGAAAAAACCTCTTTTTGTTTAAGTGGCTTCATTGTCAGCCACGTAGTGGCCTGCAGCCAAAAGCCCATTCTCTTTCTGCCTGCCTTGGGATTGGCTTGGACTGCGGGAACACTGACCAGTCTGCAGGAATCAGGAGAATGAAAGTAGACTACAACGTGTAGCAGGAACATGCAAAGCAGATTAGAACGTGTAATCAGAACATAGTTTATAAGTTCTTTGATGAAATCTGTATTTATCACTAAGGCAGTCTCCTCCAATCATTAAACTGTAGATTAGAAAGTGATAAAAACTAGCAGGACAACACAGAGGTCAAATTTGCACTTCTGCAAACCAGCTTCTCCAAATTTTTATGCTTTTCGAGCATGTGAATCATGAAGACAGAATAGCAGAAACCAAATTAGCAGAAAGTAAGTGCTGGAAAGAAAACTTTTTTCTTTTAAATAAAAAAACATCTCCAGACTTTTCAATACCAACAGCAAGTGCATATTGCAAATCAGAAGGCTCTAGAACTACACATTTTTTTTGCTACTGAAGCGTGAAAGTCGACTTTCTAAAAAAATTATCCAAAGTTTTAAAACACTGTTTCATTCTTGGGCCCTATATCCAAATTGTGTGAAATACATACTGATTTTCTGTCTCCAGCACTAGGAAAAGCTTAAGCAATTACATTAATCTATTGAAAAGAGAAATTTGAGACTAGGTCTCAGGAATTTTATTATAAACCCTGAAAAATTCTTCATTCGGCCCCTTCCCCTAAGTTATAGGTGAAATATTACATCTTGAATGTCTCCAGCTCATACGTCTGCAATGTCCAGAGGAAAATCCACCCCAAGGATTTCTGAGTATGTTTTGAAAATCACTCCTTTTAGTGCCTCGGGAAAGACTCAGAAAGGCTGCCACGGAGAGAAGTGATTTTATTTGAAAACAGATTTCTACCTGTAACGATCCAATGACTTTTCCTAGCCCAGTGAGGTGGTTAGGAATGGGGTGGTATAATAACCTTTGAACACACTCTACCATTAACCTGCTGAGTGTCCTCTCACACAGAACTTACTCTCATGGCTTGGCAACTCTGAAAACAGTTCAGCTGGTGCTTGCCCATTGCTGGGCATGCATGGGAGCGTGCTTTCTGCCAGCAAAGGAGTGTCTGTTGTCGTGCCTACTAAAAAGCTGAGTATTGGTCATAGTCTTTCACCACTTCTGAACTGATTCATTTTTATTTTGCATCCAGTGGGCATTCCCCTTATGCAAAAGGTAATGTATTATTTAAATGAATACGCTCACTTGTCTTCACAAAGACACAATACTGAGCAATTTGAAAAACACAGAAGTACTTGCTTTGTTAGTTTGCTTTATCCCCAGGCATTTGACATTTTTAGCTCCTTTTACTTAGCTATTCTTCACATCCTTATTTTCTTGCAAGTGACTAACCTTTCAGAGCTCTAGAGAAGAAATTGTTTGCTTCTGCTTAGAAGGGAGGGAATAAATAAAAAATAACCTAAACAGAAATATATTGCTCATTGCTTTATTCCCTTTGTCTTACCTCATTTCTCGAGAGATGAATATTTGCAATATTCTCAAACTATTAGGATTTTTCAAACTGTTCTACCATAGTTGGTAAAGATAGTGTGTCTGTTTGTGTATGTACAGCCAAATCACGTGCCAGCAACAGTGATGTGCTGCAGAGTGGTATCTGTTTTGATGTAGGACCAAGACATTTCCTGCAGATTGCCCCTTCTCCACATCACAAAATCTCTCCATGGAAGTGTTCAACAGTTTTTGATTCGTGGAGTGTTAGCAAATAGCACTGGATCAGTTCCAGCATTAGATAAGACACAGGACAGAGCAGCTTAGCTCAGATGTGGATCTGCTTAATTTATTTATCTGGCAAGTTCAATTATATTTCTTGAAATCAAGAAAGTGTTTTCTTGTCTTACATTAATGGTTAGATATCAATTAAAACCTGTGTTCTTGAATAATGGTTTCAATTAGCATATAGTTATGACAAAATGTGAAACTCTGCTTTGATTGAGTGCCTGTATGACCTGAATGATCCATCTTTGGATCTTTAGCCTAGTAAGCATTTCTGTGGTGTACTAAACTGCCAAGTAAAGATTTGTTTTCTCATTATATGTGGTATTATAAAATTTGCATCTTTCTTATCTCCTTTATGGAAGGCCAGACCTTGCATACTAGCAATGTTTTCCCTAGCAGCTCATGTAAAGGATGTGAAATTGAACTACAAAGTGCTTCTCAAAGGTGTTCCATAATGTAGTGGAAAGCTTATAGGTAAAAGTAAGCAAAAGCAGATGTGAAAAAGAATTGACAAAGTTTGCTCAGTTATCTGTTGCTGTATTCATACTGTATGGATCATTAAACTAATTAGCAGAAATTTAACCATAGTTCCAGACCTCTATTTTACTGCATGGCCTTTTGGATTTTCCATATTCTTTTCAATAGTAATTGAGGATCAGGACCCACCCCCCCCCCCCCAAAAAAAAAAAAAAAAAGCCTTGAAGAATTTGAGAGAAACATGTGCTTATTTTAAATGAAAGAAGAGACTTCACACAGCTCAAGGATTTGCACAAGTCCTGAACTAGAATAAATTAGTTTACGATTATGATCAAGGTCAGGGTCAACAAGAGTACTGAGCAAAGTCTGACTCAGTTTTTCACATCATATCGGTTAGCTATGCATCTTTATTGGCCACTGAGATATGTTGAGTTAAAGGTGTATTTTGACTAAGTTTAAATCTGTGAAAAATGACCCAATTCTTCCACTACTGAAAGCATGGCAGTTTCACTACTGGCTACAGCAAAAAGAAAGATCTATCCACATCACCAACATCTCCAGCAGACCTCCAAGTACTTTAGAATACCCATTGGACACTGGGAAGAGTACACTTTATTTCTACGCCAAAGCTGAGCATAAAATTCTGGAAGCAGGAAAGATCTCAGTGATTCTTCTTTCTCTTTTTTTTTCTTTCTGTTTTCTGGCATGAAGAGAGACCCTTTTACTAAGGGGGAGCACACTGTTGGGTGAGAGTAAGGGTAACACACTCTTCATCTAGAGACAACCTAGCATAGAGGAGGAGCATGCTCCAAGTAATAGTTTGTTAGCAATTGAGTATTTATTACACGTTCATTGAAGAAGAGCAAGGTGTCCTTTTGAGAAACACTTGTATAAAGTCTATGGTCTGGAGGACATCCTTGAAAATGTGAAGTACCCTCTTCTGAGTATACTTCTAGTAGGAGCAATTTAAATTACTTGAGACTGATTAGAAAGTCTGTGATCAGTGATTAAAAAAATTCTCATATTTAATATACCCTGAGCAATGCAGAAATCTTAAATAATGATACCTTTTTGTACAGATTTACAAAGGCAGATATTAATACAAATCATTTACTTTTTCCACTTTCTGTATCTACAGAGAATCTTAGAGAAAGTGGGCATTTAGTTCCATAGGCAACACAAATTTGGAAGAGAGGGTATATAAATAGCTCTGCAAGATAGGAGATTGTTATCAGATTGCTTTTGTCTAAGAACTCAGATTCACATTAACATTTGCTGTGATCTGGAAGTGCAAAAAGTATACTATAAAAATGTTTGGTGCTTTTATTTGGATAGTACTACTACAGTTTTCTGTCTGAAGTGTTATCAAGAGTTTAGAGAGAACACAAAGAACTTATTGTTGCCAGATTTTAAATGCATGTATAAATATACAAGTAAAAATATTGCCTTCAATGTATGGATTCCAGAATCAATATCTGACATTGACCTACAATCTCCTTATAGCTTAGTGACAGCTCAGCCCAAGCCAATATTCTAGCCAGCTTCAAGAGATGGAAGCAGGGCTTTTTTTTTCCTCTTATTCATTCAAACTATGGTCTTAGAGTAATAGCTGTTGGCTGGAATGGCAACTCTGCTTTTAAGATCTGAGCAGTGCTCTTGAGGATGAGTTCTCGTATTCCTGGGCTTTCATCCAAAGAGGGGATGCTTTGAAGGATTCTTCTGTACCGTATTTGTCTTGGTAACCAGCAGAACAGAATGCACCTCCATTCTCCATAAACAAGATAAACTTGTTTACTCATTTGATAACAGGAGGAGGAACAGAATGAAAATGCTTTTGCAAAGAAAACAGTTGACTGATTGTCTGGTTGGGTACCACTGACATTGCTGAAAAATAGACTTGTGTGCTAGAACTAAACAATGGAAGAGGAAGCCTGTGGTTACCCTCATAGCCAATGTTTACATGTTGGCTGTGTTGGTACCAATATTTCTAATAAAACTGTTTAAAAACCTTGAGAGATGTTTCATTCCAACTGCTAAGACTTGGGGTTTTTTATGTAGCTTAATACACATAAATTCAATACATGGGTGAATATAAGTGGGTTTATAAATATGCAAATATAATTTTCAATTTTTCATATTTGTTCAGAATTTTCTCTACTCACTATTAATTTTATGCATGTTTTACTTTCCATCTTTCATTTTGGTAAGACTCTAGAGCTGAAACTAAGAGGTCTCAGATTGAATACATCAATTAGCTGTTCTCTAAGTTATCCCATATTGCACTACAGCAACTAAAGACATTCATAAAAACCGTCTTACTGCTGGTACAGTGTGATCTCTTCTCTTACAAGTATCTTTTCTAGGCCAAAATCATCCTTTTATCCTGAATCAAACTAAACCAAGTAACAACTAGTTATTTCCTCCAGCTGAGCCTAACTTCAGTACTATCAAGCACTTCTTGAACACAGCCTCACAGTTCTAGAACAGCTTCCAGCTGAGATCTGTGGGATGCTGCTGTAAGGTTAATAAATATACAATTAAAATGCACAAGAAAAAACTAACAATCCAACTCCTAGAAAAAAAATTTGTAATATGACTCCTATAAATTACCAAAGTGGATCACATTGGCTTTTGAAGTCATACTTAATCTGCTCTAGATGCATCTAGCTTTTGATTTGCAAACAAAAATGCCCATTTACCCTACAAAAATAAAAAGAGCAGATCATATAACTAAGGTCTAATTATGCCAGATGTTGCACACCTCTGTGCTTTGCATACTTCATGGATCTTGCTACTTACAGAGGATTTTATTGCTGCAGAAAAAAAATTTCTATGCAACTTTAGATGTCACTTCCTCAAACCCAACTTTAAATTGTTCTTTCACACTGATCCTGCCTGGGTTCCCTCTAGATCCTAGAGATTTGAGTCTTGTGCCACAAGAAGATTCAGAAACAAAAAATTGAATTACACCTGATGCTCTAATAGGAGTGAAGAAAGATTTGAGTGCTTTGTGACTTATACCTAATGCAACTTTGGAAAGCTGAAAATTTCCACAGAAGAGATTTTCAAGCAATCATAGAGTATAGATCAACAGTATAGATCAAGCAGGTTAAATTCCTTCCAAGAAGGAACGCTAGCAAGTGACCATACTATGTAACCATCCAAATCGATACCTACTTAAATTATACCATTACCTTGTCAAGTTTATCCTGCTCCTCTGGGAACAGCACCAGATATTTTAGAATGAGGGGGAAGAAATGTTTCCATAAGCAGGTAAATAACCCCCTTCCAAAAGAGTTTTCAAGTAATGTCCAGGATTTATGTATATGATCTTGTGCGTCTGTTCAAATTATATGATATTATGATTTCAGCATTCACAAAAAGCTCTTAGCTTTTTAAATCCAGATTTCCTAGTACTTAAGCCTGAAAACACATGATTAGACAGAAGGTGAAGAAATGAAATGAAGGCTCTAACTACAACAACAACAACAACAAGTGACACCTAACACATTGGCTATGCCTGTTAGCTGATATACAGGATTAGTCTGTAATTAACACTGTGAAACAGCATTCTGCAAAAAAAATTTACATTGTGTGACAAGTATATCCCTTTAGATAATCAGCACAAACTGAAATGGAGAACATTTTTTATGTCTTCTGTTTAATTCATTGTTCTCAAAGACTGTCCTCTTTGAGTCAAGTTTTTCTCCCATTATATCTTTCTGAGGATAGTCCTTTTAAATTCAGCAGAATCATCAGCTTCAAGGTTTAGAGTAGCTTTCAATTTAATCATTACTACCCAAATTCTCTTTTGCTAAAAGATAAGGGGTTTTGTTTGTTTGTTTTCATCTTTCTCTTTGTTTTTAAGGAAACATCGTACCTATGTAATAGTACTTCTTTTTCCAACTTAAGTAGCTTTAATAAAACAGAGAATTGTTTATACCCTGAAAGATCTGATTTCTTCTTGAAGCAACAGTAGGATGTCAATAACGGGATTCAGTATGTTTTTGTTTATTGTCGGTGTGAAACTAAACAGCCTGTTTTAATGTTTGTGAATAACAACCTTCTTAAGTGTGGCAGTAGTCTGTAAATAAAGTCTTGAGGGGCAAGAATTCTTGTGTTTGTCAGGTGCCTTATTTATAACTAATACCTTAATCGCCTCTACAATATGAGAATCTAATTAACTCCTTTCCGGCTGGCAATGGGGAGAGTAAATTTCTCTCATATGTTAAAGGAACAGCTGTGTTAAGAAATGGTTAATTTAAATAATTTCATGGCTCTCGGAATGAGCACATCTTCCACCACCAATGTAATATATTTGTACTACAATGCTATTGATCATCATTTGTTTGGAAGACTGGTCTCACCTTTAACTAATCACGAAAGACTGAAGATATTTAAAGGGCTTGTGAGTCAAAGACAAATTTTTACATCTTTCATGAAAATGATGACATTGCTGCTGACTTCAGTGAGTACAGGATCTTGGTGGCAAGTCTGTGGTTGCAAGAGAGATCCCACGATAAAGGTGCAGCTGGATGGAGTCTGAAGTCATTACTTGACAGTTCAGGTTACTGAGTTTTAAGACTGACTACTCATTGCTGATTACTTAAGACTCAGACAACTGACTTACATTACTGAGTCTTACTTAAATCATTACTTAAAACAAACAGCTTCTTCCCATTTGAACATAGCATATTTTTATTTTATCTAGCAGAGACTGAACCATGGAAAAGAGCTTACAGTGTTTTAAAAAAAAATTTTGATTTTGGTAACTATGTATCACTGAACTCTGATGTCACCACTTCAGCCTAATAAAATAGACACGAAAAAAGTTATAGAAAATAATTTGTTTAACTTTGTTTCTCAAATACTGTCTAATATTAAGGATTTAAGTCAGTAATAATAATTTTGTATATATCTGACATAATTAATCTTTGAGGTAGATTTGCATTACTGTATAATATTGGAGTTCTATTGTGAGTTTTATTGACCTCAGAGGAGTTGTAACAGTTTTCTTGGGGGGGGTGGGGGTGGGGGGTATGGGTGGTGGTTAATTTACAAGGATTACATTAGATCATGAATCAGACCAAAAAGTGCACAAAGAGCATGATTAATCTTTTCTTTTTTTTTTTTCCTTTTATATTGCAGACGATATCTTATTTATTGGTAGTCTTTTTATTAGTAGTTTTGACAACGACAACAAAATCACTGAATATTCCTCAGTGTGCCCTTGTTATCATGTTTAAGAACATGATACTCATCCAAAAAAAGGATCAAGAGGATTCTTTTAAAAGTATATTCAACACCAGTAAGTTGGTTTCCTTTTTCTTCTGCTTGGAATTTTACTACTTTTACCATTATTTGCTAATGCTTTTGAATAAAATATGTAATAATAAGCTCATTATGCTGTTTTGTGTGCATCCACTTTTAAATACTGGAGTACCACCCACATTTTTTTTTTCTTTGTCATAACACTCTGTCATTTGTGACTACACCATTTCCTATTGCTAACACTGTGTTCAGTCAGTACCACGTGAACCATTTGTAATTGATATGTGCCAATTCCAGGTGAAACGTTTTCACTTATGGTGGTATCACCCACACTATCATGAAGCACTATAGATAAGTCCAGGTTTTATAACTCAAGAAAGAGTTGACTTTTGAGGCAGTTGTTCAGATTTATTTGATTTTCTTAATTTTATGTAAGAGGGATCGACTAAGAAGTTTGATTCTAAATCCAGAAGACAGGCTTGTCCCTGATTTGTAAAAAATTCAGGAGGTTTCAATCCATCTGTGCAATTTCATACATCTTTTTCAAGTTTTATAGCATAGCTATTGCACATGACAGTGGACAATTCAAGAATTCCTTTAAATAGAAATAAGTGAGACACATACCGTAGTTTCCTTCGTAATAATAATTAGATATATTAATCAAAGCAAATACTATAGGGATAATGATCTCTATTCCTTTATCATAAAGAAATATTTACATATATTGCAATAAAAAATTTTTTTAATGTGAGAAGCATATGAAAAGTACAGAGCAGTAAACAACTTTTTAATTTTGAAGGTGTATACAAGGAAGCCTTCTACAGTACTCTAAAAAATCGAACTTCATGAACTGTGTAAATGAGAAAATAAGATATTGCCTCAAGTAAAGTAAAAGGTTATGAGAGTGTCACCTAAAAGGGAAGATCTTTTTGAAGTCTTTGAAAGACAGCCAGGGAAGGAAGTTCCTGAAACATGGCCCCATGGCAGCCACTTCACTGATATCCCTTCCATCAATTGATTTAAACCAGGAGAGTAAAGGAAAGTCCTCTCTTCTCAAAGACTGCATCCCCAATTGCCTTGGCCTCTGAACCTGCGGTATTTTAAACTTCCCAAGGAAACTTCTTTTCCCTGAATCATATGAGAACGCATATTTTGCATGCTTTCCCCTTTCTCAGGACTTGCATTATGAGATTACAGCTTTAAAATGCTGTTTCCTCAAAAGATGATTTTGCAAATCTTTCCTAGTAAAGCTTCAGTTAGAAGCTGATCAAACAACACTGTACTTCACGAGCCGCTTCTGCATCTAAGTTATATAAAAAGCCCTACCCTTTTGCAGTGCATTTTTTGTTGTCCTAAACTCTCCTACATTTTCTTAAATGATCTTAAACCAAATTGCACGCCTAGGAACAAAACCAACCAACCAAAAAGATTAGCTTATGATACAGCTGAAGCTAGGGTGACGATGAACGGAGGGGAAAATCAGAGATATGGATGTTTGAAGCAGACTCTTGACAAGAATGCTGTTGCTCTTCTGGTAATTGCTCATGTTCCATTCATGAGAATTGTTGAAGTGAATACTTCTCATTGTAAGAGCAGTTGTAATTTACACATACTTGAAAATTCATGTTTTCTATGGAACTAAATAATTTAAAAGTTACTGAACTGGAAAATCAGTAACAGAAAATCAGAGGAATACCTCTGGGAATCTACGACTTGAAAAAGTTCAGAAGCAAGAGCCAGCGGCTTAACATACACTCTTCTTGAGATGATGTTTCTGAATGAGAAAGGATGTGTCAAAGCTTAGCAGTTAGACACCCTTCTACTGATGGCACTTTGATTTTTAGCTCAGATTTTACCCAAGAATTAATTTTTTTTCAATCATTTGTTCTTCAAGGGATGTCTGTAAGTCAGTTAAATGAAACAGAATATTTAGACTGACAGGAATTTACACCTGAAATTTCAGTCTTAGCACATGTTTACTGGGTTAGCGTGAGAACCATCATTTAAGTGATATAAATATTGGAGCTGAAAATTGCTTAGGATAACAGCAAGATTTGGACAATACCATTACCCAGAATGCAGTCATGGTTCCTTCATCATAGTTATGCTCCTATTATCTACCACAGTAAAAACTGAAATAAAGCAACAGTGTGCAATGGGACGGCATATATCCAAATTCCAGTTTAACACTCAGTGAGTGAGGGTGTGAGCCTGTATACAGGATGTGAGACTTCATCTTGCACCAGATTTGCTAGAAAGTCAGGTACAATACAACAAAGCTAGTTCTTACATCACACACACAAAAAAATTGTATATTGTTTCCACTTTAATAACTGTTACTATTCTGGTGAGAAAAATCAGTATTTCACCATTAACACTTCCGTGATCATTGCCTGTGCACATCAACATGCCTCTTCATTACTACAACATGCTCAAGGACATGACAGTCTCATGTAATCCTCTACTTTTAAATTATAAATACTGCCCAGGTATGGGTATGTGAATTCAAATGCTGTTGAACAAGAAAATTCTCTTATTTACTTTCAGAGATAACAACATGAAAATTGAGAACCAGTTGGCCCCTGACTGAATCTCTTGTTCTAGTGCTGGGACAGGCAATACCAGAGGTTTGTGCAGCAGCAGCAGCTCTGGCAGAAGACGGGTGTACTTTTCACAAGCAATGTTTTTTCTGAAGAATACTCAAAGCAAATCTGCTGAGAGGACATGACATATAATGCCAGCAATGAAACTTGCATCTTACGACTCATTCCAAAATCTGATGATTTGATAGATTTGTATTCCAATATTGATAGCATTTTCACCCACTTTTCTCTTTTCCATCCAGTAAACTGAAAAGATTGAACAGGATACCTGCTATATCAAGGTTTACTCATGCCTTCTCAATCCTGTCCATGTATTTACTTCTTTTACAATAAAAATGCTCCCCCTCTTAGCTAACTTCAGGGGAGAACAATAACCTTTGCAAAGAAAAACTCAAGACTTCAGCATTTTCAATTAATAGCCAGCAGAATTATAGTTTTCAGTGTAGAGAATCCTCAGCACCTACTTGCCTTAGTAAAAAAAAAAAAAAATGTACTGCAGCCACAAATCCTTTCTTTAATATCTGAGTACTTTTTAAAAAGAAATAGGATTTATAAGAGCAAAATCAACTACAGGAGTCTCTGCACCTGTTGTTTCTTACTGTAGAGCATTTATCTGAGCAGGAAAATTCAAGCAGAATTGACTTGGCTGCCAATATTTATCAGTCACTCCTCAGAAGAGGCAGACAACAGTCAAGAGAAAAACTGGAGTTTTTTTTCCTTTTGATGTGTGTGGTAACCAGTATTTGTAACTATACTGTCTTTCCTCTACATGATCGTTTCCTGTTATATATTTGGATTTAAGAATCAAGAAAATCTATTATAGTAAGGAAAAAAAGTCAATATTAAAGATTATTTCACTTCAGGTTTTACATAGCATACTGAGTACAAGAAAGAAAACAGAACAGCTGAAAACTAGAAAACTGAGTCTGTGAGACATTAAATCACAAAACATTACTGACTAATACCAGGAATTTAATACCCAAATGCAAAAGAAAATCTAACTTTTAGTCTGAAAAGGCTTTTAGTTACTTTGCTATTTTTTTCTTTTGAGTAGACAGTACATACTGTAACATAGCTATTACATTCCACTCTATTACTATTTATATAGTGATCGCAAGTAAAATAAAATCTACTTTTCTATGATTTTCAGTCTCCTAAAAAGTACTATTTTATTTGGCATCAATTACTGAAAAGACAAAAACAGAAAATGGCTTTTCAGGGGGGTATTTTACCATCAGAAGGTTTGTCAGTCTCCCAGCTCTCTAAAAATCGAGACAACGTCAAAGCAGAAGTGTTTGTTTAGAAGGAAGTTTTATCTAAGCAGAAATATTATTCTGGAACTGCTCTGAACTATTTCATCTTAAATGTAATGAACAGTGTTGTTATATGTAAAAAAAGAAACCAAAACTACTTAAAAATGAAGCTGTGCTATTTCAGTTTATAAAACTTATGTTGCCTGGCAAGTTAAACCATGGCAAGCCTATGTTTTGGTTTGGTGCATGCAGAAGGATATGAAATTGCACACAGGTTTGCAAAAAGACAAGTGTGATCATTAGGAATCTGGCTTCTATCACCTTTTCAGTGAGATGGCGTCTGAAATTGCTTGCCCAAATTAAGATGCACCATATTCTGAAGTGTATTTAAGCAAATTTTCATCAGAATTCCCACTTGCAAAATAGATTTAGGAACCGAGAGTGAGGGAGGAGATAATAATTAAAGTTTGAAGTGCTATTATTTAAGCACTTACTAATCTCTATGCTAATTCTTCTAAGATTTTCTGAAGTACCACAGCTTAGATCCTTCTGTTAATTTAAGCACCTACTGCCTTCTCAAACCTATAAACAGGAATTTAATTGTTTAAATCCTTTTAGACACCTCAGATGTACCTACTTCTACAACTCCTAATATTTTGTCTGAAATACAGATGGAATGAAATCTGCTTTTTAGTTTTTTTAGGATCATTACCAAATATCAAACTCCTTAGAAATTCAAATGTCCTATGTATCTGTTGCAAGTCTCTCAGTTTATACTACCAGCACCTTCTTTACAGTTAATTAACAATGTATAATACTAATTGCACTCATCAGACAAAATTAGTTTGCAGGTGCACCTCTTTTCTAAAGAAAAAACGTGAACAGTGTTCTCTTTCATGCATTAGCTTTCATCTGCTTCTGTTTCTTAGTTAACCAATAGCAATTATTTTTCTATCTGTTTCAATTAAGTTCTGTCTAAAAAATTAGGAGGCTTTTGGGTTTTTGTTTGGTTTTCCTTTCTTTTTTAGCTTCTTATGTTTCCTAGCAGGAAAACCAGTCAAAATCTTCAGATACCCCCTCAGTTCTGTCCAGGCAGTATGGATAAACATCTTACCAAGTCCACACTGTGGGCTGGACACTTCTAGACTCCAAGGCCAGTCAATGGCAATTAACTTTTCATGACAGGTATCAAAATAAACCAATATGATAAAAAAGTCTCTTTAAAATTCATGTCAGAAACAGACAGCGATCCTAGGAGTACTTCAGATTTTCTTTACAACAGTGATTTGTACAGAAGTGAGGATAAGGGCATGGTTACAGGAATACGCAGATCACCCATCCCTTCTTGTCCTGCACCTTCCCAAGTTTACAGGCAGCGGAGGGGGCAGAATAAGAACATTTCATTGAATAGTTTAAAGCATCCCTGCTACTGAGAGAGATGCAAGTTCCTGACCAAAGCACGCTGTTACTATTTAAAATTACATAGTGCTTGCTTCTTGTCAGTCAAGTTGCTTTGGGAGCATCTTTTCTTAGGAAATTATTTTTGCTCTTCCCACCCTCCAGTTCACCATGCAGGAACGGGTCAGGCATATAACTTGTGTCCCCCTGACTCCTCTCCTGTCAAGACTGGCACATCTTAGCCTCCCTTACTAATGTCTCTGTGGGCACACCATTGGAAGGCTGCAGTTTCATCCACTGGTGTGCCTGTCACACAGATCATTTGCACTAGGGCTCCTCTTGCGAAACTTCTCCAGCTGAAGGACGTGCTTTTAAATCTTATTTTAAAGCAGAAAACAAGGCTATGGAAAACAAAAGCCATTCATACTGGCATCAACATGGTATACAGACACATACTTGCTGTTTCCAGGAGCTAACTATGGGCCTGGACTTACATATTTAAAAATCTGACAAACAGCATCAGCAGGATAGAGAGGTACTGAATTTATGTAAAATTAGTAGAGCCTGAATTAAAAGATAGGGCAGGTTGGCAAATGGACCAGTCCTTTAACATTCTACTGCACCAGCAGTAGAAGTATTTTCTTCCCTGTAACTACTTTTTTTTCTAATAACATTAGGAGAGCTACATGAGATACTACCTTATCAATAAATTGATAAGAGTATGGATCAGTTCAATACTATTTGTTAAGAACTGTACTTAAGTGGAAAGATTCTTTTCCAGGTAAAGTGAGAAGAGCATTTAATTCCCCTACAAAACAAAACTTAACGATATTACTAAACTATGAATCAATATGTTCAGTTGCATACAAGAATTTTCTAAACAAATTAAATTTGCTTCTAATAGTCATTCAAGTAGCCATAACAGGTCTAAAACACTATTTTTCTTTTCTGCTGTGTTCTTTCTGTAATAGGTTCAAACATTATTATCCAGCCTACAGATTTCTAAGTGAAGACTCTGAAGTACAATGGAAATTTGTGCTGAGTCCTGTTTTTTTGAGAACAGACACAAGGAGAAATAATGGAATTATTACTTGAGTAACTAGGAAAACAAGTTAAGCTGGTGACGTACCACAATGGTTGGGGAGAAATACCAAAAGCATTCTCAGACAGTGGAACTGTACAAAGACTGCTCATTTCAGCATCTGTATGTCACTGTGTAAGGCTAGAAGAGACAGATTCCGAGTTATCTGAGCCCAGTTACGCTAAAATGTGACTTAGTGCCTACACTAGAAGCCTAATCAGTTCAATATGCCAGATTCAAACCGATTTGCTGAACTTTCCCTCGACTCAGGTAATCAGGAACTGTTACTGTAATGTCATTTCATTTTAATTTGATTGCTACAAATGCACTGAAAAGATGATCATCTTCCTCTTGGTCTGACCTGTCATCTGTACTTCTTGAATTCCTGTCTCCCGTATCTTAATTAAAAGCTCTTTGTCCTTCTACTTGAAGTCCTACGCAAATGTTCTGCTTATATTTCTCATCACATTATTTCTACTATCTTATTCCTTCTGCTTTTCTCATTGCTGTAATGTTTTCTGTTTTACTGCCTTCTGGAGTTTTGCCTTTTGACTTACACTCCCCCTTCTCTTTGCCATCACAATTAACATAAACCACAGTCACAAATTTGGACAGAAGTTGCAGAAAAATACAATTGCCCCTGTCAAAAGTGCTCCCCACCTGTACTAAGAGATCACATGTGGATTCCAGGGAGAAATTTCTGTGCTGTGCAGTAAGAAGCAGAACAGAAGCCAGAGCAGATGCAATACAGACAAACAGTGTAACCTTTAATAGGCGTGGTACCGTTTGACTTACACGCATCTGTTAGAAATGGCCTCTGGTTTGTGAGGTTCTCTGTTAGAACGAATATTTCAGAGGTTTCAGTAAAATGATGCCTTTTAATTTAATGTTCTTGATCAATGTAAACATATTTTAAATTATACAGTTAAGTTCTAGTTTAAGCACTGCATGTCAGTACTACCCATGACATTTACACTGGGAACATTCCAATAATGAGAGTTGTTAAAAAATTACACTGAAAAGGTGCTTACATACTTAATCTAGCCATGAAATTTATATGACCATCTTAATGAAATCAATATCAAGTATTCTATGTATGTAGTAAAGTAGCTGAAGCCTGCAAATATTAGTCTTTCTTTGACGTGATATTTACACCAAAATACACTGTATTTTGCAGATGCAGACAACTCAGTCACTTGGATGTGTGACATTCTTTGCAATACTTTGATGGCAGCCCTAAAATTTGCTGTTCTAAATAACATTCCATCAGGAAGTTGTCATTAATTAAAAGCAAATCCTTCTAGCAACAAATGCAGACATAACAAATTAACATAATGCAGAGGGGAATAGTTTTGCTAAAGTGCTTTCATCCTTTTAAGTCTTCAGAAGTGATTTCATGGTGTAACAGCTTTTCATGCATTCTAGCTACACAGAAACCCATTTGCTGGAGTCCAACCATGCTGTTTTGGTTCTCCCTAAAGAAAAAAATCTAAGAGGTCTCCAAATCCTGGTCAAGGCATATTTCAGTGACGAGATATTTTCTTGTGTATTCAGCTCCAGTTATCACACTGACATTTTATGAAGACTTAAAATGGAAAGAAACCACTAAACTTTACTCATCACATCCTTAAACAGCCCTAACCATGAGCAGCAGACAATTTTTAATATGCAATGTATACGGCATAGCTGATAAAGAAAAAATCATATGCAAAACTGTGTTTACAGCAGCCAAGATTTTTAATTTCTAGTTAACTCAAGATGCTATCTATAAAGGCAAGGAAATTATGCTAAATAGGACAAGCAGCAAATAAATTTGCAAGCGTAGCAGGGCATAGTAAATTTACAGATATTTGCAAAGTGTTTAGGTAAAAAATTAAGGCTAAATCTTCTCACCAAAGGAAAACTAAAAGAAGAAAAAAGGCTTAGGAAACACAGTTCTGTCACAACAATCAGATAAAAAGTAGCAAGGGCACACTTCTCTTACTGTGCTAGGCTGAGATGCCACTCACTGCTCCCAGAATTTCCTCAGTGACCATTTCACAGTGAGGCAAGTTAATGTAGCTGATTTTTTGCCTGGAAGTACACAGAAAACCTTACAATCCTATCCACTGGTTTCACTGTGAGGTGTCTGTTAGTAGCAAACAGTCCTATAGTGGCAACTTTTTAAATTGACGTGAGCCACGTAAAGAGAAACACAAATGACATCCTGATTCAGTGGCAGAAGTCTATTAACTGGATCAGTCCATCTTGATGGTACCACTACTTTCCTTAAACAAAGGAGACACAAAGGATGTGGCAAGATAGGCAACTGCCAAATAAAAGTAATTTAAAGCAAAAGGTGTGATTTGATAAAGAATAGCATGGCATGATATCACCAAAACTACAAGATTGTACATTCATTATACATGTACACAGTTCGGCTTACCCTCCTTTTTGTGATTGCTCACTACACTAAAGTGTAATCAGTGGAGAAGAAAAGGCAGCAAGCATTGTACTTCAATGTCTGCAAAGTTAGAAGAGTGCAAGAAGAAAGTTTTGTGGCGAGTAGCCTTTTGAAAGCCAAGAAAATACGTGTGTTGCTAGAATCACAAGTTGCAAGTGCTTGTTTTTTAAAAAAATTTATTGTTGTTCATGTTACAAACACCACGATATGAAATGCTGCCAACCTCTAAAAATATTCATGAGCACATTTTTTAATCATAGCTTTAGTTAGATAGAAATAGTAGCTTTTTTATGGATTTATGATCTAAATTTCAACTTCACTTAGAATTGCTAAACAGAAACATCTGAAGCAGAAGTTGAAGATGAGGTCCTGCATGCTCCCTGCAAGTACATCTGGAGAATTCACAACAAGCCAACAGTCTGAACTATTATTTCCTTTGAACTTGATGATCACAGTGTGCTTCAAGGAACACAGGCCGTGACATGGTTTTATACAAATCAGTTGGAAAATGAACTGCAGCGTCATGGCATTGCTTGATGGGAAATGCTACTATGCAGTTAAGTACCAGATCAGCCCTTCTCCTAAGCTGAATCTGTGAAGAGCCTGTGACCTTTGCATTGCTGGGGCTCTTCCTGGGCTAGGATCAAAGCTCAGATGTGTAAATACAGGTGGGAAGCAGCTATTATTCTGCAACTCCTGAACAAGTGCTCCTCTCCCCAGCCTCCATCACCAAACAATAAAAAGGAAAAATGACTCATCAGTTAAAGGCTATAACTTTTTCTCTGATCCATGAATGGTAACAATAAACAACGTCCTTTGAGGCTTGCCTATGGGCTCAGTGAGAACAGCTCAGAGCATTGGGACACAGTTATTTCCCTCACTGCAGCTAACCAAAGGTCATAGAGATATTACTGCTACCAGCTCTTCCATTTCATTAACTAGTGTGGTGAAGACCCTCCTCCTCCCTTCCCTGCTCTGGCCGTGGGAACTGTATGATTTGTCTCCTAGTTCTACAAGAAATGTTTTTAGAAGATCCACAGCATGCAAAATGCTAGGGCATGGGAAATAACTAATGTATCTCTAAGTGTAATTAATTTCATTACTAGTTCCTGTATACATACCGAAAGCTAAAATCATCAGGAGTCACACAATCTGAAAATGCCCAGTGCTCCTCAGACTGCTTGAATCACTGATAGTAGCAGGACAGACAGAGGTTCTGTTTCCTTTGAGTCTTACTTCCTCCCTCAGGTTAGACTCACAAACAGGACCTTTGGTGCAGTAAGAGGTACAAGAACTGTTCAGTGTTTATTTTAAAGACAAAATGTATTTTAGATTTTTAAAAACATGTTTTGTGATAAGCATGAAAAATGGACTAACCACTTCAGCTAAAACACAAGGCTCCATAGTTACTACCTATCAGCATTATATATAGCTAAAGGACAGTGGAATCCATTAGTCATTCAGTAATTATGGAATACAGCATCAAATTTCAGTCTTCTATTTGAAAGCAAGGTCAAAATTAAAAAAAAAAAATTACACTAATTGCTAGCATGCATCATCTTGGCTGTCATTTTATTTTCATGCTGGATGCAAGAAGGCTCAAGGATTAGGTCAAACAGTTGAACTAGCATTTAATCAACCTTGAACACTAGTTGAAAATTATGATATAGATAAAACATAAAAATGTATATAGGAATAAAAAATGCCAGTTTTACTGGTTAGATTTGAAGATATAGGAATTAATGTATTGAAATTATTTTTCCAGATAACAATCCTTTTTTCTAAGAATATGAAGGAATAAAAATCTGGAAGAAGAGCAGTGAGTCTCAGAAGATTAATTGGTTATTAACATAGGGAAAGGAATAAACAGGAAATGGAAATCTAGAAAAGGTGACACTGAGTTCCCCGTTTCCCATCTCTGCAGAAACATCTTACTTGGAAACTCCCAGTCTACCTGTATTTTAACAACTAGTTTACCTCTAAGTATCACCAGAGAAAAATTCTTAAAGAAAGCTCAAATATATTCTTAGAAGTTATTAAACTGGCACAAACCAATAGTTGAAAGTAAAATTTTTTCCAAGAAATGTGATTCTTTCACCTGGGTCCTACTTTTGCTTTTTTCTTCAGTTATATATACAAAAAAGTTAACACTGCCAACCCCCCCCCCCCCAAAAAAAAAAAATTTACAAGTATTCTCAGTTGGTTCTTAGATTCATATAAAAACATGCTGATATAAACAGAGCCATGATAGTTTATATCAGCTGTAGAATTTTCTTTTATTAAACTCAGTTGCTGCCAGACTCTTTTGTATGAACAGCTCTATAAACAGATATCTGTTAATCCAGCATTTAACACTAAAGATGTACCAGTGTTAATTCAAACTCAAAACTTCGAGACCAAGAAAATCTCAGAAAAGAGCGGAATAATTATTCATCATATTCCAAATGAACATCATATGAAAATATTTTGGAATAAACACATCTTTAAACCATAAATCCTAATGAATTACCTCAAGGAATTTTTCCACAGAAAAGAGCCGCAAGAGGTGGTTTTTTTCCTGTTGGCAAGACAAATCCAATAATTCAACAGGATAGCTGCTAGTAAGGCATTTAATAAAGATCATACTTGAGTCTTCACACATGAGAATTTTAATTAACGCCCTAGCAGTCAGCAATTAAGTTTGCACACCTGACAGCTTTACAACATAGACTGGAGAACTGCATTGAACTACACACATGGACATGGCAATTGCTACAGTAAGGAGTTCAAGTTTTTGGTTTGTTTCAGGAAGACAATGAGCTTGTACAGAGATAAGGAAACATACAGGTGCCCCTGCCCTGGAAGATTCAATTGTTCCCTGTAATCATATCCAGTAGATTGTCGCTGAGCTCGTACCAGTCATTAACTTAAGAACATCCCTCAAGAGAGATAGTAAAAGCTTGAGATAATATTAGGAAACACTCTTCAGTTACAGAAAACTGGAGCATATGGTAATAGTCTAAATCTAAAACCTAAAGGCATCTCAACTACCAAGGTATAAGCCAGCTTCATTTTTTTGCATAACCCGCATGAGACAGAACCAGCCCTTTAATAAGGGATGGATGTAGCAGATTTGGTCTCATTGTCCGTTTTCAGATTTATCATAAACCACAACAAATAACAAATGCTTCAAGCAAAACAGAATCTGAACTGAGGCAAGTAAAACCAGACTTGCTATAACCTGTCATAACATTTCCACTACAGCACTAGTAGCCAGCTTGTCCTGTCACCATAAGGTGTGGGCTAAAAATCTGAAAAACCCAACACATTCACTCACGATACTCACAGCACTGAAGGAAACAGAGCTTCAGGGTACTGCAGCAGTAGACAAGGCCACAGCACTTCACTGTAGTGTAGCATGGGAAACAGCTGGCCAAGGTTAGGGATAAATTAGGGCCCACAGAGACTGGGCTTGCTTAATCGCTGGGGCCTGAGAGACCTTTTAGGGAGCGTGTTAGACCCCCATTACACAACAGGTCTCTCAGGCCCGACGCTTTGTTTCCAATGTCAGGTATGAGGGTGATACACATCATGTACCCTGACTTGAACAATTGTATTAGATATTGCATAAAAGCTGGCAGAATGCAGCCTAAATAAAACTACTGTACGAGAGAGGGAATTGGACTCAAAAGAGTAACCAATCATTCCCTGTCAGAGTGAAAAGAAGTATTACATTAGATTCCAAAACGTAAAGGCCAGTATCATGCACCATTTTCACAAATTATTTACAGTAATTAGAGAGTTTATTAAAGTTGCCGATGATATCTGGCTGGAAAATGCTGCCAACTTGTTGGAGGAAAGGGATAATGTACAGAGCAAGACTAGAGAAATGCCTTAAGGGGGCCAAAACCTGTCAGACAACAAGTTCTGACACTTGGGTAGGAATAAACAATACAGGATGGGAACAAGTGGGCTAAGTAACAGTCCTAAGATCGCATGTGATAAACAGTAGACAAATAAGAGTGGAAGGAACAAAGGAGAAATTAAGATTGCAATCTGAACATGTTAACAATATCAAACTGTGGTGGCAAAAAGTGTCATGCTATGACGTGTAATGTGTAACCATGAACACGGCCTGCAAATGGGATGGAAATAAAAAAAAATCTTACTGCTGCTCTTCTTGGTTTTTGTACAACTGTAATCTGACTGCCACGTCTAGTTTTTCTAGACAGAAAGGAGCAAGAAAAATTAGCAGGAAAAAGCAAGAAAAATTATTATGACATTACTAACAATGGAAGACTGCAGGAGCTGGGATTGTCTAATATACTGAAGAAAAGACTAAGGGGAGGTTCAGACAATATGCTTTGCATATATAAAGGTTAGCTGCCATAAGCAAGGAAATAAACAGTTCTCCATGTTAGTGGTGGCCATGGAACAGTCCTCACTGGGAATTTCCTTTGCATATCAGGCTTTCTGGCAGGGCAGGTAGTTAGAAGCTGGTTAGTTTGCCAAAAAAAATTGTGAAAATTACTTATTTTTTTTAAAGAAGCAAGTTAGACAGAAACTGTCAAAAGTGATTTACGTATAGATGACCTTGCTTTGGGTAGAACAATAATTGGGTAGTTTTAGCATGATGCTTCAATGTAATAAATATTGCGACACATAGTTTTTAAGATTTGAATGTGCTACATAAAAAAGTAAGTGTTCAGAAAAATGCCCAAAGTTATTTGGAAACAAAATTTGAACCACATACTTAGCTCATATTGCAACAAAGAAATGTAATGTTTACTTGCAACTGAAACAGAAAAAAATCCAAATTTCCCCAACTCTTTGTAACCTGGTCCTAATTTCTACCTAAAGTTTTTGCAACTAAACAGTTTAGCAGCAAACACAAGTGATTTATTTTACAGCACTTTTTTTTTTTTCTGTATTTCCTTCAAAATTCCGCACTGATTGGGAGACAACATTTTTATGTAAACTGATGACTTTAAAGAATAATGCTTCTAAATAAAAAAATACTTCACATCTTCATGTGAATCAGTTCCATAAAGAATATTCCAAGACGTATTTTATATTCAAGTTAGTAAGAACATTAAAATAAAACAAATCAGCTTGCAAATACATACAGTGTTACAGACTAAGAATTAAAATCCCTTTATCCACCATCACAACAGTGAACTGCAATTTATGATGACAGGAAGTTTAGCAACTGAACCAGAAAAAAATAAAATAGTAACTATAAAATCATTTAGCTTTATTAATAAATCCTTTGATGTTCTTACTGTTCCAATAAAAGCAGAAACAAACATTTCCAGATTTTCTTTCATGCCAAATGGAAATACTTAGCACAGGTTTTCTTTACACTTGCCTGAAGCAAGTTAGGGTAAGTGTTGGACACACATTTTGAAAATGACTGTTTTGTCATATACCAGTATTGTCTTTCTCATTATATTAAACAGCAGCGCCATCTACTGCTCCAAAAATCCTTTCAAATTTTCGAAAAAGCCGTGGAGAGTGATCCAGCCAAAACGATGCAAAACGCTACTGAAAGTAACACATAGTTTTTCAGTCCCTGGATAGGCAGAGGGAGACAAAAAGAAAAATACCATGTTGCCATAATAGATACCACTGAAAAAAAAAGTATAATACAGAACTAAGGTTTCATTTTACAACAAAAGTAATAAATCCATTACATGAGATGGTAAATTTTATACCATTTTATTTCATATAATGTTTGTCACATACTTGCTGTTCAAAACAGTTTAATACAAATAATCTACGATGCCATACACTTAGTAAAATATACACAAAATTAATTCATCAATTTTTTAAAAGTATTTTTAAAGGCTTTTGTCTATTTTCAGATTGTTTTTAAGCAGTAAGCACTTATGCAGAGACTATTCCAAATGTAGGAAAAGGATGAAAGATTTGGATAATGAACATGATAGTCTTCTAGTATAGTGCAACATTAATCTGTGGTGAGAGAGCGAGCTTCTACTTCTTGATCAAAGTATGTCTAATACATTTCACAGAGTCACCAAAAATATTGGGAAAGATGATCTCTAATGGCAAATCAGGTACCTACAAATCCTGGATAGATCAGTTAACAGAAACCAAGGATTACACTGTTAGTGTTTAATGCTTCAAATTCCACTATGAAAATAATTTCTGCCCTATATGTTAACATCCAGTAACTTAGCCTGTTCTAGGCAATCATTGCCATATCAGTTTAGGATCTCTACATTATACTGTAATTGGCAAGGCCAATTAACCTCCATCTCATTCTTTCGTCATTTGGTGAACCTGACCCTACAAGTCCAATCTACTTGTCTATGTGATTACTAGGACAACTGCTCTTCCCCTGCCCCCTGAAAAACTGGCTCAAATAAAGACTGTTTTCAGGCTGTGCTTGGCATCCTGCCTCCTGGCCCTGCTACAGTCTTCACTTACTCCCACTGCTGCTCATACAGTTAAGGAATTCAAATCTTCATTCCTCTAAAAATTCTTCACAGTTCTTCATTTAAAGGCCCCTAAAGGGGGCCTACAAGAAAGCTGGAGAGGGTCTTTTTACAAGGTCATGTAGTGATAGGAAAGCAGGAATGGCCTTAAACTGAAAGAGGATAGATTTAGATTACATAGAAGGAAGAAGTTCTTCTCTGTGAAGGTGGTGAGGCACTGGAACAGGTTGCCCAAGAGGTTGTGGATGACTCTCCCTTGAAGTGTTCAAGGCCAAGTGGAAAGTGTCCTTGCCCCTGGCAGGGGTGTTGGAACTCAAATTTTAAGGTCCCTTCCAACCCAGATTGTTCTATGATTTCTTGGAAAACTTAGTATTGCATTATACAACTTGCAGCTCCATAATTCAATATTTGTAAAGAAGAGAAATCTAAGAGATACGGTTGTATTCCAAGTCATGCTATTCCTAGAGCTAGAGACAAACAAGAGAAACTAGGTAAGAGACCTAATAAGATTACCTTGATTTCTTTAAATACAAGGACTCCCCACATTGCAGCAACAAGGCCAGGACCCTAAAGAAGAAGATTAATTTGTACATTACAGCATTTCATTAAAACGTGCTGCCTTCTCATTATTGTTTTCAGGTGGCTTGATTTTGTCTCAATAACAAATTTAGGCCTTTCCATTCCATATAATTACAGCACTCATGGCAAAAGCAGAAACATTACTGAAATCTTTACAAAGACACACACAATAAAATCATCAAGGAATGCTGAAGAGGTAAGACACTGTGTTTTTCAAAGAAGGCAAAATTTCTAAATTACATCTTGAAGTCTGCACTGGCTGTTACACGTTCTTTTAGTAGGCTTCAAATAATACGTCTCTCTTTAGTCCAAACTACAGGCCACATGTTACCACATTTCAGAGGATTATTCAGGTTTATTGGCAGCTACCGTGGATTTTCCTAACATTTCCTTCACTAGCATGATTAACTTGCTGGACAAAGTTTGATTTTATCGCACAGTATGATATCAAGAGACTGCAACATGAATGTGTTTCCTGTATAGCAGGCATCTGGACAACACACAAAGCCAGCCAGCCAGCCAGGTCACAAAACCTGCTGATTATCTGTGATGATGTAGTAACAGATTTCCTAGCTAACAGCAAACAGTGATACATGATAATTTCTAGGCACTCCTGATAATACAGTTTTTCCACTGTGGGAGGAATTATCTGAATTTTCATGAATGATAAGAAAATATTATCTGAGTATGAAGTGAAAACTGGCTCTCTTAATGCTTTGCATTACTCTCAGAAACACTTGACAGATAGATGTTTGGACAGTGACCTTCCTCTCTCCATCTTCAGTACAGCTGATATGACATAGAGTTAGGCCGGCAGGAAGCAGTGTCTCATGCCGAATGTATTTGTGGGTGCTGTCTCCTAGTGAAATCACCAACTATTACTTGACTAATAGCTAAGGTGCTATTTCACTTTCTAGACAATGTACACCATGAGAGGAATGGATTTTAAAAATGAAACAAACTGTTAAAGGGATATGGTGAAAAGCTGTCTAGCTGTCTAGAAATTCTCTCTAGGATGAAGTAAGGCAGCAGTTCTGAACCTGTGGTCCAGATAGGCAGTTTCTCATGAGTGCTTAATTTTTTTCATTTTGTGATTTTATATCCTTGCCCTTTAGGCATACTGATAAGCAAGTTACTAAAGCTGCTTTCCATTAATCCTTCAATTTGTAATTAGAATCATCCCAAGCCCCTTTTTTCACTGAATAGAGTTTACTCTGACTTACTGCATCTTGAGGGAAAGCTTAATCCCTATTAACATTGTTTCATTAGTTTGCTTCCAAAGACACCTGTTCAGCAAAACTTTTTTTTTATATTTATGAACTCTCATTTGCCAGAAGTTACCCACCTTTGCATCACCATCTAGTGATGGAATTTATTCAGCTTCTGGAAATTAACAGGGCTTTAAAGGTACAGTATCATAAATCGGATTAAAAGAGACAAAACAGGCCAACCTATTTTTCCCTCATTTGCATAAGAACATCATTTTCAGCAATACATAATCTGTTCTGTTTGTTCGAGAACCATAAAAAGAAAAAAATACTTAATTAAGCAAAATGACTGCTAGAGGATAAAAATCACAAATGAAAACATCCAGAACAAAATGTACTTGCTGGGATGAAAGCACAAAACATTTCTTATTTTCATCACTTCAGTTTACTATTTAATATTGATATAGTTCTGGTTACAGATCTTTGGCTTTTACATAACCTAAAGAGTCAAGATTTCAATTCTTTTGTTGTTTTTATGCTTGGTATTGACCAAGATGGTGCTTTTCAGAGTCATGTATATTCCTAAAAAACCAAAAACTAGCATAGACAAGCAGAAGAGGCAATGTATACTCTTGATTAGAATGCTCTAGGCACGTCATAATTTCAATTCAATTCAATTCCACAAATGGGAGGGAAGAAAACCCTTCACTTTTAATTCCAGTCACAGACTTTATTTTTTTATATACTTACTGCAGTAATTATTGGAAAGCTGACCACAGCACTGAGAGAGTGATTGGCTATGAACCAGCAGCAATTAGCTATTGCCCAAAGCACACCAGAAATGAAGCCTAGAAAAATAAAACGCAATCAAAAACTTGCACGGCAAGGTATAGACAACAATTTGCAGAACATTTATATTTACAGCACAATACAGAAATTGTATGAATGTATTTTAGTATGTTAACTACTTTAACAAGCTGGCTCTGATAATCTAAACCAAAGCTCAAGGGATAACATCAGCCACTCCAACTGAAGTAGCAAATTAATTAAAGTTCACAATTTTCTGGGCAATGTGTTCTCCACTCTGGCAGCGTTTTTGGAAATCTGCTGTATGTAATGTCATTTTGTTCTAGTTTCAGATTAGAACAAACTTTATCATTGTTTCCTAACTTTAATTAATGAACCTAATTAGGAGTGATCTTGCAAAAGAGACAATGAAGAGACTTGAAAGGTGGACTACAGTTCCAACATATAGCTTTAACTAGTCACTGCAAAATGATCAGAGGAAGTAACTGAAATTAATTGCTAATTTAAAACACAGTCATACCTGGCAATATGGCTTGGGGATAAACATTAGGTTTATTTTTCTTGACTGCACAGTAGATCAAAAAGTAGATGGTACTTGTAAGAAATATTCCACTGAAGTGTGCAAAAACATAATCTAAATCTGAAAGAGAAATTACAAAATTGTGTTAGTCTAAAACATCATTTATAATTTTAACTAAATTTATTTCACTATTGACATTCACATAGCAGTAGCATCTTTTGTGTTTTAGTCTAAGAACTCAAATTCAACTTTAACTCTGATAAACACAGCTGCCAGTCTGACTGTGAATGGATTTGGTCAATCATACATATATTAAACATGAATTAACTGCTGTGTTGACCCTAGCATTTATTACAGGCTTTTATGCATTTCTGTGAGTTGTAATTTTCAGAACTCTATTAGTCAAATGACTGAAGTAATTTATTAAAACCTTAAGAAAATCCTCAGGTGAGACAACAAAACTAGGATGGGGATTTTACATAATTACATCCTCTCCTGACCATCTATATTCCTGTACAGACACTCGTATCCTTTCTGTACATTTAAGGGCAAGACAATTACTTGTACCAAGTAAGATAAACACAGCAGTTTTGTCCTTTTTTCATCTTGAAGAATATATCACAATTTTGATCACTATAATCATTAACAATAATAATAATTTACGGACTTTGTATGTGTGAGAGTATTTTCAACATGGTAAAGCAGAAGCATGTAGCAAGGTGATCTCTATCTCCTTGGAACTGTAAATTCTCAACAGGAATGACAGCTACAGTCAGGATAACATCTGTTTTGTCTAGCTGGAGAATATATGTCACGATATCCAAGATAAATTGTATGTGACATAACAATTTCTTAATGGCAACATAATGCAGTCTCAGCAATACGCTGCTCTTAAACTGCTGCTGGTATTACTTTATAGACTATACATCTCAAGGAAAATTTTTCTGTGGAAATCAGGCTTATGTTAAAAGGTTTCCATTAAAAAACCTACAAGGTTTTAATTACTTATGTTGTTATATATCTCTTATGCTCATTAGTTATGATCAACTCTTCCATTACTGGCATACTAATTTGGCAATTGGTACCGCTTGTACCCATGTTTACCTCATGCTTCAGGCATATGAACTTTGAAACATAGCTGTAAGTTAAGTGTTCTGTCCTCTGGGCTGTTTCTCACTGTTATTTTAATGTTCTTTTCCCTCTGAGAAAAAGGGAGTGCTAGTACTATGATTATGACAACATATAATGCAGAACTGCTAAGTTGTCACAGTATATTTTCAGGAGTATCAATAATTTCACTCTATGCCTTTACAAAAGCAGAAGAACACAATATACTGATGAAATAAAATAGAAGTGATCTATTAGCCTTTACCAAATTGACTTGCTCCTGTGTATATAGTTGCATTTCTTCTTCCATGGTCCTTGATGTAAAGTACTGGTATAAAACTGGAACCATAGAGTATTCCAGCTATTACAGCCAGGCTACATCCTCTTTAAAAGAGCAAAAATCAGAGAAAATAGCCTAGTGTTAAATAGGGAAGTGGACAATACAGAAGACAAGTCCAGTATTGTAGTTAAAGACTGCATATCATATGAAAATTGCTAGCAACACTATGAAAATAACACATTTTAGTGCATTTTTATTTTCCCATGTAGAAATGGTTCAACAGAGTAACTTAGTTTTCCTATACTTCGTGGTTAAGTAACACAGACAATTCCTGTCCCAAGAGCCTGCAGTCTAGATTAATGACAAGAGAAATCAACTAACTAGGATCTCCTAAAAGTGGAGCTAGAGGAAAACAAACAAAATTGAAATTAAATGCCCCCACCCACAGCTTCACTGTTGCAATCTATACTTTCTTTATTCCCAAGTTCATTGCCTCTTTAACCCTCATCTCTGCCTCCAGATCGCTGTGTTCTTGGGTGACTCCAAGCTCCACACTTGGCCATTGCTAGCTGCTGCTTCCTGGGAGCACTTGTGCCGTTTTCTTACCATACTGCCATGCCTTCTCCAGATGTATTCATGTGGAAACCACACCTGGAAGCATGTTATTAGCATAGGCTCTTTGCATGCTGGAGTGTTAATCAACCAGGTGATAAAAACAGCTTTGTAATTACTTAGTTGCTATTGCCATTTACTTTGCAAAATGTTGCTTTCGAAGTAGTAACTAATACTTAATTGGTAAGGTAAAGCACACTTAACAGAGCAAAGGAAATAATCTAATCAGCTGTGTAGCTATTCATATACAGATACGAACACTATATTAGTATTTTAAAAACTGTTATTTATCAGTGTATGACAGCACTAGGAAAAACACAGGAGAAAATCTGCTTACGCTGTGTTCATCTACTTTCTCTGGCTACTTGGCCTGCACCAGTAAAAGAACTGTTAATTACTTACATGAGTCCCTTTTTTGCTGGAGAAAGTCTGTTTACCCATGAGTCATCACAGGTATCTTCAGAAACATTAATAGACTGCAAAAAACCCAAGAGTTTTCATGGACGTTTAGTTTAATTTCATTTTTAAAAAAAACCCCTCAAACATCATATTAAACAACAGTTTTGCTCTAAGAAAAGAAAATGAAAACGGAAGGAGAAACAAAAGGAATTTAAAGAAATACTCTCAAGAAAGTAGAATTATATTTTTTAAATAAAACAAACTAATAATGGAGCTACCTACCTCAAAGTTCACAAGTGTGAATTTGGATATGGACTTCAGGTCCACTAGCATTTTTTTTTTAATCTGCATGCAGGTAGATCTGACTTTCAGAACTTATCCTCCTTAAATTTGATGAATGATTTAATCTATAGATTTTATTTATGATATGGTTTTTCCTTTTGTTGATAGCTCTGGTGTTACCAGCAGAATATTATGACTATTTACAAATAGGGAAATTAACACCTCTGTCTGTACCATAAAGAAACTGCAATGTCCCTTTATACTAATTCTGCAATCAGATTGTCTTCTGTGGTTTGGTTTGGTAGACTGGAACCTCTAGTGAGCACTGAGAACAGCTAGAAAACTCTGAAGGGCTCTCTGTTCAGGTAGTAACTAAGCACTGACCTACAGGAGTAAGGTAAAATCGTAGTATAAGCCTATTGTTCTCCAGCTTTTATTAAATACTTTGGGCTCCAGAAGAACCAACAGCCAATCTGGCATTGCTTGATCGCCTCCAACCTGTGCCACAGCTGATGCTTCGAGTCAGCGACTCTTGACAGTCTCCTGGCTCTGTAACGTAGCAAAAATCAGCTGGTGGATAAGAGTTATACACTGTTGCCTTTCACCTAGGCCCCCTCTTAGTTTTACAGTTAAGTTTTAATTAAACTTGCTTCCTCTTCTCAGATAGGCAAGTAATACACTCTGTCTTTTATATAATCTCATAATGAAAAAGAACTTCTAAGCCATTTAAAGCTGACAAAAGAGAAAGAACAATTGGGAAAACCTCTTCTGTTGCTCACATTACAGGATACACAAATCAAATACAATCAATGCATATGCACGTAGTTTTACATAGTCTACCATAAATACTAGTAAATCTGGTTGACATTAAGCAATTTATTTTAAATGGATATGTACTTTCACTGATGTAAAATAACAACTGTAGATTACTTACACTTTCTCTCAGTAAAGGTGTGCTTTCTAATGAAGCTGAAGAACTCTGGACTTCAGTTTTTATAAAAAGAAATATGACAGCACTCAGAAGAGAAAAATGCACAAAGAAATACCATGTCAGCCCATACGGACATAACATTTAGAGTCCAGAGACAAAAGCTATACTTGGAGGCATATTACTTTATTTTCATTATTGCCCTAGAGTCATTTCACTGTACCTAAAAAAATGCAATTGCATTCAACATTCTAAACAAACAACTTAAATGAAAGTAAGTAAATAAAGTTGTCTTTGTATCACTTTATAGATCTCTTTTCTATATAATGGGATTAAAATGTCTCCTTTCACAGTGTGTAGTTACAACCACATATTAACAACAGTTGCTTTAGTTAACAGTGCCCTTTGGTACTAAACCACACATCAAATGGAACATCTGCCCGAAAAAATCTTTATGGAAAACCTTAAACCTGCACAGAATTGGCTCTGTGCTCAAGGAGAAAAGTTAGTTTTCAGTCTTCTATCCCATGTGAGTGAGGGAACACTGCTCCCACAGGGCCTCATCTGTCTGTCGAAGGAAAAGGGGCATTGCTCAGTGTTGCTCCAGTGCACTAAGTGAACAAAGTGAAGACGGGTAACATTACTGCTATACCCCCAGATCCAGGAAATCAGGTAAATACATGTAATCAGAACTTGCAGGATCTGTTTTTTTATTTTTATGGAAGATATTTTAATGATTTTGGAATTCCTTCTCATAACTGTAAACGGAATGTCTCCATGTGAAGAATGATTCACCTCCTATGGAAGGAATAAGCATAGATATAAGAGTATCAGCTTCCTTCAGAGGGACTAGACAAACATACAGGTTCTACACAGGAGGCTAAAATGAAATACATGCTTCTGAGCTCTGCAGTGCAACATATGCAGGCTTTGTGCAGCTTGCCAGGAAAACATTTTTGGTCATGGTCTTTTTCCCTGTTGACCACTTTTCCATGATATCTCAGCAACAGGCAGGAAGCAGGTGGTGAGCTGAATACATTCATCAGGCAGGAACAGCAGTACTATTTGATGAGTACCTCACAAAATCACATGCTACATGTAACATTAATGGGTAAAAAGCTTCGGACCCTTAGGAAAGAAGTAAGAGTGAAAGTAAAATTCATGAATCTAAAGCAGCGGCTCTCTCCTAGCAATCAAGAATGGCTCCATCTTCTCCATGTGCTTAACATCCTTCTTCTAAAAGCATTAGGCGCATCTGCTGCTTATCACACTTACGGCAAGCCTACTGCCCCTGGGATTTAGGGTCACCATTATGTTCTTAGAAACACCTTCCTGGCCACCCAGATGGAAAGTGAGAACACTGCTATGTAACAAAGACCCTCTTTCCTCTGTGTTTGGACCAAAATGCGCACTCATACAAATAATAAACAAAAAAATAAGGGTAGAAGTCCTTCTGAAGATCCCAAAGGAAGCCTTTGTTCTGGCGTTGTTGTAAGTGTAACAGTTACAAGACAGGGACCCATTAAGGACAAGAGAAAATACAAAGCCTCTGGCTTTTCATGGACTCTGAAGGATGTGGGAAGGGGTCTTGTAGCATATTCAAGAGTTAAGTGACTGAGTGAAATTGGATTGGAAATCTCACAGAGGTTTTCTTACCAATATTATTCTAGTCAGTTTTAACTCTCTCACAAAATCTGGGCAAAGTGAACCATTTGAATAACCTAGCTAGACAATGAGTGCATCACTTCTTTGCCTTGAACACACCTACCAGCATAAAAATATATTTCTGTGTTTATGAATAACCATTTCACCTCTGTACTGGATGTCATGTATGTTTCTATTTTGAAATACAAAACTGACCAGCTAGGTATGGATAGCTCATGAATTCTGCAGTAAATCAATCTGCAAAAAATACTTCAATACATTTGCCCTCTAGTTAATCTGTCTCTGTGGTTATTAAATATGTATTTTACATTACAGAAATTCATTATAAGAATAAATTTTTACCTTAATAGTGAAAGTCCAGCTCCAATATAATTTAAGATTGGTCTTGAAACCTCTTCTGGGTCAATTCCAAACCAACCAAACCTGGAATAATTAAATAGTTTCACTTATTAGCACTGACTGCATACAAATAGTCAAATTATAACCCAGTCTTGGAAATGCTTACTCATGTAAATAATTCTCCTTAAGTTTATATTGTGCAATACTGAATCCATGCTTCAGTTGGCTTGCAAAAAGCTATGTTTACTTTACAAAAATAATATTTAAACTAATTCAACTGACTTAGATTTTTTTTTTAATCTGGGTATTTAAAAATTGAAGTTAATATAAACTATTTTATCAGCCCATGCAGTAGAAGAAAAAAATACAAACAGTGTAAGAGTTTTACATTAACAAATACATTAGTTATTCACTCAATTATGTTAATGAACATCACTGGGCATTCTTCTTCCTACTGACAAAAAGGCAAAATAATTAATCTGAGTACTTTCCACTGAGAGGGAAAAAGATCTTATACATGTGATAAAACCTCTCTATTGGTGATAGTGTTTTCACTTCAGTTATTAATGAAGAATTGGCAACATTAATTATGTATGACTTAAGACATACTCACCTTGAACTTGCCCATCCTGTCAGCAAATTAAAAGAAGCCCATATCAAAAGACCAAGAGCTAAACCAATAGTTTTAACAATAGGGACAACTGTAACATTGCCTGAAATACAAAAAACGAAATTAAAACCAGTTTAAAACTAGGCTGTGATCTTGCATATTTTTGCTTTAGATTCTGTGACTGTTCAGAAGGCAAAGAAATTTAGGCAACTAGAAGGTGGTAGGAACTGTTTTTTAAAAATAAATACATTAAACACTGATTTTTCCTCAATACCATTTTAAAAGTTATTTTTGGTGTGGATTTGCTGATTATATAATAAGTATAATAAAACAGTATTTGCTCTAAGGGTACAGCTCCATTAATAACAAGACTTTAAAAAGCCAAATAACTACTATCTTATATATGGAAAAGTTTTTATCACTGTTTTTTTATGAAGAGTTAGGATTACTTTGTGTTTAAAGAAACAGAATCTCTTTGTCCTTACCTGTAGCCCACACAAAGCCCCCAACCATTGCCAGAGGCCAAAACCGGGGGCAATTCTGTATTAAATTGACCACCAAAGAAACCATCCATATGGAGGCACAGAGAATCCACTGGAAGAACATGCCTATCAAAAAACCAAATGCAAACAATAGAGAACTTGTATAATACTGCATGTGTGAATCTCTTAATACGTTTTAGATAGAACAGTTCAGAAAAATTTGAGACATGGCTACCTCCTTTGTGAATTTCAGGGAATCATGTTACAATATATTCAAAAGATGTATTTTAGAGTGGGATATTATAATTTGCCAACCTTTTCCTTACCATGCATTATTTATACACAGCTGCAAAAGACACTTTGCTGGACACAGGTTACACAAGCCCTGATTCTCAAACACTGGAAAATTTTAACAGGCTTCTGACAAAGAGGATATTCAGTTACTGCAAACTTCTCCCATCACCCTAGTAGCAGCTAACAGATGACTGCACAGGACAGAACTACTTCAAAGCTCAGGGCTCAGGCTTTTCCACTAACCCAGGACACTGAGGTTGATAAAAACCTTGGACAGATCTCTTCTACCTTTGTAGATTCTCTAAGGGTCAGCTAGGCAGACCAGTTAACTTCATGCCAGCTGAGCTAATATTTTTGCTTTAAAATCTAGCCTTGTCCTGTTAGGACCATATTTGGCACAAAGAAGCAAGAGAGGTTATATCCAGCCTATAATACAGGCATTATTGTTGCAGTAATATAATGGCAGAGTTACTCACCTAGGGATTTGGTAACTGACTATGCTTCAAATAAACATGCAAATACAACATGAACCTAGTACAGTAAAGTGATAAAATTCCAAGTAGGAAATAGAAGCGATTGTTTCCTCTTACCAAGTCATCAGATAAAAGTATTAAAATTTCTATCTTTGATTGTTTTTATGTTAGGTCCACAACTGAAAGGCAATACTCCAAAGTGCCACAGCCTTACAGTATAAATAACACTGTACGTGTTTGAGAATCCCCACAAGGCTAGAAGAAAGAACATTTCAATTTTTGTTATGAAATGCTCAGGAAATGGACATCATCACTGTTAAAAGCACTCACCACCACATAACAAGGCTCATCTAAAGATTTGCCACATCCTGAACCAATACACTATTGCTTTATACTCTAACAGGAGCGAAGAAAATTAAAACATGCTCTGTGGATAAAGGCTGTGATGATATTTATAACTCTAGCTATAGAAACACTCATATAACTGGTTAAATACTATTCCTATTAGCAAAAATACCAAAACGAACAAAAGAATACAAAAAAGTTTACCATCACCGGTATCAAATTTCTTAACAGGCACAAAGTTTGTCCCAAATAGGAGGACAGCTACTGTGGAAGAGGTAAAGCCAATAGCTAGATCTGTTCCATTGCTAATGTTAAAGGTACTGGAAGCTCTCCCGATGCTCATCTTTGTTCTGAAGGTGCCTCTTTTTGTGGAGTTTTGCTGCAGGTCCTGATAGATTCTGAAATCAGAGAGTGGCGTTAAACATGTGGAGTATTACACAATACCAACCTAGTTCAGAAATCTGAAACTTAAAGGACTCTACTTATCAATCTCTCAAAAGCTGGAAAGAACTGAAGAGTACACTGTAGAACCCCATGAAAAGCTGCCATAAAATGTGGATGAAGTAACTTGAGAACTGATGCAGAAAAAAAATAACTATGACAAGTTTCATAATCAGCTTCAGAGAAAAGCGTGTCTGAAAACACAGAACAACGTGAACAGAGAAATGTTACTTTAAAAATAATTCAGTTTTGTTTCTCCTAAGAGAAAACCTGTGTTCTGCAGGGCAATATACTTTTCTGCTTGCTTTTTATCTTCCAAAAATCTCTATATTGTGCACACTGAAGACTGTAAAACAATTGGAGAACCAGAATCATGACACCAAAATGGAAAGGAAACACAACTTCCAATTAACCAAGGAAAAATATACTTCATTCAGACTGCTTAAAATGCTGTAACTTTATAAAGTTGGGGCTTTTAGCTCCAAATCTGGCTACATTTCAGACTCAACTTTCAACTCCATTTTAAAGCTTTTAAGAGAAAGCTTAGCCAGACAAGGCCTGGAACAACCTGCTCTAACTGTGATGATAGCATTGCTTTAAGCAGGGAGTTGAACTAGATGACCTCCAGAGGTCCTTTCCAAACTAGATTATTCTATGATTGTATGATCCAATGTCAAGAGCAAATAATGAACTGGCACACAGCATTGACTACACTTTTTTTGCACATGCTTGCACACTCTGTGCATACTAGAGAGTTTCAGAGAGTTCACTAAAAGCCTCTGGTCTTTATAATCCTATGTTACTTCCAGAGGGACTTGCAGCATACGTGCCTCCAGAGCTTTAGAGGTACCAAACCAGAAGCAGTTGCTGAACCTGTTAAGATAGTAGAAGATAGTGTTTGTATCTGAAACTCAAGCAGAGGCAACTGGAATTATTGCTGTTATTGAAGGTTTTGGGGTTTTTTCCCCCACTAAGTAGCACTTACTGAAAGGTACTTTGGGGTTCCCAAGCTGCAGAGGAAATATAGTGGAGTTTTGTTGGAATACATTGCCCTTATCCTAATAATTTCAATGCTTCACCTCAATGAAATTTGTGCTCTATATTTTCATTTTCCTCAGAAACATGCCACCATTTTCTTCCTTTGCACAGAGACACAACAAATGACGATGCTCACTTAACGCAACAGCAACACATTGCTATGGTCTCTGCAGATGACATGAAAGCAAGAAGCCTGGCTTTGACAATTTTCACCTCAAGGCACATCCACGCAGCTGTCAAGATCTGAGAGAAACTGCACTAACTGAATGTGTATTTTTAGAGGTTGCATTCCATGTTGACTGTTTATTTGCGTGTTTCTCCTATCAGCTATTGCCATTAAGGGTGGATGTTTTCGTCCTAATTTTAGGAGACTCTTCTCAGTCCCGAGGCGGCTCAGAGCGACATCCTCAGGTAACACTGCGACCCCTGACTAGCTGCTCAAGAAACGTTTTTTCGCTCCCTAGGTCGAACGCTTTGAAGGACGTTCTTCGGGCAGTATTTTCAGGAAGTGGTACCACACAACAAGGAACAAACGAGCTCTTCACACAGGCGGATGGTGCCTCTGCAGAGGCCAACACACCCGTGTTTCCGCAGGGCAGGGCCGCGCTGCAGCAGGACACGGCCCGTATACGTGGCAGGCCCAGACCTCGGCCAAGGCCGCCGCTGAAGGAAGCGCCAGCCAGCTGGGCAAGCCAACCGCCCGGCAATGAGCACTGAGCGGAAACTTAAGGACCACCCCTCCAACCTTCCTTTCCCCAGCGACCTGTCGCCGGCTGACCGCCGCGGCGTGCTTTACGGTGCGCCGCTCCCGCAGCCGGCGGGGCAGAGAGCGGCCGCGGACGGGCTCGCACCGGCTGATCCGTCGCCTGGGACCTCCGTGCGGCCTCGGCCCTCGCCGCGCCGCTGCCGCCCGCTCCCCTTCGCCCTACCGCCGCTTTTGCGCACAATCCTCCCCCGCTGTTCCGGCCTCCTGCCTGGCTCTGCACCCCCACCGCCGCTGCACCGCCCCTCACTGCACCACCGCCCATCGCTTCGTCCCGCCTCCCCACCAGCCGCTTGCCCGCCCGGGAGGGAGGGCGCGCGGGAAGAGGCGAGCAAGGGGAGGGCGAGCGCTTTCTCCCGCTGAGGCACCACAGCCGGACAGCCGCCGCGGCGGCGCCCCCGGGCTGCGGCGCTGAGTCGTCATGCCGGCGGCGGCGGCCCAGCGAGACGGAGGGGCTTTCCTGGGGCCCTGGCCGCCCGTCTAGTGGGGAAGAAGCCCTCAGAGAAACCTTAAATGTAGGCACTCACGGCGTGATTGCAGCACCTTTGCCCCTCCTCGATCCTAAACGGCAGCTGATGAGGCAGCTCTCTATTTTTCAATGGAGGTGCACCTGTGTACTTCACAGGCTGCTGCTGGTGCCACACTGCCCGTGGAAGAAAAGGTGTCCTGTGTTTGGCAGCATGTGTCCACCACCAACACGTGGAGAAGGGTGGTCTCCTTGGGGCACCTCTCTGGCTCCCGAGGCCTCCCTGCTTCCTGGGAGCTTGCCACGGGGCTGGAGGCGCCGCAGGCACCTGCTGAGTGCGGGGGGCACCTCGGGGAAGGCAGGAAAGCTTTGAGGCTGATGCGGCTGCCGCTGACCCAGGGGTGCGCAGGAAGGCAAGGAAAGCTCCCTGCCAGGTCAGGGCATCCAGGCTGGGCAGCCAGCACATGGTGGGGTTTCTTTTTCTAATCATAAAAATTACCACCTTTTGCTCTAGGAAGCCCCCGTGGTGTTCGACAGCCGAAACTAAATAGGAAAAAAGTCTTGCATGCTGTTGAGAAGAGTTTTTTTGCAGATTTCCCTGTAAGGATTTGACCCAGATCAGTTAAAGCTCAGACTATTAGTCAGCATGTTTAGTCACGAAGCAAACATTTCTCTCCAACTTCTTGGAGTACATTTTCCAGATGCAGCCCAAATTGGTCTTACATACACAGCACAAGCCTTCTGAAGTAGTGCTTGATATTTTGCAAATCAAATCTCCATTATCCATAATAAGGACATATGGTTTTTCTCCAGAGCCTAAGTTCTCAGGCCCGTGGACTCAGTAAAGCTAGGAGTGCACCATTTATCAATCGTTTTAACATAAATCCTTGTCTGTGTGACATTTATAGAGATGAACTTCAGAACGTCTCTATGGAAACCGTTTGGCTGTAGTGCATCTAAAACGATCAACATCCCATACATAATCACTAAGGTAGCCTGGAAAAAAAGAAGTACTTTTATTCTATCGACAATGCAAGTCTATGTGTTACATTATTTTATTCAGTAAAAAAGAAAATGTTAAGAGAAATGTTAATCTTTTGTGTTGGACTGCCTGCACATGGAAAGTAAGAGCAAACGCAAGAAGCGCCTTCTATGAATAAAACAAGTGTCCACTTAAAGGGCATCTTTTGTTGCAAAATGCTCTACAAACCAGCACAGACAATAAGTTGTTTTTTGCTGGATCACAGCAACTTCTGCAGCCATAACTATGGTGGGAAGATTGAAACTGAGACATTTTGAAATACTAAAAAAATAAGCCTTTAAATCCCATATCTCTTAAAACTGAAATGACTGAATGGAGCAAGAAGGAAAGGTTAGATGAAGAAATAGGAAGTGTATTGCTTTAAAATATAAAACTGATACTTGTAAAAATTGCCACTTAATCTGGTATTTTGGAGAGAAACATACTAGCTACTAGGCTTTTTATATTAATAACAATATTGTATCCCTGTGTTGTTACACATGGTTCTCTCTGTTTTTCTTTAGTTCTCCAGGTGGAGCATTCACTCTCCCAAAAGGCTGTAGTCTAGATTAAAGAAAGAAATAATTCACCTATGAAAGAAGTTGTGAAAAAGGAGTATGAATCACAATTCAGATAGGAAGGAAAAAGCTGTACTTGGTAGGATTAAGAAGGATGCAAATGTGAAAGGGCTATAGGAGATTGCATAGTGGGGGAAGATTTATGTCTAAAACCTGTGAATAGGAGGTTTTGAGAACTTTCTGGAGAATTAGTGAAATTCTGTTATTTCTTAAAAAATGGGTTACTATCATCTTCCTATCTTCAAAGATTTGAAAATGGATCAGAGCGTTTAAGTAACTGGATGGTGCTCTTGAGGTTGCCAGCACACAAGTCCAGACACAGGAGCCTGTGGCTGGTGGGCATTGGGTCAGTCCATCTGCTTCCTGCAGCTTGGCCAGAGACTGTCTGCTAGGAAGAGGCTAGTGTCAGTGCTGGAGACCAACTGCTTCAGAATATTTAGCTTGTCCAGCACTATCAGCAGCACCCTGGGGGTTAGTCCTTCCCACAAATACAAGTTGATCTGGTTTCTTCTACAAATACACGTACAGGTGGAGATGAATTTCGTAAGTTAAACAAACAAACAAACAAAAATTGCAAATCTGCAATTCAGCTATTCATTTACATTTTCAAACTACACCTAGGAATGTCAAGGACTAGAAAATACTTCTTAAATTTCCCTCTTCTATTCATTGTTATTCTTCAATGTTAGTTTTGTTGTTCCTGTATTCCTAAACTTAGGAAGGAATTACACTTACCCTTAAAGAGGGGAGTCTATCTTGGATATTTCAAAAAATTTCTTCATACGCCCTCGGGGTGAAATTCTGCTCTCAGGCTGCAATACCCAGTTACCCTTATTTAGCCTAGTTTTAGCCATATAACTGCTGATATTTTCCACTTGCTTTGCACTGATATTAAATAGGATATAGGAGGCTATTCTCACTGTGAGCCATGTACATTGTCTGTTGGTCAAACAAGTTGCAAAGCTGGTGGTACCTCTCGCTAATAATCTTTCATCTTTCAGACTGACCCTCAAGTACCTCAGGCTAATAATATCCTAATAAACCTCAGATCTAATAATATCCATCTCTGGCAAGTTCTTTAAAGTATAAAAAATGTTAAGCTGCAGTAACCACATCTTTACTGTCTTTATTGATACACTTTTCTGGAGCTTTTTGAATTAATATTATTTGTTTGGGTTATGTCCCTTCAGTCAAATTTGAACAAAAAAAAAAAGACAGACTTGATGTGGCCAGAGAGATTTCTTATTCCCTATTTCCCTTATTCCCTATTCCTCCAAGAACTGATATTTGGAAAAAGCAGGTGATATGGTTCTTTTCCTCATAATGGTCATGGATGCTGAAATCTTAACTTGATAGTACACATTTAGACAAAAAGTAAAGTGATGGCCAGTGAAAAAAATTCACTTTCAAAGTTTTATAAATTCAAATTGGACCCATTTGAAACAGAAACCAATTCCTTAAATGTCTATTCCCCTTAGTATTAATTATGGAGAAGATAATATCTCCATTAGCTGGAATTACAGTGAGCACATACATTTTGGTTTTTTGTACTTAGGCTAGGCAAGGAGTCAGAAGTCAGAGCTTTGCCAGCATCTCACTGCTTAACTCCACACAAGCTCTTAACTTCCCTCTGCCTCAACTTTTCCATCTGTACAGTGACTATGCTATGCCTCGTTTTGGAAAGCACAATAGGAAACACTCCTGGGCTGTTTAATAGTATGTTAATAGCATTATAAAAGCCACTATCTGTTTTTCATTTCTCATCACAAGAAAATATGATTCCCAAAAGTTCTAAAATTCCGGGCCTGGGGGGTGAGTATTTTAAATTTAAAAGAAACCCAAATGTGGAAAATGGGAATTTCTTCAGTACATTTGCATGCAGTGCACTAGAGGGCCCTCAGGAGTTAGAAATGGATGGAATGCACTTTTGGAAGGCAGATACTTCACAGGACTTTTCATTACAGAATTTAAAATAGAAGTTGCCTGGGTTTTGGTGTGGGTGGTTTTTTTTTTTGCATATAACGTGAGGTTCATGTAAGTTTATAGCAGTTCATATGCAAACCACCTCTCAGTACAGTTAGCTTCCAAACAGTATTTAGCTTTTCAATGAAGTACCTAAATGTGAACCATACTTAAAACTGAAATATGTGCTAGAGTACTTTGAGAACGTCAGCTTTTACCAACTTTACTTTTATTAACCTCAAGAGTTTACCAGAATGAAGGATGTGTCAAGCTGAATAGGTAAGAGATTTTATATTTTTATAGCAATATTTATACATAATGTGCACTTATTCTATCTTTATTTCTTTGAAAGGATATGTAAGCCACTGTCATTTTATTTGAAAAACTATAGCTAGATTCTATTTATGGCTTCAGAAGAGTGAAGAGAATTAACCATCCTTCATATTTAATGTGCATTTATGAGTTATGTGGACTATATTCATATTCAACTAGGTAAATTTGGCACTGCTAATATATTTTTATATTAGTGAATATGTGCATATGTAACTGCTACAGTTACTGGTGGTTAATATTGTATAATTTACAGGATTTCCATAACATGAAGTTTACTGAAGACTTTGTCTCATAAGAAAAGGATTATAATGATCTGCGTTTGACAAGCTTTTCTTCTAATGCTGGAATACAGCTAGCTGAGATTGCAAATTGAGCCTGTGTTTCCTGATTTTGATGTTTAATTTATACTGTAATGAGAAAGTGAAAGATGTATCCTGACAAATTTCTAGATGCATACTGTCTCATCTAGAACTTCTATCTCTTAAAAATATAGAATGACATGCCATATGTGAGTAATGAAATGAAATACTACTATTTGCTTTTTGCAGTTTGCAAAGGAGATACTTCAGATCTTTTAGACTATAAGTTAGTAAATTTTGCTTACGCAGCTGGCTTCATTCATTCTCTGAAGCCAATCACTTCGTCTGTGGTGGCTGATAAGAACTTAACGGCTTGAGAAGGTGGAGTGTCAGCATCTCTAGTGCTAAGCAGGTTCCCAGTCATTTCAGTAAACTCTGTCCATCACCCATGTTGGAAAATCTTCGGAAAAGAAAAATTAGAAATCGAGGAAGAGAAATCATGCATCATCATTCTGGCTGGAACGTAGAGGAGACTTTATGCTGTTTTCATCATGTGGATTCACTAGAGAAATGACCACTTTTGATCAGCCAAGTAAAATAAAAAACTGGTTTATTTGCTGCCTGTGCCCCCCACGGGTGCTGAGGCTCTGGACTTGCAGGCGCCCAAGGACAAGGAGGAATCTGCTTCTGGGCACTGTGTGTGTGATCTACTTGGGATTCCTCATCAGTCAAGTGGGTCATGTTTTACCCCAGCACAAAGGAGGATACCAAAAGATAAGTTCCAGAAGTCTCCAAGATGCAGCACAAACTCCTTTTCTGGGCATCCCACTGGATGGCACCCTGTCGCCACCCAATTTCCAGGAACCCCAGCTTGGTAGCAATGGGACCTTGCTGCCACCCAATGTTGTTTATATCACCCTGCGATCCAAGCGCAGCAAGCCTGCCAATATCAGAGGCACAGTGAAGCCAAAGCGAAGGAAGAAACATGCAACCCCTTTGTCCTATGGGCAGCACTTTCCAATAGCCACTTTTATGGGCCAGGAAGAGGCCTTTGCCCAACAGCCAGGGAGGGCTACGCATGCTGTGGGCAGAATGGGAGCAGCAATAGCTCTGGAGGCAAGAAAGCACCAGCTGGATGAACGCAGGCATAAAGGAATGGCAATCAGGGAGATGGGTCACCGGAGACCTAGGAGGATTTCTGGAGCTATAAAGGCACAGCCCCAGCCTGAGGAAAGCAATATCAGGATTTACAGCGAGAGATCTCCTTCGTGGCTGAGCAAAGATGACATCCTAAACATGCGCATGCTGGCAGATTCTCAGATAGAGAGCATCCAAGAAGTACCTTCTCACAAAGCAGTCCTGGTAGTATTTGCAAGAGGTCCCAGCACCGCAGGAACTGCTTGTAATCACGGACGCTGTGGCATCGTCAAAAGACCCCTGGATATGAGCGAGGTCTTTGCCTTTCATTTGGATAGGATCTTGGGGCTAAACAGGAGCTTACCTTCTGTAAGCAGGAGATCGGAATTCTTCCAAGGTAACACATCCTGTGGTTTTCAGCTTGCAGGTGGGGTGCTGAGCTTTCCTTCCCCCTCTCAAGTTAACTATGGGGCAGCAGCCACACCTTTAACCCCTGTGAGCCTGAGAACTAACCCCATTGTTACAGGGAAATAAAGATGGTATCTGTGCGTAACTTCTCCAGTGCATTTATCCTGTCCAAAGGACATAGTACCCTAAAGTTTAGATCAAGTACTGTTGAGCTGCTGAGGGCAGTAACAGTTTCCCTTCCATGAGAGTCTGGAATGAAAAGAAAGAGAGGGTGTCATCTGTAAATCATATGACATTGTACAGACTGCCTGAAGTGAAACTGCTGCAAGAAATTCCAGAATACTCTGTAATTCGATGGGTATTTCTGATTCTTTTAAAAAAAGTTTTCTTGTCTTTTAGAATTGACTATAATAAAATATTGTTGAAAGTGCTCAGAGGAATTCATCTCTCAGGTGAATTCAAACAAGTAGTAGGAAAGGGGTTTTGCATTTAGTTCAGCTAACCTACTCAGAGAGGTGGGGGACCTTCTTGCAGAAGCTTGATACTACTTTCATAGTACTAATACCTCTGGGAACTGAAAAATTTTTAAAAAGTGCTTCCCTCTCCCATGTTAATTAAGAAAAAATATATTTAAGTGAATCCTGCTGTACATTTTGAGGTTCACTACACACTATATATTATGCAGACAAAGAAATATACACAATAAATATCTCAGTATGCCCATTACATGATTGGTATAAAGTTTTCAACTAAAAATTTGATTTTTTACCCTTAAGTGAAATTAAAGGTAGATTTCAGACATGTAATGTGAGTTAGAAGTCTACTTCTAGCATTGCTATCTTGTTAAACATGTCTTCAGTCTAACTGCTATTTTTGCACAGTCACAAATCACAATCCAAAAGGACTACGTTACATTTTAATGAATCATTGCTAAAGAGGGTAGCTATGTTTTTGCTGTTCATTTCTTGCTGCTGAAATTAGCTTATACCAAATATTTTTATATCGGTCTGTTTCTCACCAAAAAAAAAAAAAAAAAGTAATGCAAGACTGACTTCCAAAAGTTTGACAGCAGGGAGACAACCCAGTGATCTCCAATTTCTTCCTGCTTTGTAAACTTTCCCTTTGGCAGCCTGTACAACAACGTGAATGAATCTCTAGGAATGACAGTTTGGAGGCTTCTGAATTTATGCATACTTGCAGAGCATGGAAGATACATTAAGCCTAGTTTATTTTTAGGAGCAAGATTTATTGCGTTAAGGTAGTTTAGTTGGAGGAACTCTGCACAGAGTGGCTGTGGAGATGACATAATGCAAGCCTCTGAAAACTGCTATTAGGTTAATTGTGTATTGTGTTGCTCAGCGTCTTGTCACCTTACAGTATATTTTGGACTGCCTGGGACAGAGAGTGCCATTCTGCCCTCTGATTTTCTTTTCCTCATAACTGGCTACGTTCCTATAGCAAGAAGAGCACTACTACATAATGAAAAGAGAACTAATATTATTTTGGTCTCATTTCATTTTTTCTAGCTGAAGGGTCAACAAAGCATTTGGAACCATTACTGTACCTTGTTTTTCTCCATTTCTTCAGCCTGGAAATATGCTGGAGCTCAGATACCTAATATCTACTTGAGCTCTTTACTATTTACATGCTTGTGTTTGGCATAATCTGGAAAACATCTTTGTTAAGAAAATGAGCAAAAATATATTGGCATAATCTGGAAAACATCTTTGTTAAGAAAATGAGCAAAAATATATTCTTAAAAATAATATGAACGACAAGTGAGGTCGTTTCTATAACCCATATGCATTTAAGATTAGGTGGGCAATGTAAAGTTTTTCAGGGTGGCTTGTGCAAATCATGGTTATTCATATGGGAAAGCAAGCAATGCAGGATTAGAGACTCTGCATGTGTGTATAAATATACACAATTTCTGGGCTGACATATCTCTCTCCATATCTCTTTAGCTTGCCTCAGTTGTAATGTGATCTAAGAAGACGTGTTTGATATAGCATTAAAATCTTAAAAAACAGGCTTTTCAAAACTGCCATTCATTTTGCCAAAAGCAGTTTCAAAGAACCGCTTGGTAATTCCCTGAACAGGATTTACTGTTTTTCCTATTCCCCCCCCACTGATTTTTTTTTTTAAAGTCTAGCAAAATACTGTATGCAAGTCCTCTGTCTGCTGCCCTTGCCTTCCCTAGTTACCTGTAAACCCTTTTAAAGTGTTGACATTTTTTTTTTTTATGGTTTATAGTATTTTTCCATAGAATAGTATTTTTCATTTTAATTTTCATTTATAGTATTTTTCATTGATGGAAAAATCAGGAATGATAATTCTTTCTCTCATTTTTGCAGTGAATGGTAAAGCCCTTTCGAGTTCAGTATTATAGTCTGAAACAGCATGATTCTGGGTATATGCAAGCAGTCATTCCTTACTCTCATTGCTACCTACAAGGTGTGAAAAATGTTGAGAGCTCCAAAACACCTATAAACAGAGAATAAGCCTGTAAAACAACAAGAAATAGTCATAAAACCGTGTCTATTGTGGAGAAAATGAAGGCTGACCCTTGTGTGTCTGAATTTTGGGATGATCACATTAATACCACAGGACTGAGAATTTTCACTATTTGATCACCCTAACCTGAGGAACAGAAGAGACATAAATGACCTTGCTTGGTGTCACAGGCTTGTTCCTGTGTTGCAGCTGACAGCTGTAGGGATAGGACTCTGGCTCCTTGAATTGTAGCAATGAGGCTGAGCTCTTTACTCAACTTTGGTACAAAATACACGGCTATTGCTTTGCAGTTTTATTGCGCCATTTGCTGAGGGCCTGAAGTACTGCATGCTGACCACCACCCCTCTTTCCCCCCGGATTTTCCGATATCATGTTTGGCTAAGTATGTTTTAACCTGCACTGAGAATAAGCACAGGTGTACTCAATTCAGCTGGCCTTTTTTTAGCTAAACATTGGACCCCCTATTTGCCCAGGACTCTTTCTCTCCTAAAACATGCAAGAAGCTCTTACTTTGAGAAATACCTTTGTTTGTGTTTGGTTTAGTGCAAATTGATGAATGGCATGTGGTAGATATCTCCACTGGTTGTACTTGTCAGTTTGCTATACTGGCCTCTACATCATGATAAATGGAGCCATAGGTTTTTCCAAGACATACCCTGCACTGTCAGCCTGCACTTGCCAAACCACTAAAAGTTATGCAAAAGCAGGCAAAGATATTATGAATCACTAGTGTCAGGGCAGCGCATATGGAAAACCTAATGCTGCCTTATGCATTCAGAATGCTCTAAAATGCTTTAATTTATCTGTCCTGTTTTCTGTCTAAATACCCAAAGAACTTACGCCATACTGTTGTACCTCTCAGAGGGGTACCAGAGTGCATATTTCCAATATTCTGTTGGGTAGAGATGTTCATGTATAAGCAACAATGCAGTCTGTAGTCTAGAGACCAACTAATGCACATTTCATTCATTCCTTAATTCTGACATCCCTATGAGTGCAGGACAGAGACATTGCAAATAAGGTGCAGAGAGAAGAAAGAAAGATAAATGGTGTAACTTCTTTCTGCTTCTGTTTATATTTTCCCTCAGAATTTAAACTCTAAAATTCAAGTAATGCTCTGTATGTCGATCCCTCTCATCTTTCCACATTAAATTACCCTCTCCTGCTAATATATGGGCAGCTAAACTGTCTTTCAAATGTGGCAATGGTAAGCTGTATTGCTTTACAGTGAACAATGAGGAGTTCGAGAACAGGCTTTACCTATTTCGTGAAGGATTTGCTCTTTTTAGTGATGCTTTCATGGGTATGTTTGAAAATATTTTCAGTTGAGTAAGTTAGAAAAAATGCTGTAAATACAAGTTAGAGCACAATTAAGAAGTTAAGAAGCATACAAACTATTTTCTAGGTGATGTGGGTTGCAGCTATCTAAGATGATGCCTATGTTGAAGCAGCCATGCAGTGAATCATTACCTAACTGCACATGAAGCAGTCTGAGTACCTTGACATAGTCTAGTCTCAGCAGCCTGAGGTTTCATCTGTGTTAGCTTATTCCACTTAGGATATCCTGACCCAGTATGTCCCAAGGGCCTGAGAAATTTTTAGAATATTTTGGTGTTTAGAAATTTATATGAAGTACTAGGAAGCTGATTCTGACACAAGTTTTGAAAAATCTTTCCCATACAATTTTGCAGATCATCTTTAGATAGGTAAGTAGATATACAGATCTGAAATGGCAGATGAAAATAAAATTAAGTCAATCAGCTTTGGCTCAGATTCTGTGCAATGCAGCTGCAGCCACAGAAAAGCAGTAGCCCTTTATGTTAATATATAAAGCTGATTCGGTAAGAAGTGTGCGCAGAACATGCTGGACTTATTCTGAAATGTGCTAAACCTCCATAGTTTTGGCTGTATCAAAATGGAAGCTCTGATTTTTACCCAGGCCTTACTTTTCACCATTCAGTTAAATTCAGCCCCATCCTCACAAGGTTTGAATCAGAAGAGCTCCAGTGATTTCAGTGGGGTCATGCCAATTCATGCAGCTATGAATCACAGCCCTTATCTGTTTTAATTCAGCGCCTTCATATTTTTCCTGCGTCAAAAATTTGAAGCTGCTTTTCATATTCCTGTAATTCAATTTTTATTACAGAGTTGAAAGATTTTATTTTGGCTCATCTTTTCTGCTCCTATTTCCTCTGAAAAGCAAACATTTCCTGTATTTAGCTTTTGTCTTTTAAAAGTGTTTTTGTACCTTACTGGAAACTGGCAAGATATTATTCATATTTTTCAAGTATTTATATTACTGTTGTTTATCATGTTCCTTTTGGGTAGACAGGAGATGGTTTTTTTTCTGTTAGAAGACCATTTATGTATTTGGTTGATGGAAGAATTCATGAATAGTTACGTAAGCTGTTATTGGAGATATAAAAATAATAGCTCAGACGTGGTCCTGAAGAAAGCTGTCCTTTTTTTTTGTGACAACTCCCAATGCTTTCTCCAGCTGGCTTGGAAAAGAGACTTAGCCAATAGTTGCCCTGACTTGGCTAAAGTAATCTACAATGTAGGTGATGGAGCCAAAGCAAAAGAGATGGGGAAATGCTTAGGGTTTCCCATATTAAATTCCTAAATACTTATTCAGGCACCTCAGTAGAAGCCTGATTTTCAATAGTGCTCAGTGCTTTTTTTCCAGCTGAGGAAAGAGTGTGGAGCATGGTGCTGATAAAAGTGTTACTGATCCTAGCAAAAGAGAGAGATTTATGTTCCTAATGGAAGGAGACTTTCTGTGTTCCTAAGGAAACATTGGGCGACTGAGACGGATATTAAAGAGGTGGTGGAGCTGTACATTGGGTTGGCTTGAGAAGGACTACGTTGTATGTGCAAGCCATGGCAGAGAGAAGGAGTACGTTCTGGTTTTGAGGAGAAGTTTATTTTTCTCTTGGGCTTGATTGCATGTGGAGCCTAACTTGCTCTGTTGGCAAATATTAGATGATTCACTCCTAAGTATGGACAAGGATAATTTCTTACCTGTTGGTTTAGATCAGCCAGCATCCTTTTATCAAGTTGCTTTTTGATTCAGCTTTATGGAGATCTATTTTTAAGAGTTCTTGCTGCTTACAGATGAAGCATTTACATTAGCAGCGTTTACCGTGCCGTTGGCACTGATACCTGTTTTCTATGTGCTATTCTCTGTATGGTTTGCCACCAGAGAAAAAGGTGCCGTGGATCTTGTTGCCCTCATGCGGATTTCTGAAAACTTCATTTCAGATGCATCTCTGGCTTCATGGGCATGTGGAAGACAAAGATGCAGTTTAGGCTGCATTTAACTATGTGGTAAATTGTGCAACGATGTAGGCTTTAGGTTCATTGACATTCGAGATTAATATATATATATTTTAAAGGTTTATATGTGTTCCAACACTTATTATTTAGAAAAACAGCAGCTTTGCAGTTAAATGGTTCATTCTCTCTGTACCAAGACATCATATTTCAGTCTTTTGTCTACACCCAAAAAATATAAAGGATTTCTTTGTTCTAGTGTGCGTTCAATCCACAGTCAGTCTCGGGTCTTTGACCATTTAAGGCAGCAGCAGCATTGCATCAGCAATGAAAAGGAAAGTTCTGCTTTCCTAAGAAGATAGATATGCCTGTTTCTTGATATTGGGTGAAATATATTTATTAGTTCTTATATTAGGAAAATTCATTTTCAGTTCTTTGCCAAGGTTTCTTCCCACTGAGAACTCTGAGCACTTGAATTCACCAAAGCTAAGGCCCTTGACTTAATTTCAGGGAAGAACAGAATAATCTTTACACAGAAGAATTAAAGAGTGTGGCCAAAATAGCTATACAAACCAGATCTGTAATACCTGGGTAAAAGAAAAATACTTGTCAAGGTGTTTATTCATACTAAGCTCACAGTCTCTAGTACTCTCATGTATCATTTCAGAGCTATGAAATCCTGCATTATAGGCCTAAAATACTACAGATAACAAAATAAATCCACTTTGAGTATAGGATTTGCAGTGTTTCTGTTTTTTCTGCCCATTATGCAGAAAAAAATACTTTGCCATAAGTTTTCAGCTCTTGTAAGTCATCATCAGTTCACTGGAATCAGAGGGAAATTACAGCGTTGATTCACATTGGCATTGTAGGCTCTTAATCTTCCTATGCACCTTTTAACAATCTGGTTTAGTATATGATTTTGTACACTAATCTCTTGCTTGAAACAGGGAAAGCCTTCTGTACACTGGAGGCATTTGTATGTCTTTGCTTCTTCCATTCTTGTGGTGGGTGGTTCTATATGTGGAATAAGACCAAACATTAACCACATTAACCAAAGGTTGTAAAATTATTAGTCCCTGGCTATTTTTCCTGCCACATCTGTTAAATGGTATAATTATTGATGCTTAGGCAATATCTAAAGAATTATAGAGTCAGTCTGACAGTATTGCACTATAACAATGATCTGTTTTTCCTTTTTCAGATGGTCAAGCTTGTCCTGTTATTCTCTGGGATTCCTCACTGAGTCCAACAGATAATAATACCCATTCTTCAGTGAGATTAACCTGGGGGAAATATCAGCAGCTGTTGAAGCAGAAGTGCTGGCAGAATGGTAAAGTTCCCAAAGCTGAGTGGGGCTGTACTGAAATCCATCATCATGAGTGGTCCAAGATGGCACTCTTTGATTTTCTTCTGCAGGTAAAACCTTTACTGAATGCAACTGTCTGCCTCAAAAGTCACATGAGCATACATGGGACTTCCAGAAAAGTAATTTTAGTTTAATTCCTTTTTTTTTTTTTAAATGGGGAAGAGATGTATTTGCACAGTTTGAACTTGTTTCTGGTTTTTTTTATTACAACTAAAATATCCAAAATGCAACTTATAATCCGGAAAAGAGACCAGGAACTTAACTGACTCACTTTCTAAAAGAGGAAGAAAAGCCTTTTGTCTTGAGACACCTTGCTTTACCTCACCTTGAGGCAGGCATAGTGTTTCTCCTTGACTCCTTGTTTCTCCAAACATAGTTCTTGACTATGTTCACAATTGTAAAACATTGTTTTTTACTGTGTGGTCCTTCCTGTACCTCCCCAGGCCCCAGGGTTGATTTAAATGGTTTTGGTCAGCTGAAATCTGGATCAAGATAACAATTGTAGTGACGATTTTCCTTCTTTCTAAAAACCTGGACAGTGACTTTGTAAGGAAAGAGTAGAGCAGCAACTGATGAATGATATGGCTGCTGTTCCTCAGTTAGCTATTACACATCATTATTAGCTCTCCAAATAACACCAAACTAGGCCTCTGCCCAGTGGTATCATAATGTGTCGCTACAGTTACAGCAGTTATGTAGTAGAATATTAATACGCTCCCTGTATTATAAAGACTGAAATGAACCACCTGGTTGGAAGCTAATTTTGTGACTTCCCGGGATATGGCACTACTTATTGTCCTTGCCTGCCAGGCAGGCCTCTGTGACTAAGACTCCTGTAGCACATACCGGTTTATTTAAGACTATAGCAAGCACTAGTTTTATGCACTGTATTTGGTTGTTCATATAATTCAGTTTTTTTATAGAGTTACATTTCTTGAAATGTAAAGTTATGACTTGGCTTATGCATAGCCTATCCCTGTCTTTCTTGGTCCTGTTCTAGGATGAAAGGATGTTACCAAATTTTCTTGGTTACATTTTTGCAGACTTGTTACATTAAATAAATGTAAAACATTCAATTATTCTCTAAAAATAGATTGTCACTTGTCTAATGACTCCATCTTTAGTCCCACTACGAGCAAGTAATTCTTAGAAACTGGTACAAAGTCGTAAGTAAACAGAGTAATGACCCTAGAGGAATAGTACAAATTGTGTCAGAGTTAATGTTTTCATGCCATTGTCTTCTTGAACAGTTTAAAAATTCTCATGAGTTCTGTGTTGATTTCTAATTTTGAGGTCTTCTAAGGCAAGTTTTTAATCTTTATAATAGAACCCCTATTATCCAGAAGGAGCAGTCAGTTAAAATAAGATACAACAGGATTGAACTGTACCAAGAGGATTGAACTTTACATGACAAAGAAACAAATTACTTTTATAAAAGTAGTTGGTATCAGAGTGATTTATACATAGAGCTGCTCATCAGACAAGGATGTGCATACCAGAAAGTGAGTGAAAGTGGGTCTTATGATTCTTAAAGGTTAAAATTTTATCTGGGTTCTCTCAGACTTAACTTTAAAGTTTATCAGCACTAGAACATGGAGACTCTAAACCAAAAGATACCAGGAAGGGAATCTGTGCTTCATGAGTCATTCAGAAGTAAAGAGTAATGGTGAAAGTAGTCTCTATTAAACATAATTCCCTCAGAAGAATGGGTTTGGTGTCTTTAATAGATGTCTCTAATCTCTGGTTTCAAATGTTATAAAACATGGAAGCAGGCTGAAAAATGCTTATAGCTGACCTTCACTTGCCTTCTGCAAGAACTCAACTAAAATAAGGACATTAAATGTAAAAAGGCTTCTTTAGTTTTGGGGGTTTGAATCCAAAAACCAATGCTAATCTATAAAGGTTGCAGCATCAATTCCTGAGTGTCCCATCATTCTGTCTTAGCACTGGAATGATATTATGAAGAGGCTGTCTGTGAGGAAATGATCTCCTGACTATTTAATGCATGTAATGAAATGTGGTGCAGATGAATTCAGGCTATACATGGAGTCTGTCTAGAAGGACTCTGCTTCACCTTCTGGCAAAGCCTTTGGATGAGTTGAATGAGAGGTCCCATGAGCGAGAACACTGCAAGCAGGAGGGGCTCTAGTGCCTGCAGATGCTGAAAGCTGATTATGAAAGGAGAAAAAAAAAAGGGAAATCTGTTCCTTTCCTCAGCGTTTTCACACTTGAAGACATGAAAATTGCCATGAACACTGGTGGCAATAGTACTACATCCTTAGGAAAAAGCAAAGCAGCTGTCAGACTTCCATTTGATGACCCAAATTAGGAGGCCTTTTCAACACACAGCATAGTTCCACAGCAGGAGAAGAATCCAAACAGTTCATTTCACTGGGGTGTCGCAAGAATAAAATTGCAATTTTAGAAGGCTTATGTAAACATTAATACTTTTATGCTTAAATCAGTTTGAAGAGTTAGCAATATACTACAAACAAGGACAGAAAAATTACTTACTTTTGATAAGTAATGATTAGCTCATTAAGCTTTAAATGCTCCAGACCAGACTTCTACTCTGTAAGCACCTGTCAACAGGGGCAGTGCTGCTCCCCAGGACAATGACCTGGAGCCAAGGGCAGCCACACAACAGGCAGGACAGACAGGGCCAACACCAGGAGGGGCAGCCCAGCAGGAGGAATGGTGAAAGCCATGGGTCCCATTGAGAGCCCAGTGCGCAACAGACACAGACAAATGGTAACAAGACAGCTCCAAGGCTAATGAGCAGGAACCCCAAGCAGCAATCCAGGAGCATCAGGTAGAAAGAGGTATCCCTCCCCCAGTGGGCTCAGAAAAGGACTGAGGTGCCAGGTCTGAGCTTAAATGGGGCTCCTGGGCCCAAGGGCAGAGGAGTTGTGTGTGGAGACCCCAGGTGAGACTGCTTAGGGCAATTGAAGCTTATTTGTGCACTCAGGGCCCTGGCTATGTTGTGGATTTACTCTCATCTAGACAACAGAGTAGACGCACTTTCAAGGAATGATTTATCCTTCCTGTATTAGATGGTTATCCTAAAATGGCATCCTCTGATCTGGGGGTGCCTTGTTCTTGTCATTGTTTATGAAAGGGAACATAAACATCTAAATCAGAAGAGACGCTTAACATCTACAGCACGAAAGTTAGACCTAGATGTTAGAGGTATTCTTTCCAGCTAAGTGCAGTGTGATGAATAAGTGAGGGATCACATGGGAAAAAATAGCCTACGCCATCATGTTATTAAAGTAAATATCACAGTGAAACTCAGGGAGGCTGCTCTGTGATTATAAATACACTCTTCTTGCATTTTGTAGCTTTTGATGGGTTGCTGTCCCCCTCACTAATATTTTCTATTATTTTGTGTACTTTTAGTCTAATAGGTCCCACAAAATGGAGACCCTCTGTGTGTGTCAGACTGTGCTATTTCTATTGTTCTCCAGCAGAGAAAATGTAAAAAACCTACAAAAATAGAATTGTATTCCCCATCCTGTTATTTCAGTTAGACAGTGCTATTGTTCCATTATTTTCAAGGAATTTCTACTGACATAACAAATCATGGCTCTAAAATGGATAAAATACGCAGTCAGAGAAATTGCTTCTAACAGTATGTGAAATATGGGGACCAGGTCTTCAATGCCATATCACTGCTGACTTGTCCTGAGCTTGCTTTCCTGTCAGCTGTGTTAGTGAGTGATGTCTTACAGTGACACTTTGCCCCAAATACTTTGATATTGTTTTCACTTGGCACTCTGCCGTACTTTTTGTTTTAGATCTATACCCGACTAGACAGAAATTGCTGTGGATTCAAGCCTCTCAAGGAGGATTCCTGCATGCAGCAAGGACTGAAGCTGAAATGTAGTGATCAGGATGCTGTTGACCTGACACACATTGTTCAGAGAAGGAATGACCGAAGGCACTTGGCATTTATAGACAATAAGGGGTTTTTTGACAGAAACGAGGACAATCTTGACTTCAAAATACTACAAGGAATCAATGAGTAAGTTTTAAGTTATTAATTTTGTAAAAAGATTGATAATTTTTTCCCAGATGAGCATGAGACACTAAGTTACTGGAATAGATATCATTAGCCCAAGATATTTACAGGACGTGTCTGAAAATATATGAGTAACCCCACTGCTGTAAAAGATAGAATTAACATGCGTATGATTAAACATGCATGGACTTCCTTTGCTGAGTCGCAGTCTATATTCATAGAATAGATTGCTATACCATAATATAAATATTGCAATTCAGAGTGATGGCAAAGCTGATGAATTTCTTTGTGCTTTTCCAGATTCCCTGAATCTGCAGTTTCAGTGCTGAGGAGCCAGCATTTACGTGAGAAGTTGCTCCAGTCTTTGTTCCTTGACAAAATATATTGGGAAAGCCAAGGAGGCAGAAGAGGAATTGAAAAGCTTATTGATGTAATAGAAAGGAGGTCCAAAATTCTTCTTACTTATATAAATGCGCATGGAGCCAAAGTATTGCCCATGAATGAATGAAGCAGTCTTGTTTCTGAGAGATAGTCTTTAAAAAAATCTTTATGAGGCAAAACCTGACAGTAAAATTGATTTAATTCATAGGCTTATTTAATTTTTTTTTCCCAAAACTTGCAAGTTTATTTTCGAATAAGTAATCTTACGTGCTTTAAAAGCAATATTCAAATGTCAGCTATAGCTCAACACAGTGCAGTCTCTTGTATGTCATCAGTGAAATGAAATTAAAAAATAAGCAAATGGTGCAATAAATATCATAGTAATATATAGGTACCATGAACGCTCCTTCTGTTAAACTGTTTGAAAATTTTCAACAGGATTTTCACTACGTTAGGCTGGATTACTCTTACTTCCCTCATTCAAGTCAGTAAAAGTTTTATTGCAAATTTAAATGGGAACAGAGATTTGTAAGCGCTTAATATATTGATGAAAAATGTCATCACATCTACTTGCCGAAACATATCTAGTGTAGGAATTTGTCTTTTTGATCATGAATACTAAAATGACAAAATTTCCAAAGTCTTATTTTGTTTTATTTTATTTTGATCTTGTGAAATCTGAGGAAATTCAGCTCTTTCAAATGCAGTGGGGTTTGCACTGAACATGAGGAAAATTTAAAAAGAGAGTGAGGAGAACATGACTTTAACAATAATAATTAATTTGAGAAATACAGTTTTTACCTGTCCAGTACGGAGCACAATTCATCATGAGTCACTTGTTACAATGCACTGTTTTCAGTACAGGTTGTTTTGATGTGTGGGTGGATGATCCGGTATTTTCTGTCTATTGATTAACTGGGTGTTACTCACAGAATCGTCCTTTATGACCACTATTTTTGAAAAAGAAATCCAGCTTTATCTTCGTGTGATATGCTTCTAAATAAGTGCACGTTTTGTTTTTGCAACATTCTTGACAATATTTTTTTAGAATATTATGAAAAAGCAGACCTACTAAGGATGTGAGTGTTAAACTCAGCTCAGAAAATGTTTGTGCTCTGTGATCAGCTCTAGCCAGCAATTCAGGCTTTGTTTTTCCATTAAGATTGACCGGTGCAGAGTGAAGATTCTAGCTGATGACTTGCCCCAAGTATTCCTACAGGTAAGGTAAAGACACTTAGCATCTTTCAGGAGAAATACTGTTATCTTCTTGACATGAGATAATGGCAGAAATTGAATACTTTCTTGTCTTTGTGTATAGTAAAAAAAAAATAGGGTGTAGAAGATTTAAAAATATTTTAGAAAGTGCTTGTGTAAACTACAATGTTTCATGTCGATGTTATTGTGGATAGATGAACTTAATGTTTTAAATAACTACAATTCCACCACAGCTATACAGATTTTCTTTCTTAGTATCAGAACAGCTATTAACAATAATAGAATTAATAGAAGAAATAGATCTCATTATAGGTAGAGTTAAAGATACTTAGTAAAATTTTAAGAGCTTGGCCATCTAAATAATCTTTTATTTTAATCTGTCAGCAAAGGGCAGATAAATTTGTAAAAACTTCCTAGAACTTGCCTATTGCCTTGAGAGGACACATTTTAGAGTGCCTTGTACTTTTTGAAAGCACCAATGTAGAATTTGATAGGATTTTCATATTATCTCTTTCTTAAAGTGTTGTAATTTATTAGCCAAGAAATTTCTATCAGAGAAACAGAAATATTACTGTAGCTTGCACCGTGAACAGAGCCTAGAGAAAGAAATAATCCTCTGGATCCATTTCACATGGAATTCCTATTGCAGTAAATTCCTCTCTTTGATGACCATTATGGTCAATCTGTCTCATTTTCTAGCCTATCTTGCAGTTTCCTTCCTGCTAGATGTCTGTTTGAATGGATTATCACACACTGATGGGAGCGAGAAAAAGGCACAACTCTCAGATGCACTGAACTTTGCAGAGGGCCAAGTGCAGATACAAAAGTGTACCTGATTATGAAATAAAGTCCCCTGAGAACTCTGTCTTCTAGCTTCTTCTCTTCTATCTTTAGACTGCACATCCTATGCCAAGTCATTGCCTCTCATTCATAGGCCAGTTGTACTTTTTTCCAGAATTGAGTCATTGCCCAAGAAGAAAAAGAAATCACAAGTCAGTATTTTTTTATCTTTTCAGGTTAGGTCATTTATTTTGTGTGGTGATAACTTGATGCATTCTTCTCCAATTCTTCTGGACATGGACTAGTGTTTCCTTGAGCGTGATACATTCTATTTTTTTATTTGCCTCGCAGTTCAGTGCCAGCTCTTAAAGCAGCAATGTAATTGCCAGCTAGTAAGTGATTGCCCTGAAGCTGACCTGGAGCAATGCCTCTCAGTAGTCCTGAGTTTAAGCGGTCCAAGTAGCCATGATGACGTGCAGTACTTAAAACTTTGTCTAAGCATGAAAAACATAACTGTAAAAAGCAGATCTTCTGGAGACAAATCCTGCAACTGAATGTCCTTAGGAAATGGATGGTGTTTTTTACTAGACATTTTTGGTGTCAGATGCTTACAGATCAAGTTGTTATTACAGCTAGTCTGCAGGGTGAAACAATATTCTACTTTATGTAGAAAGTACAAGGGGAAAGATAGGTGTATCTCTCTGTTCTGTCCAGTATGGACCAGTCAGGCATGTAAAGGCACTGTCTTCTCAAAACTGCTGCAGGGACCAGTGAATCCAGAGCGAATGGCCAATGCACACATTACGCTTTCCAAGGGAAAAGGAATACTTCCTCTGAAAGTCTGAATTTGCATTTAGGGCAAGATGTTCTGCATTCCACTCTCACCTTACAATGGTGCCTTAGCACTGCACTACGCATAGGCTGTGCTAACACGCCGTATTTCATGCGTACAAACACTCTCATAGTCTTCAGGGAAGTCAGGAGAGACTTTGTGAGATTGGGCTGTGGGACTGGACTCTTATTCTCTACTGTTGATAACAAACTCCGGAAAGTGCCTTTTCTCCATGATGTTTATTCTGTTGCTTTGGAGCTTCGTACTTGAATCCTGTGTTGTTAATAATACAAAGTATGATTGCAGTAGTGCTTATGAAGACATGCTAGCCAAGTTCTAAATTTTTTTTTTTTTTTTGTAAAATTGAAGAACTCTGTACTTTTTGAGTGCATTTGCATAAGTGCTGCAGTAAAAAATACAAAAGAAGAGCTTGTTTAGTCATGCTACTACATTCAAGATATCTGTTCTCCCTTCAGTAACAGGAGTAGTTTATTGGGAAATCAGTCTCAGACCACTTCCTTTTAAAACAGCATGACATTAGACTAGTGTTCCTGCACTGTAGCCTAAGTCATATTAACTGATAGGAAGAAACCAAAGAAACCTTACTCTGCCTGTGGTGGTGATCAAGAGAAAGCCAAAAAACTTGGTGTTTTAGTCATCTTTGCTAGGCTGTCATCCTTTTGTGGGCTTACGGGATCAGACAAGGATTCATGTTGCACATTACTCGGAAGGGTGTAACCAACAGCAGTAGTCCAAAACCTGTGGGTGGGAAAAGACGATTATGTCATTCTTGAATCTGCCTGAAAGCCACAACCACATGAAATGGAATTACTAAGAAAGTCAAGGGAGTTTGCTGATTTCATAACATCGGAAGACAGAGCTTAAAATAAGTATCACAGGCGCAGATGCCTTAAAATTTGTCAGGGCCCTGCCAGCAAGTTAATAATCTTAAATGTTTCAGAAGCTGAGAACATGAAAACGTTTGTGGAGCACTTGAGAGCAGTTTTCCTCTTTTTTTTATGTGTGTGTATTCTATAATGCACTGTATTAAAAAAAGATAAATTCCATGGTTTCTAACAAGCTAATACAGATTAAGGGTACATTAAAGGGACAAGCTTCCAGTAGCAATTCTGGGAACACTTTCATGCATGTGTGTGTATGTGAACACAAACACACATATATATGTATATATACACCTTGTCTTGCTTCTGTAAAATGGTCAGTTTGGCTAATAAAGAGTGAGTTGTTTCTACAATTTGCTGTTTATACATGTATGAATTGTATTTGTGAGCTGAAGTTCAATTTTGGATATACACAAGTTTAAACAAAACACTGTTATGGATGATAATTTTGTTCTCAAAGGATTAACTCTTCCCTTGCTAACACATCTATATAATCTTACAAGTTTTCTACTTAAAATTGTAGAGAAAAATAGCAATATGTTTGAATTTGAGCTAAACTGCCAGAGTGATAGCAACTCAGATGTTCTTACTGAGCTTTATATTAGATATTGAACTTCCATTTTCTCTTGGAATTTGTGCATTTTGAAAGTCAATTTATTTGTCCTTTTATTATGAACAGTAAAAGTGTTATCACAAGTAATAAATTGTTTGAATCTCTGCTGCTATTGCCATACATTTTCCAGGAACATACAAAATGAAGTATCTTCATCAGATTTTCACTTCAGATCTCTAGGTTGCAATAACAAAACTCTAAGATATATTAATGTAACATGTGGATCATTGGATACTGTTTAGAGAGAACTATGGCCTTGAAACTGCTTCTTCAGAGAAACAATCCAAACCAGATTATGAAGCTCTTCCTGTGGAAATATTTTCTAGCTGCTTATTCATGAGACTTGTAACTCTTTCCTACTAAGCTGATTTGCTGTAGCTGTGGAGCTTCTGGTTACTGCAGCATTAGTATTTACTGCCTTCTTTAGCCATTCTGACAATGCCTACTTACACAAACATTGAGCAGAAAAGGCCATGCCCATTTATGATGCCAGAAGAGAAGTATTGGTCAATGACTGGTAAACTTTGTAATAGACCACGAGCAACTACAGAAATTGGAGAAAGACACTGAACTCTATGTGGAATAGAGAATCACACAGAGTTAAAGTAGCCTAAGAACTTTTGGTCTCTGAAGTTTACATTTTTGCCATGATCCAAGAAAGACTAACAGGAAACACAAAGATGTTGAAACATTTTTAAACATTCTCTTTCCCACACGAAGTAATTTGTTTTGTTTTATTAAAACCATTATTTATTTTTGGACATTGCTGCATACTTCATACAGATACATTTGTGTAAATTCATTACAGTTCCACTGAATTGTCACATTTCTGGATAAAACAGTTTAAGTCAGGTTAATCCATATTCTCGGAGGTTGGAAAAATGAACCCTAAGGTCAAAAGGAGATCTTAGGAGAATGACAAATAACTGAAGGAGAATGGCCTGAGACATAGCATGGGTATAGAACTTGGCATGCAAGTTCTCTAAGCAAGCATCTGTGAGCTCCAAACAGGATCTACAAATTTTCTTTGAAGATTAGCAGCCTGTTCCACCTGTATTTCTGTGGGAAGCCCTCACCTAGCCAAATACAAGTGTTTGAAATAAAAATTAAAATAAGCAAACCAGCATATTCTTTTATGTGTCATGAAATATATGAACTGTGTTTCAAAATGACATCATTAAAATTAATTTTCCATAGTATATGAAGAATGCTTTATTTGTGGATTGAAATCTGATCAAAAGATGACAAGCAAAAGGTAGAGCTTTTCAGAATGGAAGAGAGTCAAGCAATGGGGTCCTCCTGGGACTTGCTGGGACTTATTTTATTTACCATCTTTGTCACTGACACAGAGATGGCAGTGAACAGTAAAATTTCCAAGGATGCAAAAGATACTAAGCTCTTTTGTGCATTCATATGACAGACTAATAGGAAAGAACTCTAGAAGGACCTCATGAAAATGAGTAGGTCAAACCTGGCAGATGAGCTTCAGCATGGATTAATGTAAAGGCTTTACTTTGTCACAATTTTAATCCTTTAGAGTTTTTAAATCTTGGACTGTGCGTGCAGCTTCATCTCCACATATCAAGAAATATTGAGCTAATGTTAGAGTCAGTAGAGAGAAGAGCAGCTGAATTGATGAAGGTGCTGAAACAGCGTCTTGTAAGAAGAGATTTCTTCAGTGTGAAGATGAGAAAACTGGAGGGGCTCATAATTTAGGATTACAAAATCATGGAGATGATGGATGAAGTGAATGCAGAAAGTGTTATTCAGAAAATCCTTCAATACCAGAGTTGTGTAGCATCCAGTGAAACTAGTACCTCTTTTAAGCAGATAAAGTTCTTGACACAGCAGGTATTGAACTTCTGCAACTTGTTCCCATGAGGGATTGTGGAAACTGATAGGAGTTTCAAAGGAGATTATACAACTTCAAGGAGAGCCAGTTTATATATGGACTTTATAAAAATTAGGCAAGGTTTCATCCTCTAACGTTCCTAATACAACAATTCTGGATGCTGGGGCATATAGGGGAAAGGCACAAAGGTATTGCCCCAAGCTCATGTGTTCACCACACATTGCCACAGACTAAGATGTATTACTGGGCTAGGTGGCCCGCTGGTGGGAACCAGAAGGGAATTCCATGTATTCTTATATTTGAGGGCTATTCAACCAGCTGCAATGTTGTAAGCTGTTCAGGCCTTTTCCCTATTTGTAAGAATATGTGAAATTGTCTTTATTTGCAAGGATGGAGATGCTTGGGTGTTGTGAGTCTGCTTGTCTGCAATAAAGGAAAAGAAAGCAAGCAAATTGCAACCATCTAATGCCTATGTATGGTTTTCCAAAAGCAGTTCCATGGATTTTGTTCTTTTGGAGAAGAAGAAATGCACTCGAAATGCACTCAAAATTCAAAAACTTTTTTTTTCCCCCACAGTGATGCATTGTTCTATCTGTATTTGTCACCGGATATATCAATACCATTGGTTAACTGAATCAGATCTTGAAGTAAGTGGCTTTCTTTAAAAATTAGTTCAGTTCCAATAGTTATTTCCTGCCTTCTGCAGTACATTTACTTCTTACTTAATCATTTGGTTTCAGCGTTCTCTGTTCAAGAACATTATCTGTATATCCTTCAGTGGAAAAGCTGGCATGGCATTCCATGGAGGTCTGTTAAGCTGCACAAGCATGCCTTATCAGAGGTATTCTTTAGATAGCTATGCGAAGCACTTGCGGATTTGGATGTAATTTATTAACTGTTAAGGAAAATTACACCAGTGTGAAAGCCAGTGCTATGAAGTGTGAGGACTATGTCTGACAGGTGGTAAAAGCTGGCAGTCCAGCAAGCTGCTCTGCTCTGGGCATTCTAAAACAATTGCAGGTCATACATCTTCTTTTTCAGATATGCATGGATATATCACATACCTAAGGGTCTTTTCTTATCACCAAGTTTTTTCCTACCTCAGGTCTCCTGAAAAAGGAATGCAGTCAAAAAATTAAAGTGAGAACTGATAATACTCTGAAGGTGGCTGTGGTATAGTTGCAGTAATCTGGTGATACTCAAACAGAAGCTAGAGCTGCCTTATAAAAGCACTGTGCTGAAGGAAGATAAAAGGATTTGTCTTGTTAAATATGACAAGACCTAGCTTTAAAAAAACTCACTGTGTGAGGAAAGCATCCAAGGCTTTTAATCTTAGATAGGATGCTCAGGCCCACATGGCTGTAACAAATCTCTCCCAAAACTCCCATTCACTCACTCTGATACTTCTTTTCATGATCACTTGGACTTTCTACCATCACAGCTGTCACTGGCCTGTAACATGAAGGTTACTGAACTCAGACATTTTTCTAAGCTTGAATACTCAGGACACTCCTAAATCTTGCTGATTCTTTCCATGTAATGGGTTTAACCTTTTCTCTCTCTGGAGCTGAACCACTTAAATTAAAATCTCCCGACACTACACCTGCAGTTTTTATTTTGCACCTGATCCCTACAAGATGCAAGTCATTTTTACATGCAATAAATATCCATTTGCTTTTCTCCTGGTGATCTCCAATGATGTGAAGCATCGGTACCAATTGTCTCTCAGATTTCAAATACAAAAGTAACATCTTTTTTCCTTACTAGATCCTTTTCTTCCGTATAATATTGCTGTTATAGTGCATATCACCACTACTATCCAGAATTGCAGTTGCAGTTTGGATAGACAAATAGTTGAATAGGATCTCATAATTTATTTCATGTGTATTGTTATTAGAGTGTATCTAGCTGAATTTTTGAGAAGGGCACAGGTGAGAGATAGATTGTGATAAGAAATCTCAGAAGCCTGGTTTGTTGTTTTTTTTTTTTTTAAAAAAAAAGTCTTGTGGGAAAGAGTGTGAGACCTGTTATCACATAGGTAATCCACAAGTGAATGCTGGCTCCGTCTTGACTGATCACAATTGTGGAGGGCCTCATCTAGCTCATTCCTCCTGCTGTGGGCTCCTTTCGTACATTCAGTTCCTGTTGCACTTTCAACTAGGAGGGTTCCATTACAAGATTGTTGTTGAGAAAGCTTTGTAGCATAAAAGGGAAGGGGAACTGAAAAATGCCTATTACAAACACTAAAACTGCAAAGTGTTGTTTTCTTAATCATCAGACTTGAAAAAGTTGTGTTATGAGACATTATGGTTCTGATCGAGTGCTGTTCTGCCTTTGCCTGGCCTTTTGCAGAGACTGCTCAGCAGACTTGGTGGTTTCCCCAGACTCAGTGCAATGCCAGCTACCTGAGCGGTTGCTTTCTAAAGCTGCTTTCTAACTAACTGAGGTATGAGGCTCTCTCAGTCCAGCTGCAGGAGTCACTGCGCTTGGGATCGCAGCTGGGGCCTGGGCTGATTCATGGGATTTATACCCCACTGGGTAGCGCTTGTAGTCCTTGCTGCTGCTAGAAACAGTGCAAAACACCATCAAAACCTACACTTCTAGTCACGCTTGAATGCTTGCTTGCCTGTATCAGCATGAACTAAGCCAATACGGCAACTCATGCGACAGAAGCGTTGAGGTATTCCGAGAGCCACAAAAGGTCAAAGAACAAAAGAGATTAAATCCCCATTAAAATCACAGCTTTACACTTCATTTTGCTTTGCGTGCTCATATGTCTAAACTTGAACTTGAAATGCTAGTTCACAAGTAGCTATAATGTGCAAACACGGGCTTTTGTCAGCCTGTTAGTGTTTGTGTTCCGAAGCAAGAGATCTGAAAGGCAAAGAACAACAGATTAAAGCTTATGCAGTGTCAACACCATGCTGGGAAAGAATTCCTACCCTCTATCACAGTCTTATCTGAGTGATAATCTGCATGGCCATGGAGAGCTGACGTGTATTTTTTGTTACGCTGTTGCCTTAGTACTAAGATTTCTTTGATTTTCTGCCGTCAGCTTTACCACTCGGTGCAGATATCCTCCAGCCTTCACAGCGGCTGCCTTTCCTGCTTGGACAACAGAACTTACATCTGTTTCAGTACTTCTTGGCAGCCTGCCTCCTACATATAGTTTGGGGTCAAATTTTCAGCCTATTTGCTTTCCTTGATTTTAAGGATAGGCAACGGTGTAATTAGCAAGGAAAAATAAATCATTTTTCTTCATCAGTGGGGGAGAACTCCTGCCAAAAATGATGTAAACGTGCCTTGTAAGGAGGGACTACAAGTCGTCAGAGAAAACCATGCTTCAGAATGCTGATCCAAAAGTATGATCTGATATTAATTCAGTTTTGCAAAAACAACTTGTGGAGCTCAATGTCATGGCTATTCTACTTTTTAAGAACTAGATGAATGTTTAAGAAAATGAAGAGAATTTCCTTGAACAAAAGTCTTTATAAGCTGCCACCCTCCCTGCCACTATATAATGACAAAAACCTGGAAAAGTCCTGCACGTTGGATGATGTTCACTGTGCGATCCAGATAAAGGGAGGCCACACTTTCTCCTGTAGCTGGCTCTAATCATCTGTCCCCCAGACTCCATCCCTGGGGGCCACTCTAGCAGTCTAAAGTCTTGGAGCCACGATAGGATTGTGTTGCAGCACAATGTATGATTTTGCTAGATTCTGTCCCACTCCTGCATATGTTTCAAGTCCATAACACAATACTTATTTTGGCATTAATGGAAGCAAAGGTGGTATCTTGTAAGGTTCAGACCTGAACCTTGAGTTCCAGAAAAACTTCTGCAATGACACATCATATTCCCAAGCTTTGTTTCCCATTTCTCACTCGGCATACAGGTATCACCAAGACATGTTTAAGCATTCTGGGCTGAAATGAAGCATCAGTTAAGAAACTTTGATGTGTTTCAGTGGAGAAAAAACTTTTGCTGTTTACAGAAATTCCATAAACTTAAACCTTTGGTCTTTGTATTGAGTTGTGCTTAAAGACCAGTGGGACCAGTATGTCTTTTTCCTAGGGATGATGAACATAATAGAGATCAGAGATCGTTTCCTCTGCATTTCAGAGATCTGAAAAGTTTTCTAGTGAATTTTCTGAGTGTCATTTGGAATGGGTTCCACAGAAGAAATTCAAAAATATCCATTTAAGATATCTAGTATAAAGGTTCCTTCACAACAACAATGTTTCCTTCCCCAGTAGAGAGGTGAGTTGCCTACATTCAAATACTATTTAAATGTGGAGGATTTCAGTACAGGTACTTTTCAATCCACAGGTGTGCTTTAACCATTAAGATCCTTTGGAGAAGGACCACTTTGGCCAAGTTCTCAGCCATTAATTCCCAAGGGAAATAGGTGATTTCCTCCAGCCTGTGTGTAGACATCCAGCTTTCAGCATATCTTTTGGCTAATTTATGGGAGTGCCCAGTCAGTGTGCTGTGTTTTGTGGCATGTGTCTCACATCATGAATCACAGACCAAGAAGGGGCTATCAACAGGATTTAGAAAGAAGATAGCTAATGGAAGATTATGCAATATGAGGTTGTATCTAGGTTCTCTCTCAGCTTACCCAGCTCCTCCCTAAATACTAAACCACGTTTAAATACACCCCTGGGCATGATTTCACAAAAATGGAAACATTGAATTGTCTGTATTTACTCCTTATGTGTTCCTAATGGGGTTCTGATTCTTATTTGTATTGGTGGTTTTTTTAGTAGGTTTTAGTAGACAATTTTTTTCAGTAACTTTAGTGTAAGGCTCTTCAGCATTTTTAATGATCCCAAAATATATTCTATACTTGCTAAAATAAGTAATAACTTTTCAAAAGCCCAGTAGATAACAGTGAATTGCTAGATTGGACATGGTGTGACACATCTTTCCATTAACTCCAGATACAAAATCTGCCCCTCAGAGACACGCTGTAAATGCTCTCTGAGGGTCTTGCAAGAACACAAGCAAATGACACCTTATACTCTTATCCACACATGATGCTTTCACTCGTGGTTCATGTTATATTAACAATAATTTTCATTTAACAAATAATGCAGATATTATTCTACATATTTTGCAAATACAATTCAGAGTTGTTTTTAATTTAAACCAGTTTAACAGCTTCCTGTCTAGAAGGATATGATAAATTAGAAAATGCTAATGTGTTTCATGAGGAAGGACACTAATGCTTTTGGTCAAATCGTTCACCTTTGAATCAATACAAATATGTAATGTCATTATTTTTTGTCTGAGGAAAGCTCTCTACTTCTTTTGGTTTCATAATCAGTTCAAAAGCTGCTGAACTGTACATGTTACATTTTACATAATGATGCAGTTTCAAGATTAATGTCGATCAAGTATAGCAGAATATTTATATATATTAAAAAAAAATCCTAAAATAATTTCAGCTCAGAATGTATTTCCAGCTAGAACAGGATGTCTAAACTGTTTTGATGCTGCCATTTTATCTAAAAGTCATTCCTCATTTAAAATCTGGTAGAACATTCCCTGAAGACATAATGGCAGCATTCCCAGGAAATATGGTAACTGTTGGCTCAGGCTTGTGATAATGATGATACATGCTCGCTCAAAAGTCAGGCTAATCTGTGCTTCCCAGCATGGTGTGTTATGTCTCTGATTCCCAAAGTAGAGTAAGATCATTAAGGAATTTGTTCCAAATAGACAATCAAAGCCAAAACCCAAAGAAGTTTAAAATAATGCAGAAAACTGAGTCTAAATATAATAATGAAAAAGATGAATGAATGAAACAGACTTAGAAACTAGGCAGTTTTCTTGGAGAAAGCTCAGTTTTCTGTGGGTGAGCTTTTTTACAGCACACAAGTGTTGGGAAACTGAATATTTAACATTTTTCAGAGTGATCAAAATGGATCTGAAGAGGAAAAGCTCTCTTCCTGTTTGTTATGAAATCCACACTGACAATGTGTATGTGAACGTCACAATGAATCCTGAGAGCAGAACTTCTTTTAATCATAAAATGGGAGTTATTTCTGCCTGACACAACAGAAGAAAAATGTAGCAAAGGGCAGAAGTGAGCATTGACTCTGACACCGCCTCCTTATAATAACTCCTTCTGGGCTCCTTTGTATAGTTCACTTGATTTCTCTTTCATTGAAGACATAGTCTTAGATGCCACATCAAATTAATTAATTACTCACAAAACCATGCAATAAAGTAGTTCTTAAGATTGACATCTGTTACTTACCATTTTGGGTATATTTTAGTAAAAGCATGGCACACTGAAACAGCTGGGTTCCCTTTGATTTCTCACTTTGTGAGGGTGATATATTTTTTTAAACACCAATTAGAAAATTTCACATGAACTTAATGTTATAATTGAAAAATATTTCCTAAAATTCTATGAGTTACAGCTGGCTTAGGAATTGATAAAACCTTTGAAAGCCAATCAACTGGGTGATGACAATAGCCCCATGTATGATGATACAGCTTCAAATCAGCTTTGAAACTATCACCACAGGATGTCCAGGTCGATACCTGCAGTTCCTGAAGCTATAATCAGATTAGACAGCTTTAATTTACTTGTAAAAATATAAAAAGGTTTCTGTTCATTCTCTGAGTTATGTGAAGCAGTTATTAATTTTCAGCAAAGAGCATTAATCTTTAATTATGCCATTCTGATTCTCAGCCAAGTTCTGTAACGGGTGGGTGACACTTGCCAGCTATCCTTATCCTAGCCGAACCTGGGTGTTGGGTTGCAAAGCAAAGTCCCAGAGGGACCAGACGGCTGTTAATGAAGCCTTCTGTGCTTCCACTGGCTCTTGTTAACACAGATTTCACTTTCATCTCCTACTTTTCTATGGGTTTCTTCTCCTGTATCTCTACAGGCAGCTGTTTTCTTGTAGTGTTTATTTTTTACTGTAGCCCTGAGAGCAGACAAAAGTGTGTTTCATGAGCTAGCGATACCAGTGTTACAGCCCAACATCAGCGTTGTAGGGATTTTGTCTGTTGGGTGGTTTATCTACAGCTATACAGAAATATCTCCTTTTAAGCGGGCCTGTTTCCTGGTGCTTTGATATAGTTCAGGACTTCAAATGTCTAAAATTTCTCACACATCCAAGGAATTTCAGTTACATAAAAGGGCATTTATGAAATATGATGGGCTAAAAAACAGCGCACTCTAAAAATTACATGCAGTAAGATTTTTTGTATTTGGGTTTTGGAAGCAGTCCTTGGAAGCTTTTAAATGAGGATTCAGTTTGCATGTAGAGTTTGTCAGTTTTTAAACAATTTTTGTTCCATGGCATTTCCTTTCTGCCAAAAGTAGGGTGCAAGTAGTTAAAAAGATAATTGCATGTTTATACAAAACATTGGCAGAAAGACCTGATTATATTGTGGGATTGTGGGAATGGGTGTTCAGTTCATGTGCAAGTGCTCAGGTCTCTCTTGAACTTGCAGAGGATGTGGTTGCCCTGTGGGTCTCTGTGCAAATAGCTAGAGCACGGAATTGTATGCGTAGTTAAGGGTCTGGATTTCATGTAGATAGCAACACCTTTACTTATTTGCGTAAGTACTTTGATTCACAGCTGGTAAAATGATGACTCTTGCCTGATGTCATCACATCATGGCTTGGCTTCTCGGACGAAGATTTGGGAAGGGCTTTGCCCACGCTTATTGCAAGCGCGTTGATGGCTGAAAAGGCCAATGCGGGATAGGCAAGACCGGTTGCAAAGAGCACACCGGAGGGTCTCCTTGGGTGGTATTGCCGTTTCGTCCCTTGCCTGTCGCTACAGGGCTTTGCAGACGTGAGTACACCCTTCAAGCCTGCGCGGTGGATTTTTTAGGTGAGGCGCAGCGTGCGCGAGACTGGCCCCACCCTTTACACCTGAGGTTCATCTGCCAGGGCCTAGCGAGCTTGGACGGTGACAGCGAAGTCCTCAGGTCGTAGGTTTGGTTAGAGTATCCTTCTCTTAGATGGATGGCCTTACGGGGCTAAACGAGCTCCATCTGCCTGGGTTTGGAGTTAGAGTTGTCCTTCTCCTAGGATGGCTGCCCGAAGGCTAGTGAGCCCATCCTGCCCGTGGACACACTTTGTCTGACCCTTCAGTTGAGACCTGTCTGGCTTGGGAGACCCTACCGGAGGCATATGCCACCACCAGCATAGCTCTCAACTTCACAAGGGCACGCAAGCTCTTTCCCCACGGCAAGGGGGTGCCCGTGAAAGAGTGCTTGATATACTGACTTGTGATAATAACTACATTAAAATTGATTAGGGTTCTGAGCCTGAAGACGTGACTATTTTCTCCAGGTGTATCAAATAATTTCACAAAAGCTATCAACTATTTCTTGAAATTGCTTTGGTCAAAAATCAAGATACTTAGTACAATGAAGGGAGCCATCCATCAGACATACACACTTCTTTCTACATTCTAATTGAATGTTTCCTTAGCCTATTCTTTAATCCTGATTGAATCACATTTTCAACAGAGAGGGAGCTTGTGGGGGTTTGAAATATGCATAATTTTGAGGATAAAATTAGTGATGTCCTTAAAATCAGATGTTTGATAGACATATTTCAATTGCTCAAAAGAGAGTGATAAAAACCAAAATAGAGCCATACTTTGAAGATAGGCTTTAAAAAAGAAAAAAACCAACAACCCCCCCTAGAAAACTAAAAATCCAATAGGACAGATAGATAACTATAGCAGTAGACTTAGTTTTGTTTATTTTTCTATAATTCAGCCATGCAGAACTCAGTGTTTGATCTTTCCAAGCTTGCATTATAAACACTTTCAAGTTGACCTCAGTGAAAACAAAAAAGAGGATGAAAGCATTTAATGAAAATTAAATAAATCCTTAAATGGCTTTTGACTACTCAACACAGGGTGATTGTTTCTAAAGATAATCCTTGGTGTAGAATAAAACTCTCATGCAAGATGAGCATCTCTGTTTTGGGCACATGACAGTCTCACTTGTCTTCTAGCATTTGCAAAAGCAACTTGATGATGCTGCAAACATAGCCTTGCATCCCAGAGGGCTGCTAAATAGTTGTTTTTAGTAGTTCTCCAGCATAAAACTGGAGAATCTGGTTTGGATACTATTGTGCAATTGTTGCACGTAGAAAACTTCCAGACTACTCCCTGGGAATCAGAGTGGGTGACAGCCATGCAATGGATGGTAAGTAACAGCATTTTAAAGGCCTGCTTTGCTTTCCCAAATAATTTTCAAAGAAGTTTTTGTCATGAACTTTGAGAGCATAAATCAATTAGGTTTCATAACAAAATGAGCTTTTTTTTTTGTTTCCTCCAGATCAGGTCAGGGAAAGCTCAATTGCTTCTATTTTCAGGATAATACAGGCAATTTTTTATAGACAGGGACAAAACTTCACCAGAATTTATTAAAGAAAAAAAGGCTGCTTTGTGCAAGCCCAGCTGCTTGGAACTGTTCCAGCACATATCCTATAGGAATCAATCTTGGGTTTTGGGGGATGGTGTGTCTAAATTACCATAAGACACAATTTTCCATTTCTGAGGCTTGCTTAGTACACAAGTCTGTCTTGATGGAGCATGGTGAGTCAAGTCAGCCACTGGAAAATGAATAACATAAAGCATCTCCTTGAAAATGTTTGCTCACTTTGGCAGAAATGATCAGTAAAGCTTCTCCTGAGATTCTTGCTCTTCCGGGAAGAGATTACATGCAAGTAAATCTGCTGAACAATATAGTGTAAATGAAGGCGACATCGTGGGACAGTGAGCACTGTTGTGAGACAAACAGTGCCAGAATCAAAATCTTTGTGAAGATGTTCACACCATCTGTGTAACCGTCCAGCTACACAGAAACTTGGAAACAAATGTCTCTCTTAGAAGGAGGATGATGTACAGGATTGTTTATCTAGGCTGGGCTGCTTCTGATAGAGTTAGCTCAAAAATGGAACCACACAGAAAAGATGAGGGCAAGATGAAGAGTATCTCAACACAACTCAGCTGAACGCATCGCATTGAAAGGCAGGTCCCCAGAACTAGCCATAGAGAAAGAATTCCTTTCCCAAGAGCGGGGAAAGCGATGAGAAGGAACACTGGGTGATTGGATTGTCCCAGCTGTTTATCTCAGGGGCCTGTGGGAGTGGGGGGAAGCTGGCAGCTGAGGCTGGCCCCAGGGGCAAGTGTGATGTCCCCCCATCCCTAGCCAGGAGGGACAGGGCAGGTCCAGAGGAACCAAGCTCAGCCAACAGAGCGGTGACCACCAGGCAAATCCACGTAGTCACAAGGCAGGCGCAAGGCCAGGCACAGCATATATACAGTATAGCATATGTACAGTATAGCTCAGGCAAGGTCAAATTTTCTCCACTGGTAGGTAGTTTAGGGAGGGAGAACATGAAATATGTGAGTTTCTGTTGGGAGATGACAGTAGACTAGGGGGGTGCTAAGGTTCATTGCAGAGGAGTAGAGGGGAGGCTCAAGGGGCAAGAGGGGGCACAGCAGCTTGTGTTTGGCAGTCATGGCTGCCAATGGACTTGGAGGTGCAATTCCTTTAAGGCAAATCAGAGGTGCAATATTTTTAAGGCAAGAGTTTAGGAAACAAAGCTTTGTTCTCCCTCCTGGCCTTTCAGTTGAGCCTTACTGCCTCCATCTCCACTTCCTCCCCACTGCCCCTTTACAAGGTGGTTTTCCCCTCATGCCCTGGCACTGCAGGGCTGGGATGGGGGGCTGAGGAAAAGCTAAACTGGGGAAAGCCAGGAAGGGCCAGAACAGTACTAGAAGAAGCTGTAATTAAAAGTCTTCTAAACTGAGATCATGCTCTTGCTATAGAAGGATATTCAGTCATGACAGTGAGCAAATAGTAAAGAGCGTAATGGTTTAAATACACTTGATATCCGAGGGAATCGAACAGCAGGCTAAGGAACCTCATAATACAAGTTTAATAATCAATATACATTTAATATAATCCTTGTAGAGACAGCTCGTTCTTGATTAGAAGGTTGTACCAAATATATATGAATTCAGTATCCTTTTATGTTCTTTGAAAACGCAGAAATGTACGAATTTTTCACTTTCACACGTCACATTTCACACCAAGATAGTTCTAGGAAAGAAAAACTTTCTTCTGGGAAGAATTAATCTATAAAAAGGATTTAAAAGTTCACTATTGTTTCAAAAGTTTCCTCGTTGTCTGTACTTTTTAAACTGGCTTGAACTACCAGGCCTCCAGTTTGTTTTGACTGGCTTCTGCCTGATGCCATCTCCTGGGTTTCCTCAAATCTTTGGAGACAGCTCCTCTGTCACTGTGGAGAACATAAATAGCCTGCACCTTTGGTGTGAGATTCAGCCTCACAGTTCTGTGCAGCTTCTATAGGATACAGCCGCCTTCTTCCACCGACAGCTAAGAGTTTTGTACAAGCTGTCGTATCATGCCTGGAGTCCTGAAACACCCTTGTCTCTGGGGTGAGCTTGCTAATTGCTGTGTTGCCATATACGCAGCCATTCATAATACTGCTAGTAAAGGTTGTGACCACAGCAGCTCTCTTGCTGGACCTTACTAGTAGCCTTCAATTCCCTAACGCACCAAATGCAAACATTGCCTCCCCTTTCAAGAACTTTTATGGCATGTTCCTATAACAAATTCTGTTACATGTTGGTGTCAAAATTAACAGGCTCTGACTGGCTCGTGGTGCCAGGGTCGTCGCCAGACCAGAAATTATGTCACTAGCATTTTGCTATTGTTTTTACTGAGGGTTGCCTGTAATACAGGTCCCTAGATAGGCCCATGTACTGTACAAACAGGCAAAATATATTTGACACTTAGCAGGAGGTACAGAAAGAACAAGGACCAGTGTTGCAAAAAAAAAAAAAAAAAAAAAAATTTGGATCAGTGGATTCAGTGTTCTGTCAGTCTGAAGGGGTTGCACACCCAATGATAGTTCTTCACAGGATAAAACAGAATAACAGTTATTTTTTTGCTGTAAGGCTCATTTAGAAATGCTGTTCCAGTGCCAGTGGAAATGGAAGATAACTTTTTGGGTAATATTTAATTTCTTTAGTATGACTACAGAGATATGAAGTTTATGATTGCCAACTTGTGTTTTGTTTTTTCGCTCTAACCGTGCAAATGGAATGAGTGAAAATGGAAAAGACCCACAAAGTAGGTGGAATCCTGTTCATAATAGCCATTAAAACCTGGATGGAATGCAAGAAGAGAAATTAATCCACTTTTGTGATTAATGAATACAGACTGTAACTTACTAGAATTTCACCACAGTTTGTGACAAATGTATAGCTAAACCTCTAAGATGTGGTTATCAGTCTTCTGCTCTGTACTCAAATGTGAGACAATTACTGACAGAATTTGCTCCTTATGTTTTATGAAGTAGCCTCTAGACACCAGAGTTCTAAGATGAAAAACGTTTTGAGGATTTTTGAGTTTGCAGACTATAGAAGTTAAGATCTCTGTGGTAGTACAGTGATAGTTTGGGACTAAAGTTCATTATATCCCAAGAGGAATTTTGTAAATAAGACAATAGCAGCATTGTTTCGAGCAAAGGGAAAAGGTGATTTTATAAAGCTAACTTGTTCTTGTGATGCCTTGGTATTTTGCTGCATGTGCAGGAGGATTTGCAAATCCAGTCAACAACAGCCCAGCCTTCACCAAGTCTGAATGAACCATTGAGAACATTCCTTTGAGTAATAGCTTTCTATATGTCATGAAATTCTGCAAACATATTATTTGCTGATTGCATTTGACAGACTATCTGCTTCTAGGGGGAGTAAAATCTGAAATGCAGCTACAATGCAACTGGTAATTTTAAAGAAATGTGCCAGAAAGGTTATCCTAGACATACCAATCAACAAGCTCTCAGCCTGATGTCAGATGATGGCTGAGTGCTTTGGCAAGCATCAATGCAGCATTATTTCTGTGGGAAAAAACCCCACAGTCTTTACATATGGCAGGTACTGCTTCATACCTTCCTGCTCACCAGGTCAAATTCTCCCCAGCGTTGTGTCCTTGTGCATGCCGGTGTTTGAATTCACCCATATGCGCTCATCTTTTTCTTAATGTGTTTTAAGCTCTGTAGCATAAAACGGCAATGAGTTTTATGCGTTATCAGTTCACGGCATTTTTTAAGTGTGCAGCCTTTTAAAGAACATCGTTTCCTCAGTCTCCTGTGAGCTCTGAGTAGGAATTTGTACCTGACAGGCACCACTCACTGCATTTTCCTTTGCAATGTGTCCTTCTCCCCTTGGAATAAGCAGTTCTGATCTTACTGCCCTTTCTTAGTGTCTTGGTTTTGGACACTAAGGTCAGAGTAGCTTTGCTGTTCTTATCAAGTGAACATGAAGGCTGGGACCTCAGTGGGAGAAATGTGTAAGCTTTAAGCACCCAGAGGGACTGCAAGGAGCATTTGCTATTTCAGTAACACTGAACTCAGGTGTCTAAAAACCATTACTTAATCCATGGAAATGCGCTCAACTGAAAAATGGTGAATTAAAAAATATTGCAAATAAACATTAGCTTCTTTCCCATGTCTCCCTATTTTCTGTGCTCCAGCTACTGTGTATGTTTCATTTTTTAAAACCCTTTTTTTTTCCTAGCCAAAAGATGTAGAAATATGCTTTAAAAAGAGCAAAAAAAAAAACCGTCTCCCTTCCTCAAGATTCTGGTGTTGGTCAGCAAGCAGGGAAATGCCGCCCCAAAGGGCAAAACTAATACTACAACTGTGAGCTCTGACAACATTGAGGCTGCATATGACTGGTAAATTTGCATTTTCTTCTGAAATGTAGTGTACTGAGAGGTCAGTGCTCTCATGGCACTTGTTGTGGGACCAGAGAGGGAGCGCTCACCCAGGCATCTTAATGGCAGTATTGAGACGGTCAGTGCAGCTGTTGTACAGCACAGCGAGGAGAAAAATTTCTGTCAAATTTCTGCTGTGTGGGGTGCGAGTGGGAACATTTAAACCTTGTGTTTAGTTCCCAGATGCACAAACCACATGTCTGAGCTGACACACAGGGAAGTATTGTTCATCAGTTAAAAATTGGCATCAATTACTTCCTCCCTTTGCGCCAAACTGGGAACCACATTGTGACTCCTTAGCTGCTGTGGCCACAAAATTACATAGTGCCCCACACCAAAGAATTAATTATTAGTCCAAAGGGAAGAGCTGTACGATACAACAGAAATCTGAAATGCAATAGAATGCGACAGGTAACAGGAGGCATACATACACATGTGAGTTCAAACTGTCCGATTAAGGGAATCAATGCCGGTACCACTGCATGTGCCAGTGTCATACACATTTGCTTCTATTTTTAACCTGCTCTTTAATAAATATTGGAAAAAATACAGAACAAAATTAAAAACTCCAACCAGAGAAGAGAGCTGTTGATGTTTACAAAACCTTGGCTAGACTGTGGTCAGAGCAGTTGCTTTGCCTCTGCTGCTGTTATTTCCCAGGCTAACTCCCCCCTGTAAACTACAGCTGCGAGCAGGTGGCAGTGCCTGTTCATGTGTGCTCCATGTAGGAGAACTGTCTTTCTTTATATTGTGTGCATTTTTTTCATCTTCAGCTGAAAGCATAATTTACAATCGCAGGCAGATGGAAACAGAATTTCACAAGATGAAAGCAAAATACTTAGTCCGAACCCCCTAGTGTTTTGGTTTCCTTTCATGGTTATATTTGAAATATAAATGTACTTTACAATGAAATATGTCTTTAGAAAGAGGTCGGATTGGGTGAACACATAAGCTGATTTCTTCTTCTTCAGATGAAGAAATTGGAAAATATCAAGCCTTTCCCGTATTGCTACATTTTTTTTTCCCATGGAGAATTGACTTGATTGTTCTCTAAACATTGTTTCCTGTTCTTCACAGAGGGGAAATGTTTGTTCCTTGTTCCTAATAATCAGACATACTGTAATGGCTTGCTCACAGGGAAGAAAAAAATACAGGACTGATGATTAACGTTTTCTTTATGCTGAAATTTTGAAAGCAATAGAGCAGCAACTGGTCTAGTGAAATATGTGTAATACATTGAAAAGGTTGGATAAGCTGAAGGATGTGTGTCAAACATATAGCAAGAATACACAGAGGCATTTTTTTGCCAGAGAAAATTGAGAGAGGTTTTTTTCTTTGTCACTTCTCATTCGAGCAGGCACAAATCTTTTGGTGCCTGTAAGAAGGTACAACTGCAAAATTGGCAGGAGATCACACCAATGGTATTCACTTTATTTTTCACTAACGTCACTAATTACTTTATTTTTCTTTGATTGGAATGATCACAATACATCATTCAAATGGTAATTTCACATGTCGCAGCAGATAGTTTAAACGCTATTTAGGCAAGATTTGTTGGGGTGACTGTTTCAGGATGTTCCTGAAGCCATAGCTACTCCCCGTGCATCAGATCTACGAAAACCAAGTTTTTGCCTGCAAGAGAGATTTTGTCAGTTATACTAGCATAATTACCACTGGAGCCAAGGTGCACAGCTGTGAATACTAAATCTCCTCTTAAAATGACATAGGGCAAGCCAAAACAAAACATTGCAGTTAAAGCCACAGCCACATGGTTTTCCTGCCTTGATTTTTGAAATAAAGGCATATCATAACTTATACTTAAAAAACACAGGCAGACCCAAACGTTATATTTTAACTTTTCCACCTCTATGGGTAGATTCAAGGCATGAAAAATCTGCTGGGATAACCAAGTTATTAATTGTTTCTTAATTAAAATAAATATGTCAGCACTTATTAATGCCTTCAGTGACCTACAGTTGTTCACAATGTGCTCACTTCAGTATAGATTAATTTTTGTAGTGTAAATGGTGGGATATCTCAGCATTGGTTCCTCATCTTTGAGCATCCTTTTGAGCCACAGGAAACAATAAGTCTATATGAGTCTTTACTATGCCCATTCTACTGAACTTCTTATTTCCTACTGCTCATAGTTTCATGGGGCATTGCTGCTTCCAAGGGAAAAGTGTTTTTCTGAATCTCGTTCCCCTTCTAGCTGCTCACCTGGAACATTGACTGACATTTCCTGCTGTGGGTTTAGAGTAAGAGTTGTTACTATCCTCAAAATCAGCTCATTAATTGCTATTAGAGTGTGGGAAAAGACTGATAATGGTTTAATCTTTTGGGATTTTTTTCACCATTCCTAAATATCTCAAGGACAAATCCAGAGATGATACATTTAGAGTGAAGTGTAATCCTGTTCTTAAACGTTGTTGTTTTGAGAATTCCTTCCTCAGTATTTCCTTTTGAAAAATGTAAGGCAAATGAGGAGATAATTTACATGTGCTTTATATTCTTCACAGATGTTTCTATTCAGTAATTTAATGTTAATTCTCATATGTAATAGATTTTGTAATAGTTTATCTCAATTATGATATAAAATAAAACTAATTAATTAAAATGTAAATGACTATTGGGAGCGATGAAAACAGAAGTGAAGGAAAATGCACAAAGAATCTAAGACTAGCAAGCATCCACAGAAAATAATGATACTATATGGAAAAGAAGTAGGCTAATGCATTTTTAAAAGTTATGAATTTTTAAAGTCATATCTCTGGAGGAAAGAGGAGTTTTGTAAGGATTTTATCTTTACATATAGCAAGAAAACAATTATGTTAATGAGAAGTGAAGAAAAAAGCTTAAATCTGAGGGAGAACACCAAAGTCGAACTGAGTTTGCAGAACACTATGGCTGCTACTAAAGATAGTTGCAAATCTTTTCTGAGGTGCTTATATCAGAATTCCAGCTGATACAACAAGGAGGGGTCTGTGTTTCTCTGTGTTAATCTAATTCCACTGAGTTTGAACAATCACACTGAGTCCTGTGCATTGTATTAGAGGGAAGACATTGATAAGCTTGAAAGGTTTCAGGAAAAAGCAGCAAAACTGAGTGGAGGGCTCAGGTGTGAAGTAAGAGAAAGAAGAAAGGAAAAAAAAAGCTCAGAGCATCATTCCTTAGATAAGGGTAGTGAGGACAGGCTAAGTGTCACAGCTCTGGTAAAGAGTGAATCTGTATGCTCATAAGAACGTAACTAGGAAGAATAAAATGGCACCAATGGTGGTTGTGGAACAAATAATAAAAAAATACCCATCAGTGAAAGTCAATGCTTCTCATCTCATGGCACACCTACCACATTAGCTTGGTATGTGTCAGAAACTAGTCCCAGGTCCCAGTTTTTGCCACTGCCTAACCAGAGCTGAGGCAGGAGCCAGCACTGGCCTCTGCCAAGTGCCAAGGCTGTGGCTGGGAGCTGATTCACAGTATTTCCAGGATCCATCAGAGCTGGGAGCTGGGAGCTGGCCCTTGGGTCCCTTGACTGGTATGTTCAGGTGAAGGCAGGCAGCACCCCTGTGGCACATGTGCCATACACCATCCTCCTGCCTTCTTCCAGCACAGGATCCCCAGGCAGGAAACTTGTGTTTAGAGCCAGGATTTCAGTAGAGGACATGCAGCAGCATTTCCATACATATTGCATATTGCGTATTACATATTGCAGTATTGGATTTTATCTCTATATGGTACAGCAGAGGAGGGAAAAATAGGCACCATTTTCCTTCCTGCACAGGAGCATGGTCACATACAGAATCAGAAGGGGCTAGAAATGATGCTGAAGCTGTGGGCACCATTTCTGCAACGGCTGTTGGTTATGTAAGCAAACTGTAAATCCTAAATTCTCATTAAACTGGTCTAAATCTGTCACAGAGACAATGGACAAACTAGGTATGTATTTAATGTCTAACTACTGTGAGTTTATAATAAGAACATAGAGGATTTTACACGTCAATATTTGCTATTATTTCATGTTTCAGGATTACTTCAAGGTAGGAAGTAAAAGAAAAGCTGGTTGTAATCAGAGGCATCTCATAGATGTACTGACCATAGAGTTGGATGTGTTTTGAGCCTTAGAACAGTGACATAAGTTCTACAAGCAGTGATGATGAGGAGGACAGAAACACGAAAGAGTTAGGTGAATTGCAAATATGTGATCAGTCTTAAAACATCAAGATTTCAGCCTGAGCTGAAATAATCATGTGAAATTTTAGCACTGTGTTTTCTCATACTGAAAAGGTGATGCCTTGTGTAAGCTGCTGTGAATGTCTGAAATCCCTGCTAAGCCATGAGAAATAATTAGATCAGTTGACTCAGATACAACAGTGCTATTATTCACTGACTGGGCTTACTTGTGACACTGGAAAGGTCTATATTTTTACAGGTTTATGGGGCTGAAAATGAGACTACCTTGCAAGATGCCACAGCCCTAAAAATGACAAGTAATGGGTCAGAATCTGGTAATAAAATGAGATACCATGAGGATTTGGGGATTAAGTAGCACCCACATCCTATTCCTTTAGGGGTTTGCTTCCTGCATGCTTCCATCTGGTTTGCGTGCACCTCAGCAGGAAGCCCTAAATCCTGCTGTTTGTGTGTTTATAGCAGCGTAACCCTTAATTCAGTGGCCTTTGATAGCTCTTCTCTGGCTGTGACACACCACGCATGTGCAGGAGATACACCAGCTGTGAAGTCAAGCTGGCAGAGAGCAAAGACTAGAGGCTAATGAGACTTTGCATAGCTCCCAATTCTCACATCAGTGAAGTGCTCCTGTGTGTCTCCAGTAGCTCCTGCCAGCTTCATCTCTGCCTTGCTGTGAAGCAGTCCTTTACTGCACTCACTCTCCCTTTCATTTACCTCTCTCTTCTCTTCTGTGCCCAGCTAGTAGATGCAAGCATCTGAAAGGTTAGATGCACTTATGAAGGTTGGGCTTTCTGGGAAACTGTGGTCTGGATGCTGCCTCTTACTCGAGGAGCCTGTAAATCACCGGCATTCGGAAAAGAGAAGGGTATACTAAGATTATTTTAGGTAGAACTGTTTTCTGTACTTTTTCCCTAAGTATCAAGTACAAGCAAACGAAGTCGTGGGGTTACATTAGATGGATATATATTATGGCTCAGTAAGGCAGTTTTTAAAGGGAATATATTTTAAAGAACTTCTCTATTTAATTTCTTAGAATAGTTGGATGAAAAATGTAGATATAATCTAAAGAAGTTTTTAAGGGATTATCACTATAAGACTGAGTTTGGCAAATGTATTGGCCTGTACCAGGTCAGAAGTCTGTTTCAGATTTTGCCTATGTGGTCTATGGCTGATAGGTATTTTTTCTCTTTCTCTGATATGCATTACCTACCTTATATTGAGTGAACAGGCTTAAAAGAAACGGGAAAATGTCTCTTTTTTTCTATAAGCTCAGTCATTTATTTGTGAACACATTTCTTGGATTAAAAAAAAATTGTGGCAACTTCAAATTTATCTGATGAAAGATTTTCCTGTGATTCATTGAAAGGTGCTCTGAGAAGTTAGAATACAAACTTTTCCTTGGCAGTAAGAGTGGCCAAAAGAATGCGCTTTTGAACTTAAACCCTAGCACAATTCATAAAGCAGTATAAATTTCAGCCTGTAGATGTAGGTTATTGCTGATGATATCTGCCTGTCTGCTGATAATTTGTTTTGTACCCGTGCAATGCAAATGAGAGCTTTTCCCAGAGTCTACTGGGTACTAAAGGACACAAAATAATGAGGTGTCTGTCGTGTATGCCAAAGAAAACTACGGGAATGCAAGTAGCTGCGGCAAGAGGTGAAAGGGGCAAAAGTGACGCATAAGATCTGAGTGGTGTCACTGTTATAATTTGTTTCTGATTAAAGAGCTACTTGTCATGATGATCATTTTGTAGAGGTTCAAACAAGTGACCATTAGAGAGTGCTTCACTAGAACTGCAGTGATGGGGATTTGAAGATGAATGTGCGTTTTACCTATCCTACCACAGCTGCTGGAAAATTAATATCAGTGCTAATGAATAAAAAGTCTTTTGGGATATTAGGAAGCTGCAGAGTTAGAAATGTGTTTTTTATTTACTGTCTCTAGCAGAAAGATATCTCAATGCTTTTCCTGTTACTACAATTTTTAAGATATTTGGATTTATAAGTCCCTAGGTTCTGAATAACACATGCCTAAAATAACTCCTACTCATTAAGAGAAAAGTTACCATGAGAAACAAAGATGGAATCTATTTGCTCATAGTTTATTTTACTAAATGCCCAAGTACCTCAATCTAGATCAGTCTTCTTGCTAGGTAGGTTTTCATAACATCTGTGATGGTTCTTTAAGCAGTTTAAAGTCCATTGCCTTAGAAGCGCAATGGCTGGTGGAAATGTGTCACAAAAAGTCATTTAAAGCAACAACAAGCTTAAAAAAGCCATAGATATTACCCATCAACACTGGATACAGGTTAAGGGGAAAAAAAAGAATATTTTATAATAGAATTTAGTTAATGAAATATGGTTTTGCTGTAAGACTGGTTGTTTGGGAAATACCTTGCATGACTGTTTTTTGTAATGATTGTGGATACTAAGCTTTTTTAAAAGAAGCGGGTGCTAAAATAAACTTAAAAATATAAGGGGGCCTAAATTAGTCTCCTAAATTCTTTTCATACGCCTAGCTACATGGCTTCTCTCTCCTTTTCTCTAAGCACTCTCCAACTCCCCCTGACCCTTCTTTCACTTGTTCCCTTAAATTTAAGAGTTTCTATATTTTTCAGCGTTTCAAAAATCTGACTTCTTAAATTAGAACACTAAATTTAGATTATGAGTTGAGTCATAACTGGACATAAAAAACTAACAAAAGAGGAAAGCTGGCTCAGCTTCATATCCACACCCGGAAGAAAACATTATATTCTAATTATTACAAAGAAGCATTTGAGACTATGTTAAGAGGGATTTATAATTTTTTGAGAGCAAGTATTCAAATACTGCTAGACCTTCAGAACTATGTGGACACAGGATTTCTTAGTAAGTTTTGGAAATGTGCAGCAATCACAAGCAATCTTCATAACTTCAGAACAGTTTCAAAAATCCTGATATCTAGCGAACTTTTCCAGAACTGAAATGTCTTCTGCTCAAACTATGAACTGAGTGGTTGCATAGAAAACACAAAAGCTTTGTTAATTTCTACAATTAAAATAGCTGGAGCATTACAATAGAAGTGTTTGTGTTTAACTGTTTTTTTCAAAGCTGTTAGCTAAGAGCTTGCTGCAGTCTTCTGATACACATAGAAATGAGACCCACTTAGGTCAGTATGTCTATTTCCCTTCTAATTCTGGATTCTTTCATGGAAAATACTAGTATTTGCTGAAGTCATCAGCTGACTGCAAATAAGAATTCCATTATCTAAATACTACTTTTTAAATTCACTGCTAGAAACATTGAACAAAAGATAGTCTTTTCAAGTAAAGCGAGTGTTACTGTATGCTGTGAAAGACATTTTGAAATTTAACTGCATTGAACTATGAAATCTTGCATTTGATTGAGAAAGGTTATAAAGTGAGATGAACTGAAGGACCTGGTGGAGTGGAGTGGTAGATAACTGGAGATGGGGCTCTGCCTGCCAGAGAGCCCTGGCCTCAGCAGGAACAGTCCTAGGCAGAGAAGTCCCAGGAGAAAGTGAGAAGAACCACCTATTACCTTGAAGTCTGTACCTGTCTGTAAAGAAAGACTGGAGGGATAGCGGAAAATAGAGCTAACAGAGCTATCCAAAATGTTGGGGGATTTAGTACCCCTTGCCTGTTTTGTGAGAGGGCGTTTCTCCCCCATTCAGTTCTGCATAGAACTGAACAAAGTAGCTACTTCCCTGGCTCTGCTCCTATGAATAGCAGGTTATTTTTGTTACCCTGAGCTTTTTTCCTTTAGAAAAGTGGAAGTAGCTTCTAATGTTAGTGAATATTTTTAGAGCAGGTCAAGTGAGGGTCCAGTGACTTCATAGGCACTTGCTAGTGGTTTCTTATCTAGTCCACTCTTGCCATATGCTTCCTATTTTTCTTATTTGCTTTATAAAAAAAACATTTAGCCATTTCTGCTATCATCCTGAGGTAACTTCCAGGTAATCTGCAGGAAGAAAGGCAGAATGATGCCATCTTTGAGGAATGACTAGGGAGTGCCAATTTCAAGCTAAGAAAAAACCTTTGTCTTCTAGATTTTGATTGGAGGACACGGAATTGAGTGTGTGAGACAAAAATTTATGATGCTTTCAGAGGGAGATTGGATGTCACTGTTCAACGGCCTTTATCAAGCTAAAATCACAAGAATAATATTTATACTGCTCTGGTTGCAATACGCAAAAAGAATGATCTGTGCATGCTTTAGAGTATCACTTCTAACTACAAGAAAATAAAGATGGAAGGAGGAGTAGGAATTTGCTTAATATCTCTTAAATCCATGCTGAACTCAGTAAGGCAGTTTTAGAGTTACATCTGTTCAAATGAGCCGGGAAGTTAGCACGAACTCAGTGTTTCTCATCTCTCCCTGTCTTGCAAAGCGCTGTACCCAGCTGCAGATGACTGGCTAAGTAAAACCTTTTTCTTTTTTCATGTCTTTATTTGTGCATTTCATTTCCTACAGGTGCTACATTGCTTGATTTACTATGCCATAACAAATCTTAAGAACACTTCCACCTAGACAAGGAAGTACTAGACTTCCGTGACTACTAGGACACATACTAAGGTAGGAGTACATTCATTTTGCTTGGGTTCATATAATTAAAGATAGATCAAGTCAGGAGAGAAACAGTGAAATCAAAGCACTGAATTCTTGTCTCTGGCTCATATAAATTAGAAATAATTTTGTTGAATTAATTGCAGTTCTGTCATTTTCATAATGTTACAGATTCATTATTTAGGGATGGACAATTTGGCATAGGATTTGGCATAGGATTTGGCAGCAGAAACATCCACTCTGACAGTTAAAAACTCCTGTCTTTGACAGAGGTAAAGATGAGTAGACCCTTCTTCCTGATAGTAACATAAAGATGTGCCACAAAAGAAGGATAGAACAGACAACTCCCACATAGACAAAATAAATAAACACCTGAAGTATGTTTTGCGATTTATTATTAATGTCATTTTCAGACCTGTGTTGGGGGAAAATGGAAGTTTTCAAACTTCTATCAAAGGGTCACCTTGAAAATACAAATGTCACTTTAATGTACTTTTTCCTGTAATTTGTCCATGAAAAATGAATAGAAATGAAAATAATGAAATTCTTTACTTGTATATTGAAAAAAACTCTGCCTACTACCTTAACCATACCGTTATAGTCCACAGTGCATGTTTCTCTTAAAACTGTTCAGTCACTGCCATGAAAATTTTTGAGTAGAATCCCTTTTGCACTTGTGCCTTGCTTTCTTCTTGTTGCTTCTAGAATATATTTATTCCTAAAACAATTCTCTTGGCAGGGTTCTTAGATATTCACCTTCTACACCAGTGACTTGTTCATTCTGCATAATGCCATTTCGCCATTCCTAATTTGTTTGTGGTAGTCAACTGATGTTTAAGTGAATGTCCAATGTAGTGGTGCTATGCATTCTCTTCCCTTCTTGTGTCATGGGGCAATACATCAAGCTGCGATAAACACAGTAAACTAATGTGCATGAACTTCTGTAACAGTTATGCCTTATGTCAGACACAGCACTGTATTCATGTTCATGACACACTGGCTCAGTTTCAGTTAATTCTCTATTTTTTACTCCAATGCCCAGTCTAAAATAGCCCTGTAAGCTGCATTATAGTTATATGCACAATATGCAAGTCTGCCTGTAGCTCTTGAGGGTCTCTAGTAAACTTGTGCAGTTGGGCCCCTGGGCTTGAGTGAAATGCCCTAAAGCAGCAGATACACCTCTGTGAATGGAACTTGGATGGCGGTGAAATGGTGCTGCACTTCTACTGCCTTTCTTCATTAGCAGGTTTTCAGTTAATGTTTGACTGACAAAGCTGGCACTGCCCTGTGACTGGATATAGAACTTTTGGCGCATTGGGAAATGCAACCTTAGGAGAAAGATGCTTAAAAATACTTCTATGTGAAGATCAAAGGCACAGCCCTCTGCTAAAATCTCTTATCGACTTGCAAACATTTTTGGGACAAAAGCATTCAATGACATTGGGACAATGCCATTCCCTTAATATTTCTAGCATAGGTAGTTACTGCTAATGTTGCTGAAAATATCCTTTTTTCTTGGAAGTTCATGTGATTACCCTGCACAGAAACAGTACCTCAGTAGCAAACAGCTAACGGCTTAGCAAGGCAAATTGTTTAAAAAAGAAAACTAGGGCTATTCTTAAATTTGAAAAATGACATGCACAGGGAACACTGCCTTTAACTGTCAGTTGATCTTATGGAAAAAGCCTGGAGGTCTCATACCTAGTTTTGCTTTCCCAACTTGCCCAAGTAAACCTTGCACAAACTGTGTGACATAGAATTCATTTTGCCATCCATAAAAATGAAGATTCCACATCACTAAGTCAGGTTTCGCTTTGGAATTTATGAAGAAGAATAACTAAGTGTTCTTCTTTAAAAATGAACAATAATTTTGGGTCTTGTACCTTCTGGGGGTTATGTCTGTGACTTGCAACCTGTTCCTTTCTGTCACTACTTCCCCAAATCCTTGCTAATGTAATTTTATAGATCTTCTTATGGATCTCCTGTTCCCCTCACCCGGAGAAGCCATTGAGCATGGGATATTCTTTCCTAATGGTCTCTAGAGCCATGTACAATGGCAGGGACTCTATGATAGCTGGAAGCATTTCTGCCTGTGTAAAATGCCATGGGGTTCAGGTCTCATGTGCAGGACTGGTCTAGTTGCTGCCGTGTCTTGCCATGCTTACCACAAGATTAAGGCTTTCCTGATTTCACCTCTGCGATTTACTTATGTTTCACCATTTGTTAAAATCTAGCATCTATTTTTTGCTCTTTGTATGTCTACCTTCAAACAGCTGATTTAAAGAAAAACACAGCAAAGAAATTTACAACATTTGGAAATAACTGCTAGCTCTATGTGCTGCTAGTTATGCTAGCTGAGGTCAGATTTGGGATAAGTGCTCAATAGAAGGAGACAAATCAGCTATGCAAGTATATTGAATAATTTTGAATAGATGACATCATATAAAATATATGCACTTCTCTGACCCTACCACCCTTATTGCAGGTGACATTTTGGGATGGAAAAGTCATTACAGTCATGCTAAATTAACTTTCTAGAGTGCTACCTTAGTCCAGTTCCATCTCAATTCTTTCTGATGTGTAAATGCACAGGGCTTTTTATTTCTTACACCGTCGTGGTTTATTTGCAAGACTTCTGCAGGTATAAACATACAGTTACAATGCTACAGTTACACACCTAGTTAATTTCTTATTTTAAGGGTTAAATTAAGTGTATGAAATGCAAGACTTTTTGTCTGAGCAAACATAACACACAAATCAGAAATGTTTTATTAGTTCCCTGATCTGACATTTTTGATGTTCCAGTCAGTGAATATGTTCAACTTTGAGTGATGTTCCCCAGTTGTATCTTTATCATTTAGATCAGTGATGGTCTTCTGAAGATGTCCTATTGTAAGCCTTTTAGATATTTGGCTGGTTTAGCAACCATTTGGCAAATATCAAAGGGGTGAAGGCTGCAACAGGGTCAACAGGGCAGAGAGCTGACAGGGCAGAACAGAAAACGACGTAAAACTTGTAACTTCACCCCCAAGTAATTTCTTCGCTGTTCTTTTGTTCTACAAAAACATGTAATGGTTTGTGGTGTTGACAACTGCCGTCAAAACTGCATTTAAAAGAAAGCTATGAGCAACTCTTCATACAGAGGTAATTATTCTGTATGAATAATTATGGAGCATTAAAAGTTCAAAATACAAATGACTTTCACAAGTCAGACTTTTCCTGTGTGTAGCTGGACACATACATCTGTTATGAATAAGAAGTTTCATAAATCATTGAAGACAGAAAAAAAAAGAGCATTCTCAGATCATTCAAAAAATGCATATAATCTCTTTTCACTCACTGAAAGATGTAAATTTTTGAAATTCAGGGTCACTACATCTGCATTGATCCGTACAAAAATCTACACTGGTGCCTTGTGTATGTGGCATTCAAATCTCTGTTTAGTTCCTGGCAGCTTTAAGGAGCTTGATTACTTGGTAGAAAAATTTAAAACAGAATGACTGAGAATACTACAGAATTGACGAGGAGGAGTCCTTCTGACACTGGTAATGTGCTGTCGTCTGCTTCTACCTTTTATTTTCACAAAGTGGAACACAGATTTACCAACATGAGATGTGTACCTGAGCTTATAGAAAAGATACAGATTGAAAACTTGGTTATTGCAGTGTTTAGTGTGCTAATTAGAGAAGAATTTTTGTGATCAGCTTGTGGTGAAATACTTAAATACTTAATACATACTTTTACTATGTGAAAACCCCCTATTTATTCCAGTTCATGGGGTACTTATGGCCCTTTTTATCTTATCACAGTTCTTGTGGCTATCCTTCCCAGAAGCTAGCTATGCATGTTGAAGAGAAGCAGAAACTAAGACAGGCTGAAATTTTTAAGGGTAAACACCAGCTCTTCCTGAAATCCACTTTTGTCTTACTATAGCCTATAAGCAGTGTTGCAAACGATACGGGTGACGTGGGAAATTTTGCTATACCAGCACACTGTCACACTGAGTAGCAGCAATTTCTAAGGCACCGAGACCAGTGTGATCAGACAGAAAGGAATTAAATCAATTCTCTTCAATGAATCCTAGGTGCAAACACGAGTTGTTCCATTGAGATCTTCTTGAAAGCCTGTTGAGGCTGACAGAAAGAGTTGAGTATTCAACAAGCTTTGTTGAGGGCCACTGAGGGTATTGAAAATCTTCCCTTCTTGCTTTTGCTTTGAGCCATTCTGGAGAATGTCTGCTGGCTTGCAAAAAAAAGTCTGGCCTTTCTGCAGGGCATGAGGCTGTGTATCTACTGTCAGCACTACAGGGGCTCCACAAGTGATGTCCATAAACAGCACTGCTAATGTTCTCAAATCGCTTTGTGAAACCAAACTTGTCTAAAACCGAGAATTTTCTTCTCACTGCTTCTTTCAACACTCCATTCAATAAGTATTAGAGAAATCATCCATCTCTTTCTAAAAGGACTGTATTTCATTCACTCATCCCATAACTGAGCAGAAGGATAAAGCTATGAAATTTTTCCTGAAATCAAGACCTGCTGTAGAATTACAAACAATAACTCTACCTTGTAACAGTCTGTTTATCCTAGATAGTACTGACTTACTGAGTACTGAAATAAAAAGCCTGCATATGACTCCTTGCTTGAAACTGGCTTCTAAAAACACATTGACCTGACAGACAAAGGGGGAAACTTTTCTAAAAGTTCGTTATCACAAAGTCTGGCCTGGTAGATGTATTGGTATGTTTTATTACAACAATTCTGGGAGTATGGCCTGCAGAGTAGGCTTCAAAGGTTGCTATCAATACCATTTTTTCCAGTCATGGATAGTTCAAGGTAGAGGTATTACCTGGATCTATAAATAGATAAATTCAGGCTCAGCTCTTTATATGCTGTGCAGAACTCCTGTCCCACAAGACCTTAAAGTAATGTATGCTTGGTGCAATCAGTCCTGTCAAGAGATTTATAGAAAGAAAGCCTCAGAGCCTGGTGACAAAACCAGGTGCTTAGGGCAAGACTGTTATAAGAACGGTGGAGGAGAAATTAGGAGGAATTTAATATATTTAGTGTATTTACGTCTTCCCCTCCCCTATTCTTCCACCAAAAACCCCGAAACAATCAACAAGTGGTAGCGATTGCCCCCACATGCAATGTTAGCACTGTATTTAGAGTGTGAAGAACATAGGCACCGAGCACACAAAAGGACCAAGCAAGGTACCAGCTCTCCCAGGCACATGTCTAAGTGAGTGTATCTGACCTGTTCTCTGCAGACTGTTTCATTTCTCTAAACTATCTTCTTTTTCCATCACTGGTCCTACATACTTGACCTCTGTAGCTTACTTGGATGCTGAAACTTTAAAAGCAAATAATACTTGTGCTTTGTGAGACATGATTCAAAAATGTCACCACTGAAACACATCTTGAATATCTTCATGCTACCTATGGAGTATGCAGTGAACTTTAGTCTCTCTAGATATTTCATATCTTTTGGTATGTAAAGGTGATTTTTAAAATCATTTATTGATCCTGAACTATATATTTTTAGAAGATATGTTGTCTCAGAATAAGCTCTACCTGCACTGTCATCAGCTACTCCAAGTGCAACATTTAACTGAAGGACAGAGATGTGTTCAGAAAAAGAGTGAACTTACTATTCACTGGTGAAGGAATAATAATGGATATTTCTGTGATTTATGTTGAACTTCTCTAGTTGCTGGCAGTAAACTGTCAACGTAAACCACCATTCAAAAGATGCAGACATTGGAAATTATTTCATAACTGCTTCAAAAATAAAAGTTTTTTAAGGCATTCTTTTTAGAGAAATATGAAAATACAGAAAATGACAAGGTAGGCTCTGAAGAAGTAATCAAAACATACCTCTGTATTTATAGGCAATTTATCTTGATATGATAATAAATTACTGTTTTTATTTCCCAAGATTCCTAAATTTCTCTATACATCTTGGCTGAGATTGAGATTTATGTAATGCCAATAATATACCAGCTTATCTCTCAGATGAAGAAACCAAAATAGGCTGATAAAGATGCTTTGCTCTGTTGCTACTTGTTTCTTTAGTCAAAGATTTATCAAAATGTTTCTCAGCTTCCTGACTGCACAATAGAGAAGGAAATCATCAATTATTCTGAAGACATCAGTGAAGCTACAGTGAGAACATTTGATAAATGTAGGAAGAGTACTACATCACATTGTTTGAACGCTCAAATGTTAGCTCATGGACCCCAGTTTGTTTACAAATGAATGGAAGATGAAAATGACTACCTGCCCATACTAATAATGTGCTCCATTTTGAATTGCCCATGTTGAAAAATATGGCAAAAATGTATTTTAGCTTATAAAATAAAATTTTTCAACTCAAAGAGCTTCAGAATGCAGAGGCTATGTTTATATTGATTTTTAATACAGATACTGAGCATTTGTGAACTTCTTTCCATTACGGCTTTTTACAATGGGAATCATTCCAGAGAAAACAGTTAATGCTTATAGAGAGCCAACTTATTTTTAACATTTCGATGATGGAAACGATGGTTTCTTGATCTTAAACACAAGAATACGCAGATGACTGTTAACTTTAATAAAAGACAATTCATGTGGTTTCCATTATTAGAGTGAAAGAGCAATTAATCTTACATTTATGTTCTGCAGTGTAGATAAGAAGGGAACTTTATCATATATCTTCATAGGAAGCTGGTGGGGTTAGATTCTTCAGTAATATGTCAGGGAAACTGGCAGAAATTAGGCAAGTGGCCAGCGTCAGGTCTGTGTTTAGTCAGGACTTTGATCAAAGTAGTATTACTGCGGAACGGTACTATATCAGTTCTAGACCAGTTATCAGGAAGATAATGTTATGAAACCTCTAACTACATTTTGCAATGATTTTTTTGAGGCATACCCCATCAGTTAGTAAATGAATTGATACCATCTACAGCACACAAACTACTGCCCTAACTATGAACACTGGTTGTAGCATTTCCTACTTGTGTGTGGCTGGCAAGACGCAGAGGAGGCAGGATGGATGCTCTGATAATAACAGCCATACAGAATTGAATACCTGGCTTTTCTGTTTCATTACTGCTGTTTCATGATCACCATTCGTTTAATAGACACTGGGAAAATACTCTGAAAGCAGTTCAGACTATAAAAATAGACACCTGTGAAAGAAAAGGTAGAAATGTAATATAAAATGAACTAGGTTTATTCACTCCTTTGTCCCCTTCACTTCCACTCCTAGAACACAGATGCTTAAGATTTTACCTGCTTCGGGAAGAAAACAAGTACCCATCTTTTGTTTAGAAGTCTCTGTCAATTTTTAAATGCTCATGACAGGGCTATTTAAAATAATATAAGGGTTTTTTCCCTTCAGCTAGCACATAAGAGCTTCAAGAAAATCTCTTCATGTACCGTTGTAAGGCTCAGCAGGAGTCAGTTGCTGAGCAACCATCTTTCATATTAGATGCAGTTCATCTTTCAACTAATCGAAAGAACTACTGATGGATTGACCAGGGATGAAAAAACAAAAGACCAGGAACCACTAAATACAGAACTGAGCATCTATAATAATAATCAATTTTGAGAGATTAGTAATGAAAATTCATAAGGAAAATAACACTTTCTTATGAATTGTATCTTAAAAGCTCACTTGCCTTTTAAAACAATATATTGTTCCATCAGCAAGCTTATGAAGCTTTCATAATACTACTTTGTTGGGTCAGAATGCTCCCTAAGAAACAAATTATAATGGGCTAAATTATGTAGGAGTTTAAATATGTTGAACTTGCATGCAAGCTGTCAGCAAATGTGTGGTAATGCTGCTACTTATTAATTCTATTACAATATTCAGCATATGTGCCTTGTTGAGCTGAATCTGTGACCCTGCCGCCCAGAGACACATAGATTTAGATGGCTGCCAAGAGCTTGATATTATTCTGTCAGCCAGTTCCCAGAGTGTGGCAAACCCTTAATATAGGGCGCAGCTTTTGGATCTCAGCTCCTTGGGCTGATGTGGCCCCTTTAGGCATGCATAAGGAAGAGAAGGTTTAGTTTTGCAAGATCCCAAGACCCGCTATGTTTACATGCAGAATGACAGCTGCTGTCACACAACTTACTCATTGACTGGGAAGACAAATCTGGAAATAATAATTTACTTATGGAAACACGGGATGACCTTCTGAAAAAGGTATCCTGGTGTGGTGGAGACAGTTAAGCCTTCATTGTGCTCAGCATTGGCCACAATGACAAGTGTCACAAACCCTCACATACTGAAGGCGATTTATAAACTACACGTGGTAATTCTAAGAATGGTTTAGTGGCTTGATAAATGCTTCTGTTCTTTACTCTTCATAGGTGTGTGGACAGTACAGAAAATGTCACTGTACAGCCATTATAAAAGGTGTTCTGGATCTGTAACAGGGTTGTTATTCTATTCAGATTTCTTTCATTTGTATTTCTGGTGGTAATTTACAAACTTACATTAATTTCCTTTCATCTGAGAGCAAGGAAATTTTCAATCAGTTGCATTTTTTTCCTATTTGCTGCTTGCCAGCACAGGTAAGAACTTCAGGTGGTTTTTTTGTTTGCTTGTTTTTGTTTTAAACGAAACGCAAGCCATTCAGGATAAAAAATTGCGCATCTTGAAATTTGTGGTTTCTAGTGAGTGTATAAATGACCAGTGTAACAGAAACTTAGTAAGCAGGGCTGTTCCATGAACTCTCTTACCCAGGCTTATTTACTGGGAACAGAAGCTGAAGGAGACTCAAATCATAAAATATTTTATCTGAAAAATGGGTTAACATCTTTGATCATTTTGATATCCATGTTTATCAGCTGAATTTGGCTATTAGAAACCAGGCTTCGAGGGTAACATAAATATTGCTAAAAAGGATGAAAAATATTTTTCTTATGACTGTTGCAAGATATTTTTAGTAATTGTCACTTGGATAACCTGTGCAAAATTAGAACTCCTTTACATATTATCATCGAGGACTTAGTCTTGAAACTGCTCTATAGAATTAGAGCAGCCTGAATTTAATTACATTTTTTTTATTTGCCAGGCTACTGAACAGGAATGGGAATCAGCTTGTCATATAAAAGAAGAAATTTTGGCTAAAAACACTTACCCAACAAATAGTAATTATTAAGAAAGCAAAGACCTGGCTCCTGTGGTGACACTCACAGAGTGATTTCTTTCATGGAATTGAAGTCTGTGGGCTGAACAGAGGAAAAATGCTGAACTTCTCAAATAGTTAAAAATATTGTGTCCTTAACATATACAAAAGTTCTGTGATACTGAAGAGAATATTAAGCATAAGGAAAAGGAAACACTGTGTTCATCATTCACATCCCTCCTAAGGAAGCTCTGCTATAATTGTGGTTCATACTAGAGTTAAGCCCAAAATAGTACTAACAATTGAAGTATCCACTAGTGTCATTTTTTCCCTTGAGCATGCAAAGAGTCTGAACACCACATAAAGCAGGGCACTGAAAATGTAAACTTTAATCAAGGGTTTTTGTGAGCTTTCATCTATTCTTGTTTTGCTCTTGGCAAAACTTTAAAGAACTGGCTAGCTTGCATCTACATTTAAACGACGGTTAATAGGAATAACATGGAAGGACATTGATAGCATAATTATGAAATAAAGTGCACTTTATCAGTAAAATACTCTGTGCATATTTTGGAGTGGAGAAGGTGGAGGAAGATCCTGCTGGTACTTTAATTTTTTCCAATAGCCAGTATGAAGTCCTGTTTGAAAAGGGTCAAATACTCGCTAAAGCTTTCTACTTGTGTATGCACATTTATATCACCATGCATTGCATTATTGATTCACCATATAGAATAAGATAGATAAGAAAGTTCAGCTTTACTGCAATATGCGATATAATCTGTAGGAATGTGATGCTCATAAGCACTTCACAAATCATCCTTTCTTGGGGCAGCAAAACCATAGATGGCTACTGGAAGTTCTCCCAACATATTGTTGGAAGCTTCTTGCAGCTGCCCGGGGAGCAGCAAACCGTAGTGTACAAGTCACCAAATTCTCCTCTTCGTTCTCCAAACAAATATTACTCTGCTATGACTGATGGAACCCCAGCGGTAGCAATGAAGGAACGTGAAGTTTCAAGGGCACTTTAGAGCGTAATTTCTTCCTCATGTAGGCTTTCAAGTCTTGGAAAATCGTGATGATAGTGAAGGTGTCACAAGCAACTGAGTGTTATGGAAGTTATCTATGAGTCAATGCAGATTTTCATTCATCCCTTGGCCTTATCTCAAATATATCTCGTTGTCTTATCCTATGTCCCACTTACACGAGAGTTTGTTCATCCAAAAGTAGCAAACAGCAGTAGGCTGGAGAAAGCACAAGAACCAATTCATGGCTGAGAAGTAATCTGAATTAGGTCAGAAAAAAGAATTTTTGACATTTAACCTTAAACTGATGCTTTCTGATGCTTGCTGAAAATTAGAGAACTATAAAGGAGCCTGTGTTTTATCAATAACTGTGGTGCCCAAGAAAATAAGATTGGCAGAATGCTCATGTGTATTTAGATCATGTTTTTACTGGATAGTATCAAGGAATAAAACAAAGGTCTTCAAGCAGAAATCACGCTTATTATAATAAAAGTAATTTCCTAAGAAAGATTCATTTGAGAACATTAATAACTGTAAAACCCTTCTAATTACAAAAGTGCCTCACTAATAAGACAGTTACCTTGAAAGTCAGAAAATAAAGATGACTATCTGCTAATAATCGTCTCAAGTGTATTTTAAAAGCTGGTGTAAAACCAGGGAGTGCTAAAGGAGAAATCTCTTTAGAAGTCTTGCTAAAGAATAATATTTTCATAAAAATGTCTAGCAAGAAGGCTTTGGTTTTAATTTTGAATGTGTTCACACTGAAAAGTTTAACTCTGACTAGCGTGGGAATCACCTACAGAATTGCTTGCTTAAAAATGCACTTGCCGATATAAAAATATTCCAATAAGAACAAATTTTGCTTTTATTAACTATTTTGGAATTATGTAAGTTTTGGCTCTTCTTTAAGTCAATAGAGCAGAAAATCATGTAATCCATATGCCTCAGCTTGGGTCCTTTTCTGTTGTTGAATAAGAGTAGACAGTAGCTTTTAAGTAGTAGAAAATAAATATATAACTAGGCAATGCATTTCTTAGCTGTTTCAGACTTCTTGCACATTTCCATGACACAATGTCTGCAAGTACAATGGCATCATGCCCACTGGGGAAAAGACCGGAATGCTATTTGTTCCCCAAACTGCATTTCCTTGTAAGGGAGCAAGCTTAACTTGGCAAACAGTTCCCAACCTTTCACTACATTTTCCGATCAAATCAAGGTTGTCCCTTTTTATAATTATTTTTTCTTTTTTTTTTTTTTTTAAGATCAGATGATTAGGAAAGGAGAAGTAAACATCTTTCTGTGGCTGGTAATACTGAACACAAAGAAGATTCTTCCTCTCACAGATCCTAAGCAGTTCATTCTTAATAGTTAATAAACAAGCCATGTCAAAAGTTATTTCTTAATTTATATAAATAGTTACACATTTAAACCTAACAATGACTTCAATGCCTCCTAATAAAATGCTTCCTAAAGCTGCATTGGTACAGCGTAACACAGAGCTGCAGTGATAAGAGAAAGAATACAGTCTGCTAATGGATGCTGCTTTATAAATGTTTACAGGATTATAAAAAACATATTTAATTGCATGGTCTGACAAAATATTTTAAAATTTGCTGCAGCTGACTTGTATTTCTTCCAGAACAACAGCAATTCCAGGAATGGCCTTATAGGAAATAGCTGAAAAGTTGTTGTCAAGGGCTTGGCCAGCCACTAGACAAATGACAGATGATCTGTATTAATCCTTCTCCCTTCCCAACGGGGAGGAGAATATGAGTAAGGGAGAGAGACTTATGGATTGGAAAAGAGAATTAAAACTGCTTTAATGAAATTAATAACAATAAAATGAGATATATACAAATATACGCAATACCAATATTGAGCATCCCCACTCACCCCCCATCCCCGCCCCCCACCCCCTTCCCAACCAGATGACAATTACATCACCACTGGTGCTGTGGGCAGGCACTGGGAAGTCTCAGACCGGACTCAGCAGCAGACAGGAACAGGATTCAGGAGCTGGATTCAGGAATGCACAGATTGGGATGGAAGGCAGAAGAGAGTCCTCCTCGGACATTGGCCATTGAAGAAGAGAGCTTGACCCTTGTGATCCCTCAGCTTTATACCGCATACAACGTCTATGGGATGGAACAGCTTGTTGGTCAGTGTAGGGTCACCTGTCCTGTCCGCTCCTCCCCGCAGGTGCAGCCTCTCACTTACTGCACTCCCACGGTGGCACACAGGATTTAGCAGTGACCTTGGTCTGCACAGGAGCAAGTAGAAGCCAGAGCCTTTCTGCAGAGCAGTCCCTGGTAGTGACTGTACACACCAAGCGTTATCACTTGTAGAAGCAGAGACTGTCTGCAAAAATATGCTGTTAACTTCAGAACGTGCAGTTAGTTAGAAGAGACGGAGCTGGAAAGTAAAATCACTGAAGAGAATCAGTTCTGTTCTAATTCAAACCAGGACAGTTGTGTACTACATGGATTGATACTGCCTCTGTTTTCAGGTGAAGCCTCAGCTATCAGAGACATGGATGATATTCCTGTGGAGTGGGAAAACAAGCCATTGCAGACACACCTAAACTTCTGCCTCAAGCGTCACCTCTTGCTGTAAACTCTTTCCTCCTTTGCAGCCCTGCACTTTCTTCAGACATTTAAAGTAAGCTAAAGGGTCTCCATTTTTGGTTGGAGAGAGAAGACACTCAGCATATAACTCAGATGACATAAGAATCACCCAGACACACAAGCTTGGCAGAAGTTGAGAATTCCTTGGATTTGCCCGTCATCATTATTGAAAGCTGGGCCTGAGCCCGTTCCTGCATACATCTTGAGCGTTATGGTGATGCAGTAGGCTGCAGGGGGTTTGTGTACTGCATTTAAAGTGAGTTATGTACAGCTTTCTGTGGAACCGAGGAGTCTGCATGATTTTTCAGTGATGCTTCAATATCTGTCTGTACACTAATGCACAAAATTCATCCTCCTGAAGCAAGCAAATAGAAAGTTCTCAAGCATCTCAAGGTCTGCAAATGCTCAGTCCTATGCCTTGCATATCCTTAGTTTCCAGCTGCATGTATTCAAAAATAGCCCTTATGAAGTTTGCCTAATGAATCGGTTTAGTGAAAGAACGCTTTACAAAGGGGCATACAAAACCTATATTATACATTTTTTCCTAATAAAGGAAAAACAAGTCTTTAGGAAACATCTGGCTTCCCAGAATCTGTAGGAAGTCTATGGTTAACTCCCTCTACAGCAGCTTAAGAAGTGTTTGTTAGCGTGAATAGAAGTGTTTTAATAAAGCAGTAGACATCATCTTTCTCAGGGAAATTGCAGTGACAGATAAGACGCTCATGAAAAATGGACGTGTTTACTCAGTGTGCCTAATGCTTCTTGCAGTAGGGAAAATAGAACGTTAAATAAATGTGATGGTGTTGAGCAGTGTGAACTGATACTGAATACAATACTGCTCAAATTCAACAGGGCAAGTAGCCCAAGTTACCACGTCGGTTTACTGCTAAGCCTTTGTAAAGACAACATTTGAACTTAGTCCTACTCAATTATATATATCATTAATACAAAATTAAGCATAGGTATGTGAGGAGGGGGAAGGGGTGGGACGCTGAAAAAGAGTAATTTCTGGTTTTCATCCAGTAAGCAGTGCCAGCAAAGCTCCGACTTTAAGTTGTATTTCAGAAGCTTGAGAAATGCCAGCTGTTTGGCAAGACACTCTTTTAACAGCCGAACCATGGAAGAAGTCCCAAGACACATTTCACAGCTGGAAGGCTACCTACATCTAGTAAACTCCCCCAGACTACAGACCGAACTTAGATCTAAGATGTTTGCTGCCATCTAGTGCCTTGCTTTCGGTTCCCAGCCTTTTAAAAATGGCCATCTTAGTTGACAAATTACTTCAGAAGATAAAGTAGATGTCAGTACACTATTCTGCAGCTGACACTGCAGAGAAAGATGAACTAAATGGCTCATTACATGAATTCAGGGACTTGCTCTGTGTAGAATCATGATAGAAGGTCCTTTGAAAGTGGTAAAAAACCTTCTAAACTCTGTGCTATTTTGGATCATCCCAAAGTTTGGGGACACGCAAATAAGCAAACACCTAAAAATACTGCCTATCAGCTAAACTGAAATGAGGCTGTCTTTTCACAAAATATTTCCTTTCAACTTCACCTACTTGGATTATTATTTTGGTCATAAATCCTGAGGTACTGCTGGCATTTAGCCTATCAATAATGTATCACCTAAAGAACACTAATAATCTGCAAATTATGCCGTTACGCTATCTGCCTCCATTGCCTAAGAGTATAAGCAGATAGGTTCATTGCTATTAGTGGCACATTTTGTTAGTTAGTCCTCTGTTTGCACCATTTAAGATCACGTCCTTTAAATCAGTTTATAACCTCCAGAAATATTTTCATTTATACTGACTCTGGGGAAATGTAACATTCTAGTAAGAGCCAATACACCATTGTCAAAGTATTTATCAGCTTCAGAGTCAAAGATCCATCTCTAGATGGAATGTGACACAGGAGTCTGCCAATCAGGGGAAATGAGAAGTATTAAGATCTGTAAGCATTGTAGCATTAGTAACACTCAAGTCAGATTAGGGAAACAGTGACTCTGAACTCAAATGGGTTGTGTACTCACATCAGTTCTGCTGATCTGGGGGCTAGCGTTTGCAAAGCCAACATAACTCACTGCATCCTCTAGTACAGGCATGTTCAGCATCCAGCGCAAAAGCTGCACTGTCAAATCTTCTCCGCTTTCCGGTCCCTTCTCCTCATTTCCCTATGTCAAAGGCTTCCATTTACCTTCACAGACTTGTGGGCCAGAGCCACATAAACAGCGGTGTCTACCGTATTAGATTGATGTAACTCAGGCAGACTGAACAATAAAAGCAGTCTTGATGAATAGAAGTAATTCGTCCTAAATAAAATGATCACTGTTACATTGCATTATTAATGCAATTAATGTCTGTTCTTACTTAGAGCATGTTAATGTAGGCTTAAATTTAGGGATTAATTGTTCATTTCTACTTTTGTAAGTCAAAGCTGTTCTAGAGGAACGACACATGCAAAAATACAAATCACATTAATTTACGTTTATTTGTAAATGATAAGGGGGTTTTTTAATGGGAAAAAAGGACTGTGTACTTCAAATGATCAGCTAACAATTTATGCATTGCCTTTTATGGTTTGGTTATGATGGTTAACTATCAAAAGCTATATTCACAAGTATAGTTGAGGCCTAATCTTTGTTAAAGAAGCGATTCTAAGGCTTGCATATGCTTCATGCTTGCACAAAACTTCTGAAGCTTTATTGCTCATGGCCTTGGGAAATGCTTTAGCTTGCCAGTTTAACCTTAAAATCTCAAATTCTAAGAGAGTGCCCTTGCACTGGACCAGTTCTGACTGCCTGCGGAATTTATGTATACAATACGCTACCAACAGAATGAGTATAACGTTAATTTGTGCTTCTATTCAAGCTCATGTGAAACATTTGAAATAATACTGCATTTTATCTGGGCAACTTCTATTTGTGCCTCATCAACAACTTTGAACAAGGGCTTGGAGTGCTATATTTCTAAACTTGTCCTTTCAGGTTTGGGTTAGAGCAGGCTTTAAAGTAGTTGGTCAGGAACCTTGCTGCTTCACAGAGTGTGTGCAGGCAAAGTCACGTGAACTATAACAGTACTTTAAAATTGTAGCCAGAGTGTGTTCTGTAAACTTCCACCAATTCTGTCAAAATTAGGCATCTCTGTATACAGAATCATGATACCCAGCCCTGGTGCAAGTACCCAGTACAAATGGTGAGGATACACTCACAGGAGAAAATAATATTTTGGAGACAGTGGGTGGATCCAGATGCTCCTGTTAGACGTCATATTCTACATCTACAACAACAACAAAAAGATGAAGCACAAGTTTTGAGAGCCTGTCTAGCATAACCACTAGCTAAATCATCCATTACGATTCTCAGGCATCTGCTCCTACTCAGCTGTGAACACCAACATGCCCCTTTATGTTAGGATCTCTGCTAGTATATTTAGAAAGTCTGTTTTAAAAGGGACCTTAAAGGCACAGGTACATCTTCCTAGGACGAGAGTCACACTTAAGTGCTGGGGAAAATATAGTCTGTCAGTTCCAAAACCCAATACCACTGGTTATCAATACTCAACTTGATATTTTTGCTTTCAATTTCTGTGGTACATCATTTGCAGAGAGAAAAGTAATTTTTAAATCTTTCCCTGAAAGACTATGCTATGACATTACTTGGTCATAATATTACAAAATGCTATTGGGAATCCAAAAGGTAGAGGGAGGCTGGAGATTGTCATTTCAAAACGCAAGGCATTTGATGGTCTCCCTTATAATTTCTATATCTCTCCCACGAGTACAGGTACTTATTTTCATCTCTGACCTCCTTCTTTCTTCTAATTGTGTCCTTGTGTATACTTCTTTCTCTGCAAATCCACCCTCCCAACCCCTTTTCCTTATTTGACTGATCACACTTAACAGAATGCTGCATATTTGATCTGCAAGTATTCCGATTAGACCAGAAGTCTGCCAGTTTTGTGGTGGTCGGACAGATACTTCACATCTGGAAGAGAATGAAGAATGTGAAGTGACATTGCTTTCTCTGGATTATTTATGTATCTTTTAGATCACCTGGCAACATGTCTAAAAACATGCTTTCTTATCTGAAAAATACATAAATTAGAAAATACTGAGATGCCTCTCCTCATTAAACACGATTTACCAGACTATACTTTTTTTTTTGTGAGCAGCTATTATTATTTGATGGAAGCCTGAAACTGAATTCCTTTATTCTGTTGAAAATCCCACCCTAAACTTTTTTAATCCATCCAGGCATTTGTTTTGAGCTGCTCCTGACTTACAGATTCCCTCACTTTTATTTAGGAAAGCACTTGAAATGTTTTAGGTGGAATTTGTTAAATCTTTGCACTAGAGATAGACAATGGCAAATGTGTAACTCCCAAAGGAAACTCTGTGACCCATTCCGTGCTTTTCCCACTCATCCTTAACCAGGAGTTTTCATTAAAATAACCTGCAACCTCAAGTAACTCAGGAAAAAGTTACTGCTCTGAACACAACCCTTGAACTACAGCCCACGTGCTGCTGCTAGTACTTTTGTCAGAGGAGCATTTTAATCACTTCTGAGATGTGACTCACTGAGGTGATAATCATTCACCTCAGGCAGCTTGTATTTTAAGCATCAAAAGGGATGCCCTGGAGAAGCAAATTCATTGCAAGCTGAGGGTCACAGCCCTGCAGCAGGCATATGCCCCAGGTTACAGAAACAGCCCGATTCATTCAGCAGGCAGAGAGCCCTAGCTGTGTTTTGTGGCTTAGTGCAGGCGGATTTGGAGACCCCTGGTGTGGCAGTTTGAAGGAAAAAAAACTGCTTGAAGGCTTTTGGTTTTAAACTGACCAATTGAATTATTCCCTCCCATGCTACGATTCGCAATCTCATTGGACGAGAAAGTTTCTCGCGAGGGTACTGTGCCTTTAAGAAGCTGCGGGCTTGGGCGGCTTGGGGGCATTCGGGACTTCCTGGGCTGATTTCCGGGCTTTCGCTGCTTTCGGGGCTTTCCCGGCTCCTCGGCTTTCGCGGCTTCTCGGCTTTTCACGTCTTTCTGCTCTCCGGACACTCCCGGCTCCGCGCTGCAGGAGGCACTGCAGGACCTCAGCTTCGCTCCAGGAAAGAGGCTCCTCCAGACACTGCGGCTTGGCTCCGGAAACCTTAGAGGCTGCCGGAGTGAGGCGAGACTTTGCACCGGGGCAGCCCCCGCCACGCCGCTTGGGACAGACTGCTCGCCTGGAGGCTGTTCTTTGCCTGCCGTAAGGCTTTACCCTCTCTGCCTGCCAGCGCGGCCGCTTCTGGCTGTTTTGCTTCTACAAACAACGAGAACTGGTAGGGACAGCGCTTGCACATTGCAGCCCGGCGTTCGTAACAGCCGCGGTTTCCCTTTGTTCACCCCACGAAAGCGCCCACGTGGCCGGTGCCATTTCCAGACTGCACGTGGTACCGTCCCCCTTTCTCTCTTTTCTCACGTTTAACCCTCGCCTTTCCATCCTGCACAGACTCTCAGATTTTGCATTGGGTTTTCCCTGCATATTTTATATATTTTGTTCTAGTTTTAATAAAGTTTGTTTCAGTTTTCCAAACGTTCAGAGGTCTCACAAAATCTTTCTTTTCCTTTTCGTATCTCTGCTTTTGAACCCTTTTCTCTCCCGGAGGAGAGGGGTTCAGGGATAGGAAAGGACTCGTCCCCGTGCTCGGCTTGCCTCAGCCGACCGGCGACACCTGGCTAGTGTCCTGCAGCTTCTGGGCATGTTTCTAACCAGGAGGTGGCTTCTGAGGGTAGTTCCTCTGGCTGGATCAGGGTGACAGAGGGCACTGGGAAGAGGTAGCTAAGTATAGCTACCGTACTGCCTTTATGCTTTGGAAACCAAGTAAGAGAGTTGTCTGAAATATCATGAAGAGTTCAGCCTCATAATAAGATATAAAATGGTGTCTGTGTTTTGGATTCCTGATAATGGAAGCCAAAGTATTTTCTCTGAGCACTGGAGGGCACTGCAGCACTGAGGAAGAAACCTGCTTCAGAAGGACGTTCGGTAAAATAATGACTGCTGGCAGGTATGAGGAGGGGCTGGGGGGACCAGAAGGCAGCAGAGCACCAGTAATTCATTAGTGATCTGGCACACTCAGTCCCCCTTCAGCTGGAAGTGTTACAGCTTTCTATAGCCCTGCAAAGGTCTCAGCAAACCTTTCTATAGGCAGGCTCTGTAGCCTCAAATGTGTGCTTCATGTTTCCTTTTCAAGTATGCTCATTTTCCCTGAGTACTTGAATTTTTTCAGGTATTACAGTACGTTTGAGGTTTTAGTAAACAAAACACACAGCTAATTCTACCCACCCAAAATGTATAGCCAGGTAGGGAGGAGAAGGGGTCTCAGTTTTGCAGTTTCAGTGTGTTATTCAGTCTGTCCACAATATAAACCTCAATTAGGTCATTCTTTGCTTAGCTCAATAATGTTTTCCTAAACCCCAGGATCAGGGGCCTGCTTTCTCCTTCCCTCTCCGGTGAAGTCTTTTAGCTCTTTATAAGCAGCTCCATCTCTCTGCATTTAAGGGAAGGAGAGAATCTCATTAGAGGTGATGACCCTCCCCTGTGTAAGAAACCAGCAAAGAAACAGAAAACAAAAAAGCTTCTCTGTAGTGAAAATGGGGAGAGGGGTGATTAAGGGGATAGTTAAGATTATTTTGAGAGAAATTCTTGCCGTGAATCTCAAAAGCAAATCAGAGACACAGTGCTTAGGTGTGATGGCATTCCTACCTTTATGCAGTCAGATCATGTACTAAAATATAGCTCCTACATTTTTTGCTTTTCCTCCCACCCGCAGCATTTACACTCCTTTTCAGCTCCAGTTGTCAATTCTCTTCCACTCAGACATTTTAATAGATGGCTATCCTGTCACTTTCCAGTTATTGCTTTGCAAGTCTTGTTACATCTTACTCCTCTCGCGTTACGGTTCTGTCCCTTCATCCTCCATTTTGTTAGGAAGCCCCTCCGTCCTTTTGCTTGCCAATGTCCCACTCTGTCTCACCTTCAATTCCTAATTCTCCAACTACATCTCAAGGCACTTCTTTTGCTTTCATCTTTGTGCATCTCCCCTCACACACACACTTTATGCTATAGGTTTTCTCAAGGTCAGAACGTTCTCCCTGTCAGGAGATGCCTGGCCGCAGCCCTCCTCTGGTAGCTCTGCCGAGGTCTCTCACCGGTTTATGGGGAAGGGAAGGCTGGCAGCGAGAGGAGCAATCATTGAGAGAGGAGAGAAAAAGTGGTGCAAAACAGGTTGAATGCTAATGGGAGAAACAGGCAGATCTCATTTCTGTGAAATGGCTCCCAGACTCCGAAGTAGCAAGGTCGGTTTTTACATCCCAGGTTGCAGTAACCTCAGGGCATGCATGTCACCGATTCTTAGGTCTCTGCATCAAAGTGGCAAACCGCAATTTTACGGAACAGAAAGCTTTGCCACCTTGTGAGAAAAAACAGAATGCCAAATACAACTACTTACAACAGAGGGTGTTAGCTCCCGGAGCCTGGATGAGGTAATACATGCATTTGTCTTACAAGCTTGTGATCTTCAATCCCATCCATGCTGGGCTGTGTACCAACTTCAGAAAGCACAGTTAGATGTGCTTAAAGCTTGTGGCAAAGACCAAACCAAGCTCTTGCTGTGGCTGTAAATCACATTCTGTGCCAGGTTTCAGCAACATAAGCTAGTTAGGCAGAACTGAACATGAAAAGAAATTAAGGGGTTATTTTGGTTCAGTAATATTTATATCAATGTGAATTAAAAATTTTGTATTTTAAGCTGCCTGAAGTTATTTATCAGTATAAGTAAAGCTTTAAGAAAATACCAGAAGGCATTCCCTGTTTGAACCTCATCCTAACAGGGTTTAGTTTATCTGGTTCTTACATTTGGTCACTTTTATTATAGAATTAGGTATCTTCCCAGCCAATTAAAACCAGAAAGCTCTCAAGCTTATAAAATCTAAGTAAAAAGATTTCTTGCTGTCTATCTACTGATGTCTGTGCTAATCAGTGATGAGAGGAGAGAAGAAGGAGGAAAAGCCAGAGCTATTTTTGTGCTTGGCATCACCTACTCTGTCTTGTGATAATATTATGCTGGAACCATTCATTCATTCATTGCCCAGTCAAAATTGTTTAGATTAAAAAGGTCAATTTAAAAATGCAGAACAAAGATTTACTTGTTCTGAGGTGATGTAGTAGCTGGAAAACGTAAAGTTCTACTTTCACATAGTACAGTCTTCAAGAAGATGGCAAGTCTGTACAGCATGCTACAAATTCTAGAATTGTTTCTGACAATTTTCATATAAAATTAAGAAGTTTTTCATGCTCTAATTTGTTTAGCTGTGCAGTGGCTAAAGAAGATCCACGCCACCCTTCTTCATACTAGGGTGAATAACCTAATACTGCAGGGCATGGAAAGAGCAGGAGATGCATCCTTCAGAATGGTGCTTCTCCTCACATGCATGTAAGCATGACAGGGTGGGGAGAAGGCTATGCCTTGCTTTCACCCCTGAAATATGTTGCAGTAAATGCAGTTTGACAGTGTAAGTTTCCCCTATAGAGCAAGAGAGTCCTAAGGATTATAGATGGTGCTGTGGACTGTGTTTTGTAGGCGTTTGCTCCGTTTTTATGGCATGGTCTCGTTTCCTGCTGAGGAGAATGTCAGGTCTGCAGCACAAGGCAGTTCTCTCTGTGTCAGATACCTACGGTAACTCCAAACTGTCTGGTTGTGCTGGTGAGTACAAATGCTCAGATATGTTGTTTGCCTTCTCTTTAGGCTCCTTGAGGGGTCAGGTTAATCAGGTCAGTTTGATGATTGTACCTGGCTTTGGAGCTGGTTTGTTTGCAACTATGCTGAGCATTTCTACTTCACTTTAGGGGTACAGACAGCTTTTGAAGGAGCTGAAAAAAGTTTCCGATTCAAAATGATGCCAATGTACATGAACTGTTTGTAATTGTCTCCAACTTATATTGTTAATGCTGCAGATAACATAACAAGCTGATTTGATTATGCCCGGCATTATTCAGCAAGGGAAACGCATTCACTCTATGTTGCTAGGCTACCAGCCTTATTTACAGGTAGTTAGAAGCTTCCCGGGCAGAGAGAGCTGAAAAGCTTCAAGAGCAGGTGTAGGAAGGAAAAATAAATGGCACTGATGATGCATTAGAAATCATTATAATTCCTGTTGTACTGTGGTATCCCAGTGAGAGAACAGGCAAGCAGCGAACACCTCAGTACTCATCACTCTGCAAGCTCCAGAGTTCAAAAAAACAGAGAGAGCAAGAGGGATAGAAACCGCCGGCACTGCATAGTAGTTAAATCAATCATCATATTTAACACAGGTTTTTGATTTTGGATGTTGGCAGCTGAAAAAGAAGTCATTGAGAATGTAGATAAGAACAGGAAGATGCACCTATAGAGGAGTCTATTAAAATAAAAATTCACTGTTAATAGATGTTTAGTTGGGCTAGCTAATGAAATTGAGTCTTCTTATTTGCATTTTGTGGTCACTATTTCATCTGGACAGAGACCTACCCTGGGGCACCCCTTATTTAACAATGTGGCTACCCATAAAGAAAGTCTTGCCTCCAACAAGCTTCATACAACTCAATTTGGAGGTTTGACAAACATTAGCAACGATACAATTGCAAAGCAAACCTACCTACTTGCAGTAAGTATCTCATCGTTTGTCCCCAGGGTCTGTCACCAGCTTTGTCTCTGCTTTCTTAGGGACAGTGGCCCAGGAGCTGAGGGCCGTCACCAACGGCACTGTCCTACAGGTCTGGATGTGGCAGAGTTTGCAATATGGTCCACCAACAACCTCAGAAAAGCAGAGGTGATAGACCATGCCCAGGCTCCAGCCAGGAGCAGCAAAAAATGGGCTAGAGACAGGGCTATAACACAGGTCTAATGTCCACCCAGGAGACAAACTGCCAGCAGCACAGGTCTACACTCCAGCCAGGAGGCAGAGCTAGAGACAAGCACACCTGCACTATGGCTTAGGGAAAGAACAGGGCCCAGGGCAGAGCTTAAATTGTGCCCCAGACCTATGGGCAGAGGATGTGTGGGTGGGGAGTCCCAGTTTTCAAGGCAATTAGGGCCTTGGGTGCCCTGTGGGTCTTGAGACCTTTTACCTATTTCCTGGGTTTCCCAACAAATAAAACGACAATACATGGGGGAGAATGAGTGCATTCAAGCCTGGGTCTGAGTGACTATGTTGGGAGTGTCATCTAAGTGCACAGATTCCCCATGCTCCTAGTTTAAGCATACCCAATATGTTTTTTACTAATGGAACAGTTTACCTACACAGAAAACAGTCTGATTTATGAAATATGGCCCCACCGAATACAATTCAGAAAATAGATTTTTCCCAAGATAGCTCAAGTAGTGTCCTGTGAGGAAAGAGGAACCTGCATCTCCAAAAGGAATTACTTCCACAAATGTGACAGCTTCAGCTTCAGATCTAACGGTTTAGAAACGTCTCTTGACATTCTACTGAAAGGTATGTAAACATAGATATGTTTGTAAACAGCAGCCTTAATCAAAAAATCCTACTGATGCACCAGAATTGTTTACTCCAGCTGAAGGAATAATTGAAGAAATTCGCAATGGTTGAAATGCTGCAGTCCGGATGCTAACCGTAGCTGTACTTTAAGCCTGATGACTAAAAATTGCTGAACGCTGTGAGTCATAGGAGGCTGTACCTTCTCTACCCTGACTGGCTGGGCCTGTTCATGTCCGTGTGATACAATGCTGGAGAGGCAATGGGATCTCAGCGGAGAAAAAGAGCACATTAAAAAGCAGAGAGAAGTGAGTAAAATGTGTTTACAGCCTGCTCTGTTGGTTTGCAGCTGGCATGCACGAACATCCATCACTTAAATGTGCAAGGCGCTATTACTCAAGCAGAGGAGTGGCAGTAGCTGCAGGCACAGAAGCAAATTTTACTCCATTAACCCTCAAATACCACCTGGAGTAATTTCTCATCTTCTCCGGAGTTCCTTTGTTTTATCCTAGTGTAACAGAGGACAGAGCTTGAATCATCTAATTCAGACAGAGTGGGTGAGAGAAAAAGAGGCAAAGCATGTAGGTGGTATCAAATGCAGGGAACTCATTAGTACCTTCCTCCTCACCAGGAAGGAGCTGTGGGGCTGTATGTCCTTAACAGGTTCCCACAAACGAGTCTGTGAACAGCATGCCCAGCAGCCTCTGAAGTGTGGCTCGTCATTGCCTATGACCTGAGCCCAGCAGCCTGTCCGCCTTGGGTGCTGGCTCTGGAGGCAGCCCGTGGTGCCCAGATAACTGCTGGCACCCAGCCTCTCTGCCAGGTGAGGGTGCCAGCAGTGGCCAGAGTGTTGCTCTCCAGCAGCACTGGACACGGTGGTTATGTCAGGTCACCCTCTGCGAGGAGGCACACAGGCACTGGCACCTGAGCCAGCTGGGAGCTGGAGTGAAGGGCTGCTCTTCCACCACAGGGTCCCCACCCTACACAACTTAAACCATGTCCTTTGTCAGTGTAGCTTAGGTGGCTCCTGTGAGGGTTGGTTTGCTGTACACAATGAGTCTTATCCTATGGGACCTCATCTCTTCTGTGCACAGTGGTGGAAAGCAGGTGCCTACTCAGGGTCATAGATGATGTGTGGTGCTACAGAAGTGCACTGAGGAGCTCTGAAAGATACAGAGTCCTTCCAGACTCAGACTGATTCAAGACTCTCTTGTTTTAAAATTGTCACTAATCACTTCAGGCGCCTTTAATGGCTGATCTGAAGAGTCTGGATTATGACTTGGAGGCGATTTACAGCTTATCTGTGTTAATACAGACCTTAATTTCTCTGGTTGTTTTTACTGTGGTGACTAATGGCACCCCCTGGCAACGATCGTGGATGTTTCCATTAGAGAAGCATTCTCCTTATTCAAGTCTAGTGCTTGATATCAAGTGCTTGGGGTGAAAAAATGGTCTTTTCTGGAAACCTATATGGAATTTTGCTGTATTGCATTTATTATGGCATTAAAATTTAGTCTGTGATGAAATACATGGGAAGGAAATTAATGTATCAGCCATTAAGTTTTTCCATACGTATAGGTTGAATGTCACCAAAGAATCTCAACTTCCATGATGAGATGTTGAGATTTTTTCCTTTTTTGCTTTCTAAAAAACAAATTTTTTCCCTTACCCAGCTATGATAGAAATATTTAGCAAAGGTGAAGGATTTCTAAGTTTATTTAGAAGAATTGAGTTGTAAATTTATCTACAGATTTCAGCCAAATTTATAACTTCCCAGACCTTTTATTACAGAGAATACAGAAATTTTACATTTTACATTTTACTAGGTTTATTTCAAATTGAGTTTCTTATTTTTAAAAAAAGTAACTTCGCTTTCTTTAAGATAAATATCATGTTCTTAAGTGACAAAATAGAAAAAACTCTAAAAACCCCTCTCGTTACTGAAAGTTAAGTTTTTGGATGCAGCTGAACTTTTAAGAGAGGAGCTGTTTTCTTGTTTGAGAAGAGTCAATGAAAGAATTTAACCAGGTTTTGATCAAACTCAAAAGAATTCATAGATCTTAATATTCATGGAGAGAAACATCTAACCTTGCTGTGACCCATCTCTGAGTAAAGAAGAAAAATGCCTTGAATTGTCAGTGAGTGGGAGCTGGGAACTACCTGAAGACCGGAAGTCTTTCAGGGAAAGGCTTATGTGATGTACTCCGTATAGCCTATTCCTCCTAGAGTCTCAGACCGCTTGTTCTGTGCAATCCACATTCTCTTTGCATCCATCAGTCATTTGAAATTGATTTCTGCAACACACCCTAGCTTGGGACTGAAAAAACCATCACCACTGTGAAAAAAATAATGAGACTTTACAGAAATATACTCAACTGTGGGCATTTCCTAGGTGTCCTCTCAGTAATTTTCTTTGAAGAAGAAAATTTTGGCTATTCCTATGGCCTTCTTGAATTAAAACTTGCATGGGGAGATAAATCCTATTTGTGGGAGGTGTTCAATGGAGTTTGAAATAATTTCATACTGTCAGCTTTCAGGTAGTTCCCACGTATGCTTATAATTTCTGAAGTTTCTGGTTTTATCAATGTTTTCTCTGAAGTTTCTTGGGTTGTTTTCCTAGGCTGAGCACAGATAAACTGTTGGAGTGAGAAAAGAAATGGAGGAGCTGCAGAGATTCTAGAATCCAGGTAAACTTCCCTAGATATTTTAGTCAAGGCTTTTACTTTTCTTTTGTGTATTTTTTTACTGCCTGCATCTGGAATAATTTTCCAGGAAAGAATTCCCTTTTCCTACTCAGATCTTTCTTTCTTTCTTTTTTTATTTTTTTGCTTTGTGCTATTTTGGAGAAGTAATAAGATGCAAGTAGGCTACCCTTATCTGAAGTGGCTTTATAAGTAGGACGAAGTCTGAATCTCTTAGCACAAACTTGCACAAAAGTACAGATCTTTACTTTTTTTTTGCAAACTTTTACTGGTATTGGTATTATATAACAGACAATGCATGGCTAAATTTAAACACAACTTCAAATACAAAAAGTAGCAGTAATTCTTTCATACCTCAACTGATTTTTAAATAAACAATTATGAGGCTTGATTTTTTTTTTTCCCCCAGGTGTTTGTTCTGAACCCTTTGGCTTTGCAATGCTCTTGGCAATACCATTGGAACAGACTATTCTGTTATGACAACAGAAGTGTCTTATTAAAAGCGGGCTGTCTTATGATGTCATTTCTACTTTGCTTCTGTTCAGAAAGAGCAGACGCACGGATCAGATGCACAGCTGTACAGGTACACAGGAGTGGAGGGAGCGGGTAGTCCATTGAAGTTTTTACTCCAGAGAATGTTTGGGCTGTAGTTTCTGGATGCTGTCAACCTTGTCAAGTTAGATGCCTTCCCCATCTTCCCTAGACAGCTTTTCCTACTCAGTCTGATGTATCTCTAGAGATACAAACCCTTTCTGGAAGAAAGAAACCTTTACATTTTCCTTATGCTTTTGTTGTAGCTCTAGGCTACAACAGAACAGAGCTCTAGGCTCTAGCTGTCCCTTTTTTTCCACAACCCTGTGCTAGTGATTCACAACATCTTTGCTGTCAAAAAGCCACAGTTTAGTGGGAAAGCGTGTGACACAACCGGGTCAAAAGGAGGAGAGGTGATTTAACAGAGCACTATGACAGATCTCCATCTCTGCAGTTCAGCTGTTACATGTGGTCTCCTGGATGGGAACTAAAAGTGTGCTAAAAGGCTGCAACATTTCTCAGGTGTGTGAACAGCAAATGCTTCTTTTGATGTATGACTTGCAAAATATTGTAACAGCCTTAAAAATGTCACAACATACATAACAAACAAAGAGAAGTGCTATGTAAATTGGGGGGTGGTGGGAAATGGAGAGAGCCTTGAAGGAAAAAAGGAGGTGCCAAATTTGTCAGCACTTGAAGCTGCAGATGACTGGGAAACGTAGGAAATCAAATCAAAGATAGTTACATCTTGTTAAGTATCATTTAGAACTCAGTTTGATTGTCTTATTTTTCTGTTTTGAGATCTTGTCCTCAGGAACCCTTTACTTTGGTAAAGGAAGACATATTTAAGCCTGTCAGGTTTCACATGGAGCCAAACGAAAATGGGTCTACTAGAGTTACGTGCTACCTCAGGGCTTCAAAACCAAGTAAAAGTTTTGTATTTGGGCGTTTCTGGGCCCTGAGACATATTTAGGGAAGTCTGGAACTGCTGTACATGTCCTGCCTAGCCCAAAGGACTAGGAGAACGTTTGTCCTGTTGAATGTTAGGTCATTGTAAACTTTCCCTGGTGGGCATGAAACAGAACTTTTTTTCTGTAGGAATGCAGTAAATGAAAATTGCCTTATAAGAAGTGTTTTTAAAAGCAAGTTAAACATTTCTCTGGCTAAACAAAAGCAGCTTTTTTATGGCAAGTGGTTTAGACAGAGCGAGCTTGCGTATGTCCACAGCATACCCTCTATAGAGCAAATGAACTCTCTCATAGCTTCTGCTAGGCATCCAAACTGAGGCTCTCATCTATGAAGGGAGCTGAAATGTTGTATTTGGCAAACGCTCCTACAGGAGCAAACCAGGGTCACTAGAATTTGGTAAACACTCGGTTTTGAGGTACAATGATGAATTGAAGTATTTATGAAAGCTTAGGAGAGAAACGTTCTTGTTTCAGAAGACACCTAAACATAGCTTTATTTGTTTAATTTTCAAGAGACAGTTACATTGTTTGATATTTGCTCAGCCATGAGAACAGTACTAAGAATTGCTTGAGAAATACCATACGTAGTTCATTCTTAGAAGGAAACTGCAGCTGATTTGGCAAGATTGGTGTCTGAATCTGAGATGTAAAGTTGCTCCTAATGAGGCACACAGTCTGTCTTGTACATGCGCCACCAACAGTACAGCTGCAGGCAGAATGGGCTTCAAAAGGCAATAAGGAAATGGCTCATGTTTTTCTAGTTGAATTTTTGACAGCTATTTACAGCTAAACTGCATTTTAAGACGAGATCACATTTGATTTAAATTTTATTTAGCTGTTTTCTTATGCAAGTAAACAAGTATTGTACTGCCAGAATTGCTTAAACGTTTCTCTGATGATAGAATGACTTATGAAAATCTATGAGCCGGGCAAGATCTAGCAAAGGCTGGCAACAATTCTTAGCACTTATATATCTCATGCTTACTAACAAGGAGAGCCTGATATATTTTTCAGCACTGTTGAACTTGTACAAAAATATGTTTTTATGCTCTGCTACTGAAATGCTCCATAATGGCCACATTAAAGTCATCACAATGGTGTGACCCATGCTATGTAACTGTGGACAAGGAAATTGTTTATCTGAGGCAATGTATTTTTGCCTCAGCCTATTCCAGAAAAAAAGAGGAAATAAATCGCTAAACCCATGTAACTCACTCTGATACAGAAAATTATATCTCTAATTGAACAACCAAATATTCATTCTATAAAAGCTCTGTACATGGGTACAGGGAATGACAGCAAATTATCCTAATCAGAAGTCGGATAGCCTGCAAATTATATAGTATAACACAAATTGCAGATCCAAAATCTTGGGCATCCTGGCAATACTTCTTTGCACTCTTTATGATTCATAAATTAGTGAATCAAACAGCAGTAACTTACTGGGTTGAATTTGTTATGCATGGTTAAAAGGTCTCCCCTCTCTACTCCAAGAGAATGAAGTAACACTCTAATAATAGCATAAGCTTAAAAATGGTCTAGTCATTTAAAAACAAGTAGTATTAATGGGGTACTCCTCCAAGAATATCAGGTCCTTTTTTTTTTTTCCTTTTAGAAAACTACATTATAAGGAAGTGAAATTTGTAAATAGCTGTAAATTCTTTCTGACAGAGAGCTGAAAGACTGCAGCTTTATTTCTGACTGTATACATATATGTATATTCAGAGAAAACAGAGAAAAGTACACTGAAAATGGAGCAAAATTCTTTGTATGACACTACGAACAATGAAGAATAAAATGAAAATACGCAATAAGCCAGCAGAAAAATAACACTAAGACCTGTGGTTTCTTTCTGCAAAATAGCGACAGCTACAAGGAACCCCTCTTGCTGATCCTGATCTTTGCCTCTCTCTCTGTCTCCCTATCCTTTCACCTTGAATTCTGGAAACCAGGAATCTTCTCCCACATTCACTGTGGCATAACAATAAGCACGGTAGAGCTGCCGCCTTAGTTTAGATACAGCCCTGAAGGAATGCAGCTACCATCCAGTGCACAGTAACACTCAAACATCTCCGGTCCGCAGCACAGAAGGAAATTGTCACTAGCCGCCAGAAAAACATCAGATTTTGTTCCTTTGCAGCGTGACCTATTTGCAATTGTGAAATTGGACCAATATGAGGAAAGGTATCATAAATGTGTATTCTGCATGGAAATGTGAAGTTTATTTCTTCTCCAGTTGAGCAAAGTGTGTAAAAATAGACTTGACAGTAGGATATGTCAAGAGATGTAGTATTACTTTATTTTGTATCCTTTTATGTCATATTTTTGATCAGCAATCTGCACTGCTTCTAGGACCCTACTTGCTTTTCTATATTTTGTTTTGAACTGTCATTACCCCACTGAAGCTTTAGAAGCTTTTACAAAAGACACTTGCGCAAATTGCTGGTGCCTGTGCCAGTGTAGAAGCCTTGTGATGCAGTGGGTTGACTCCTGGGCCATGCAGGATGATGTACAATTGACCAAATGTTCTTCACCTTTCTCTCAAGACCTATGGCTTTGTCAAAGGTAAGAGTGGGTTGTCAGTGTGGATAAGTTGTGTTCTGAGCTGGCCTGGAGTCAGGCTATGTTCATGAAGCACTGTGTTCTCTTACGATTCATCTGTCTTTTTAAAGTCTTTGGGAGGGTTAAAAAATGACAGTTTAAATAAAACTATTGAAACTGGTTTCAGTTAAATACAATGACCTATGAACTATATGTCAAATGACTTTTTTTCCCTGGCCTTAAAAGCTGCAAAACTGTGGAGCAAAGAGCATATGTAGTCTGACATTGCTGTGTGCATCGTGATAATTGTTGGAGCTGTTTCCCCGTGTGACACTGTTCGTACTTCAGTCATTAAAAACAGTTTCCCCAAATCTAATTTCTATTAAAAATTCACTGTAAAGATTATCTAGCCTGACTTAGTAAGAAGAATTTTAAAATAATTTCTATTTTAACTTAAAATTAATTTATATTCGTGTCATGGCGAAAAGATCAACATGGAAGTATCTAAGCTTCTGATCACTGTTTATAAACTATCTTATTGCAGGCTGAACTGGCAAAATGCAAAGGATTAATTTTATTTTTCAATATATATTTATTCTTTGCATCTCAGTTGATGGCTTTGCTCAGCAAGAATTTTGACTCATGTGGTGGGTACAGAAGATCCCAGGCTAACTTAAGGAAACTCTCAGAATTGATTGTGAATGCAAAATGTGCTTGTGTCCAAAAACAGAGGCAGGAATTAGTCAGACTGGCAGAAATGTTACTCAACTTCTTGAACGGTCAGGGGAGTCACATAGCAGCCTCTGCATTCACTTGAGCTGGCAACCAGAGGTTGTGCCCCCAGATTGCTTTTTCCAATCTCTTTGTCCCTTGGGTGGGGCAACTTTCCACAACTTCAAACTGTGTAAAAGTATATAATTTCTTACGGCTGAAAAGGAGCGTTTCAGTGAGAGGCAGTGGAGGACTATTGCATGCTGAGCATTTTCATACAAATTGAAGATTTTACAAGTAGACTCCACTCTTCCCTTCAGGCTAACATATATTACTATCAGATCTGAATCAAAATGCAAGTGACCAGTCACACCTTAAAACTGTGTTCAATCTCTCTGCAAACTGCACTTGAGGGTTTTGCAGATGACATTTTAGCTAATGGAAGCAAAGTGGATAAAGTCAGAAAGTTGCTGTGTCCATATTTTACTTTGTACTGTGAAACAATGCTACTAACTGGAGTCAAGTAGGTCTTTACATTAGCATAACCAGTGTTGCAAAATCTAGAGTTTTCTCAAAAACTTCACCTCCTGAGTCTGTAATTGCACAAGAACCTCAGTTTTCTAGGTCAGTGTTGCAGAGAGAAAAGAGAAAATACAGTGTGAGCGTATCCCTGGAGGCACTCTCCCGTTACTTTCAAACCAGCACAGCATCCTTGCCTTTATAAACTTTTTAACAATTCACCTTGTTAACCTTTGTTAACCACTACACTGTTCGGAGGCCCCACCAATAGAGGAGCATTATATGTGCTAGACTGAAGTGTGAATGGTTTTAAATTGTTAAATCAACCTTCCAGTCTCAATATATTCAGCTGAGTCCAACTACAGCTAGTAAAGAATAAATCGTCACTGAAATAGTTACTTAGCACATGAAGAAACCCAAATAGTTTCTGATTCAGACAAACTGGAACAGAGATTCAGCCAGTTCTTGAAAAATCTGGTGAATCTACCAGGCCCTTCAGAAAGCAGATTTCTTCTAGCTGGAAAAAAATTCTTCACACAAGCCTACAGGTTAGTGCGGGAGGAACATGTGGAACCAGCTGATATTCCCAACTTATCTAAGTCTTTTGAAATTGTGAACTTTTGCAAGCTTCTACTTGTGAGCAGTGGCAAACGTAGTTCCAGTTTCATAGAACAGTAATACATTTGAGACTCTTGGCTTTTGGTGATCCTTTTAATTATAGGTCTTGAAACTGAGACTATTTTAAAAGAAGAAAACGAACGAAAAGTTTTAAACGTGTATTTCCATAACACCATGTAGCAGCTGCATTTCGAGCAGAGTGATACAATTTTTCTGTTTGTATTATCTGTATAGTAGAAAGAAGCGCTTAAATAATGTCTTAATTCAAGTCATGTGCGTGAAGCATTTGACCTAGGTTAGGTATGGGTTTAAATATGCGCCAGTTTGTAATGCAGATAGTCACCACCACAGGCCTGGTGCCTGAATTGAGAGCTAACCACTGGGGCACTGGGATGTACAAAAAGACAAGTCTGTCGATCACCTGCACTTTCTGTAGATTGGATGTCAGAAACCAGACAGCAAGGAAGGCACATCTGTCCACTTGAGATCTATATCCCCAAGTCTCCCCCAAACAGTAGCTGAGATACAAGTCACTGAAGTTGTTTGGTTCTAGAGCTTCTACTGTGATGGGAGCAGCACTTCTCCTCTTTCAACTGAGTTCCTTAGCAATTAATTTATTTGTGTCAGTCTTTGTCTTAAGTGCTTTCCTTGGGATGCAAATAAGTTCTGCAGCTTCTGCATGCGAAGACCCAAATTCCAGAGGATGAAAGTGGACAATGGAGAACAGTGTCAGAAAACCATCCATATACTGCTCAGAGCACCTCTGTCCTTTTGCAAAATATAATAATATAATAAAATAATTCTTCAGAATAAATAATTTCAGCTTCTAAGTTAAATGGCTGCTCTTTCTGCATGTTTGTTTACTAAAACCCCACCACTTCACCACATTACTTCTGACAGAGACAGATCTGTCTCTGTCACCAACTTCCATTCTTTAGTGTTGAACTGAGTGAGTCAGGAACTAAACTGCGGATGTGAACAGGTTTTAGAGCTCAGAATTTGAAATTAGTTTTATACTTATACCCACAATTCATTCAATTTGCATGACAAAAAAACTTAGACTAAGGAGATTTGTTTAAAAGCACAAATACTCTGCAGAACCACGTACTGAAGTGAAGATGAGATCAAAGTTAGCTTTGCACTTGGCCCGTTTAAGAAAAAGCAGTCCTGTAGGGGAAATAAGTGATTTTAATTTCTAAAGGAAGTGTCTCTGGATCAAAAGTGTTATTCACAATAATGATCTAATGTGAAATGAGAACTACTGTAGGAAAGTTATAAATGGGCAATGCTAGGTTTTCTCATTCTGGCACAAACAGGAGCCTGGTGAAGCAGCATAGCCCAGGATTGTCAGAAAGCATTCTCCCTTGAGTAGTCAGAAGCCTCTTTCCTCTAGCACTGTTAAAGATTCTACACTTCTGGATTTTTTCCCCCTGTTTTTTCTCCTTATCATCAGATCTCATGTGAGTACATTTGAATGAAAATTTATTTGAGATTTTAAATGTGTGAATAGTTCTTCCATGTTCGGAATTTTGGGCTGCCTGCATACATACCTCTTGGCATGGCAAAATGAACAGAGAAGTGTCCAAAAATTATGTGGACCTCAGCAGTCAAATATGGTAGCCTTCTCTTTTCAAAGCTATGTTGTTTTGAATTCTGTAGACTAACACAGTTTTGAGTGTGGTCCTGCTCTTCTGTAAGTGAACAGCAAGAAACAAGATCTCTTTAGGGTAGATAACTGCTTTTAGAATATAAAAGTTATTTTACATCAATCAGCTATGTGAATTTGTCTCTTCTTAAAAGTACTGTACTGTTGTCTTTTAAGTGGGATATTGCTTTTCTCATAATGATGGACTGAAGTGACTAACCCAATTTAGCAGTCATTTATAGTATCATTTCAAGGGAAACAAAATTGCAAACTTCACTAATTTTTTTTCCTAATTCTGAAGATCTTAATTTCTTTGATTTTTTGGGGGTTTTTTTGTTCCTGTTTGACATTTTATATTTAATAGTGCATTTTACTTTTGAATTTTCAATTCTGGTATAAATACTGCTGATTAATGCTTAAACATTACCAGAGAAGCTTGCAGTAGGAGGGCTGTACAGTATTTAAATGCTCTGCATAAATCTTCCTGACATGGGACCCACTTCTCCTCAGCACATCTTCCACTGAAGCTGCTAAACATGGGAAGTGCTGACCATCTGTGATGATAATGTCAGAGGTGCACTGCTATGTATTCTAAGAAATATAATTATCCTTTTAAAGAATTTGGCCTGATATAACTTGGAAAATTTTTATAAGGAACTGCACAACAGTTATCCGTGTGATATTTTTGCATTGTACAGACCTTAAGGTCTTAATCCACTAGCGATGTTAAAAGGGTGATAATTACTAAATGTCTTCTATTACTTCCTTTCCTCTTGTTAGCTTGCTTTGATTTAAAGTCAGTCCCAGTGATCTCTTGGCTGAAAATCATGTAAAATATGATACATGGTTATTCAGAGTCAAATGGGTTTGTTTTCCTCAAGATCGTTAATGTATCTGCTGGCACATTCAAGGATTAGCTAACCCCATTAAAAGAGCTGACATACTTTTATAACATTCTGGTTGAAAATACACTTACTCAGTGCAAAGATCAGGAGGCAGAGGAAGCTATGGAAAATATTAAATTAGTAAATCCATCTGCTCTGTAATTCCTGTGTGACTATTATTTTACAAGCCAATCTTGGAAATTTTGTCCTTGAAATTTTTGTCCTTCTGAACAAAATCAGTACGAATCAGGAACACTAGCTGATGGATCTAGGGCAACAAATCCAGGGCAGCATGACTCTGAAATTATAATATTTCCATGGGTGTTTCTGTTCTTTTCAGCTCTATTTCTATTCTTTTCATTTCTCAAACTCAGTAAATGTTTCCAGGAAAAAAAAAAACAAACCAAACCCCACAATGTAAGTAAGTAAGAACCTAATGTGACAGCATAAATATTGTATTTCAAACCTCAAAATTTTCCATTCGTGCCATCAGATGACTCCACAGTCTTAACCAGCTATCAAAAGTGGGAAGTGAGAAAACAACAGTTAAAAAAACCAATGGCCGATAATGCTCTTCAGCAATACAGCCCTAGCCTGTGGTACCAGGGCTGGGTCTCATGTACAGATAATCTGCAAAGAGGAAAATGAATATTAGAATTTTGGGGAAGGTCTACGTCTTCTCACTAAAAAATTAGAGATTCAGGAAACCGGAGGTTTATTCTTCCAGCTTTTTTCATATTTGCGGTGTGAATATGAGCCTAATTGTCCATAACCAAATATACTGTACAAAAGATGGACTGCTGAGTGTTAGAGAGAGTGTACCTCTTCTCACAGTGGGATGGCAAAAGGTTGGGTATCGAAATGCTGATGTTTCTCTGTCATCTTATCCCTGTGCTCTACAAACTTAATCTGTTTAGGTCTCAAAGAGCTAAATTCAGGGCTAAAATATCTAAACAATAAAACTGCTGTAAGAGTGGTCCTGGGATTGAAGACATAATGGCTCTTGGATCTATCTCATACTGTGAGTGGTATAAAAAAAGGGTCAGTTAGCAGTTTTGTCTAAAGATCACAGCTCTTTGCAGGTTCTTAATTTTTAATGCTTTGGTAAAAACTAAAAGGACCATTTTTTTTTTAAATGAAAAAGTTGAAAAAGAGTTCAATATAAAAATTACAACTTCTGCTGAAACTTATATCCTCCTCTCTTTTGTTCTAACAATTTTTCCTGCTTCAATAACTATTTGCTAAATTCATGTATTATCTTGATCAATTTGAAATGAAGTTTTCAGTACATAAATTGTCCAAAAAATGTCACTCAGCTGTGATAACTCTAATTTCTCACATAATCATGTTCTCTTTCCAAGCGTTCTGCCTTCCCACCATGTCACCTACTGCTAGTGACACTCTGGTGAACTCAGTATAAGTACCTAGAGGGGAGCTCTGATGCTAGTCTAAGCCTTAGTTGCAAACTACTCTGGTGTAAGACTCTCTTCCCTAGTCACTCTTAAGCAGTCAAAGAACAACAAAACCCCCAAAGTACTGCATTGTATGTAAGTAGCCAGTAGATTTGTTAACTGTATTTGCATGTATATCAATACAGACAACTAATGTGGTACATAACTTTAGATAATCTACTCCTAAGATAAATTGGTGGTAGTCCAAGATTGCAAAATGACTGAACAAACAGCAGAAAGTTAACAAAAATTCCTTTAGAGCAGCACATGTTTAGTGCCAGTGAGTGGCTTAGGTCCAAAATCTAAAGACTGGTCAGTGGGAGTTTGTGTTTAAACCACATATTGGGTCAGTGTCTTATGAAAGTTCCTCACTAGAAGGTGTTTTCACTTCTTTAAAATACTACTAAATTAAATATTTACTACACCTTAAATTCTATCCATTCCAAATTACCCTTTCCATGCTAGGCATTTTGAAGGAGTAAGATTCTAACAGTTGCTACAATTTGCTTACACATGTAAGCAAAATTATCAAAGGGAAAAAGATAGACTATTGTGCATGTGAGCTGGAGAGGCATGAAGTATCTGATATGTGCTGAGCACCCCAAAACAACCTTGAATAGAAAAGCTGCTGAAGCGATTTTAAGTGGCTGCAATATCAAGCCTTCTTTAAGCATGATTTAAATTATTCTCATGGGAAAATTTTAATTGTGCTGTTCAGACAGTTTGCCCCACGACAACTATTAATATTGACAGAAGATATGCTCTTGCATGCCTAACTGAGCATATCCTATCACTCCATGGCACCACTAGGAACTGCTATCTATTGGTATGTGCCTACGTTTAGCCTGTATCCGGAGGTAAACGATAGAAGTTGCTCCATCACCCAGTAACCGCACCCCAGCAGAGAAGGGAAATTGGTCTCCACCCAGGGGTTGAAATGAAAACAGATTTAATGAAACAGCCAAACTAATATCAAATGCCAATATAAAGTGTACAAAGTTATACTCAGCCCAGCAAATACATGGTGGTCACAATAAACAGTTAAACAGTCTACAGGAGAACAAGGAGGAGCAGGGTCAGGAGGAGCCCAGGCAGAAAGCCCCCACTCCCTCCTCAGCAAATTTCTCCCTTTATAATGAATGTGACTTTTATGGTGTGGGATACACCTGAGAGACAGCAAAGGTCAGCTGCCCTGGCTGACTGGAAACTCCTAATGGCCTGCAGACCATGGCAGGGCTATGATTCTGTCCCAGCAAAACCAAGACAGTATAGGACCAAACAGTGGCTTCCAACACGTTCTGTTAGTGGAAGAAGTTTTACTATTATGCATTAAGAAAGATATTGTAATGTTTTGACTGTAAGAATAAGGCAGCAAAGTGCTGTTCAAATAATACAAGACAGCCAAGTGCTCAGACTGTATTTGTCTTTATAAGGACAAATAGAGTTTAGCCATTAATACTAGATAGTGGAGCACCAGGACTTTTCAGTGTAAGAGAGAAAAAAATGCAGTGAATTAATTGCAAATACAATAGGAATCATTAAAGACGTCTAATGCCTTCTGAAAAGTATGATTGTCACCAGCACAAGCTGGTCAAGAATCAGACTTAGTTTTAGGAGTGCTGCAAGTAGTTATTTGAAGTGACAACTGCAGGCTACCTTAGTGAATCAATCTCATCTTTGTGAGGGCTGGAAACACCAGCTCTTAACACAGGTTGGTGAACACTTTGTTTTGATTTGCAGGGAAAAATTTAATTCTGAAGCTCTTAAAAGGTTTTATTGAGGAAATTTCCAAGTGAAAGTGAATTTGGGAACTCAGCCCTGTGACACTGGATACCTAACTGCCTTGGGAGAAAGAGGACGTGAGTGAGGAATAAAGTGCTCCTTGACTGTTTAAAGAGGGAGGATTTATTGTCACCTTGATCGCAGTTTGGAGCCTTTAGAAATGAGCTGTAAAAATGTGTAAAAATCTGTATAAATAAAAGGCATAAGACAAAACCACTTAATCTGACCAGAATATAGAAAAAAAAAAAAATCTTTCTCTTTGAAAAGTTGTATTTGTCAGACAAGTAGCTCTTGGAGAATGTTACTTATATATTCTTACAGCATGCACTCCATGCCTCTAATAAGGCTGTTTATATCTCATCCAACCTTATATATCATTATTTTCCTGGGTTAATTCAGATGAACCATACTTAACTCTGTATTTAGGTTATTTAATATAATTCAAGCTTGGGTGACTATGTGTGTGACACATAATCAGTGCCTAATAAATAGGCAGCCTGCTTTTACTGGAGAGAATTCCCAGCATACAGATCAGTGGCATGTATTTGGAGTCTATTTAGGATCAAATAAAATTCATCCTTGAATAAAGGTCCTGCACAGATGCTTTTGTGACAGATAAGTCTCTTTAGACCCCAGAGCGGTCACAAAAGGGTAGGCAAACTAGCTATGTGTTTAGCATCCTTCCTCTTCTGTTCACCCGCTGCTCCAGGCTGAGTGCTTGGCTTTAATCAGTTGCTTGGTAAAGGAACTCCAGGGTGTACATTCTTCTGCAAAGGAAAAAAATGTCTTAAAGTATACAGTAGATGGATTATAATAAACAGTAATGCAAACTTTCAAGCAGCTAAAACAATTTGGCCTCCCTGCTGAATTTTCCACCCAAATTTTCAGAATCTGTACTTTGAGGTAAAGCGACTTTGAGTCACTGTGGATGGCTGTCAATGTAGGAAAGAGAAAGCTTGACAAAAAGCTGCGCACATTTTAAAGAATGGTTGAGATTTAGCTTTACTGTGCTCTCTGGTTATAGAAGCCTTCTCACTCGATCAATTTTTATGAAATGTTCTTCTTTTGAAAATAAAGGTTTTTAAAATGACAAGTCAGTATAAAGGGCCTTAGCACTCAAGATTTCAAAGCTCCACTTTCTTCCTACACTTTTAACTGTGATGTGTGGATTCCATAGTATCAAGTGTCCCTGCTGTGGTAGCAATGTGTCTTACACAACTAAGAATTTAGATACGGGTATCTACTTTGCGTAATTGGATAATTACTTTGAAATGCCTCCAGAGAACATTCAGAAACACTTGCTTCCTTTGAAATAAAGCCACACGTACTGACATTTTTCTGACTGACGTTTTTTCGTTTTTGCTAGAAGGCAAAGATCCTCTGGTTGTTGTGTTGTTTTTTTAAGTTTTAAAAATCTGTCTCTATAAAGAAACCTGTCACTAAAATACCCAAAGATTTTATGTTGAAACTTCCAGAAATTAAATTCTTACTTGGCATAGTCCATTAGGAAATGTTTCCACTTAGCTGAAGAAGATTTATGATTTTTCCTTCTTGTTTTAATTCAGATACTAACAGTGGACCACAATGAATGTTTCTATAATGTGCAGATGAATATTACATCTTCCACAAACAAATCTGCAAAAGTATTTAAAAACCCCATTGACCTCAGTTTTACAGTGTGGCTGAAAAGTGAAGGTGAGATTGTGTAAAAGCAGATGTTAGCCTGCTCTGGGCTGTCTCCACCTGGGCTAACCTGGTCACCTTGTCCTTTTTCACTTCATATTTCGGACTTCATATGTCCAGTATATTCTGGATATTATCAGCCCTGCCTGTCTTTGAGAAACTCACTGGTGAAAAATATTTAAACAGCTTGCTGATGAGCTCTTTGAACTGCTGAAGCCAGCATTTACTATACTTTGTAATATGGCAAAATTCCTATTCAGTAAAAGGTGGGGGAACGTGCCAATGGTGGCTAAAAATGAAGAGGATGACCTGAGTAACTAGAGGATGTTTAGTTTGATGTCAAGGTCAAGCCAAATAATTAGAAATGTTGCTGTGGGATGTGAGGATTATTAGCTGAAGAACGTAAACACAATTAATGCCAGTCAATGTGCTTCCTTCTTTTAATTGAAAACCACTGAAGTCAAATAAACCAGTCTATCAAATAATCATGAGTCCACTAGGAGACAGAATAACTCCCTTTAATCTAACAAAAGGTCTCGCCCTGTGTATTATAACTACAGATAGATGAATCTTAGCTTCATGAGATCATTAGAAAGTATTACACCTCAGCTTCAGCGTGATCTATTATCCCATGTGGTGATTAGCACCAGCAAGTAGCTGGAGTTGTAGCTAAGAAACTTTAATGTCACGCATACCCTTGTCATCCTTTGCCAGCTAGGTTACGAGTATACAGAGACCTACTGCGCTTGTGTGGTCTCTTGTCTTTGCACCCTCTGTGATTTCTCTGCTTCCACTATTGATGCAATCACCCCTAGCCTTTGCTCCAAAATGCTGATGGTGGTTTCCTCCCCATCTATGAGGCTGAACAGAACTTTTATTCTCCCATAACACTGAAATGAAGGTTTTGTAATTTTAAGGAAAGCATAAAGAGAACCCTGCAAGGCGACTGCAAGTCAAGATGCATTTACATTAGTGTGCTGAAGGGAGAAAGGAGAGGAGGGAATCTCCCAATCATCCCCATTTATTGACTTTTGGTTCACACGGTAGAATGATTTTGGACTCTATTAGATAGATTCCTTCTGGATGAAAAGAAACTGAAAGGATGCTGGGTTACCTTGTTGGCAACTAAAGGCCCATGTCAGAAAATGAGATCTATGAACGATTCATAGGACTATTTCCATATGTTTGTCTAATTAGATGGTCTTTCGATGGACAGGAGAAAAAAACAGGTACACAACCCCCCCAGAAATAATGGTGAATGCATATTCCTAACTAGGTGTAAGTGACTCTGGTTGTCAGTCTGAGAGTACTTATTTCTTAGAAGGCAAACTCTGCATAAGGGAACATAAGCATTCAAAAAATAATTGTTGCAACTGGTTTCTAGTTTTGAGCCAAGGTCTAATCTGTCTCAGAAATGAAGAGTCCTTTGGGGATTTATGGAGTCATATATGGTTTTTCCACATGAATTTTGATCATCTAATTTGATGACTACTGGTAGCATTTTGAAAAATATTTAGTAATTTTTCTTCTCTTTCTCTACATTTTTTTGCTTATGCCAAAAAAGTAGTATTTTGAATTGGAGACTTTGAACTGAGGAAGATGGCACAGAGCCTCCAGCGATGGAGCGACTTGGCTCATTTTATTGAAGCAGTATTTGCATCGTCTATAGGCCTGGCCATTCATCTTTGCTCTGAAATCTGAAAGGACCTTCAGAATTCTGGAGTGTCCACCTCTCCCTTGTCATGATGTCAGAGTTCTCCTGGCTATTGAGAGCCCACTTCTTCCTGAACTTCTGACTATCAGCTCTCAAATCAGCTTGTGCAGTTTGAGTGGAGATTTACCCTGCTGCTCTTTGGAAGCTCTGGGAAAAAAATACTGCTGTTCCAATAATCTCTTTTAGGAATCTCCTTCTTATATAAATGGCTTTGTTGAATTAGATTATCAGTCTAAGCTAGATTTAAATGAAAATGGTGTTTAAAACCATAGATTTACAGTAATAGAAAAACACTACAAAAAGATAAAAACAAAGACAATTATTAGCATTGTATTAAGCAGAGAAGATTGCTTTTAGCTGCCTTAGCATCCCAGCTATTTGTGAGGCTGCTGAATGGCTTCTGTGACTTTATTCGAAAATAAAATCTGGCTAATGACCAGCTGCTCCTTTTGTAGCACGATGAGCACTGCTGCTCTGCATTTCTGTTTACTTTTTCCTGGGGATTAGAGCTCTGAGATCTCATGATAAAATGGGAGACTATGTAATTTTCTTCTTTTCTGGGGTTGTTTCTTCACCTTCCCTCCATTACTGGATAGATTTTCAGTTTTCTTTATTTCTTACTGCCCCTGACAGCGGGTGGTAGTATAAGTTCTTAGAGGAGTTTCTACTGTAGACTCCTTTTGAATTGTTATTTATTTTATGATTTTTTGCATAAAGTTTATGAATGACAGCAAAGGACAGTTTTGGGTTTCCAGAACACTCTGTTAGAAACAAGTAACTATTTTTGTCAGCTCAGCTTTTTTGGTTACATGTTCTGGCTCCTTGTACAAGTGTTTTTCTGTGGTAGTAGATGGGTCTCCATGGATCTTAAATGCATTTCCTTTTAGATGTATTTAAGCTGCTAAATATCCAATCCTAAAATACTTCTTGCAGAAAGCATTCATTTTGAAAACTATTTTGACGGTTTGTTTCTTTACTAAAAAAAAAAAAAGGTCAAAACCCAACCTGCTTTATTCAAATAAAGCTTAGATAAGCTTTCGCCATATCTAAATATATTAGATTCTTATTTACCTACAATAATTTTTTCAAAACTCTCAGTGAACCAAAAAATTCTGTTGCTTACACAAGCCTTGTGTCCAGTGTACTAGACTGGTAAATTAACTTCATTTGAAATGCTTTGATATTTAAGATTTCCCAGGACTGGAACCTTAGTAGGCAGTACTGTCTTGTGGAATTTAATCTACTCGGCAGTCCTGGAATCCAAATTTTGTGTGTGTGTAGTTGTGTGGTTTTCGTTTGTAGCTTTTCTTTTAGCTACTTGCACAACTCATCAACGTGCCTGGATACTGCAGTTTTTAAATCAGTTCCTGCCTACATCTCCTCTAGTGTCTATATTTTTTAATGACAGCAATACTACTTTATCTAATAGAGACCTTGGGGTCTAGTATGCAATTTGTATTTGTAGTATTATTCTATGAAAATTCATAATAATAGGTTCCAAATAGTTTAACATTCTACAGAATTAATACAAAAATAATCAAAAGTTTTCTGTGAGTTCTACAAAGCATTTTTTTGTCTCTGAAGCTCATGCGATAGAATAATTTTCAGCTTTCAAAAGCTGCTAGTTACTCAGGTGTTTAAAGGATTTCGGATCTGCAATAATTCTGATCTGCTCTGTAACACAGATGACTACAGAAAAGAGTGGCACTCATTAAAGTGTTTTCTTGTAATCTTCTGTCTTTACATTCGTATTTTTATTTTCCATTCATCCTCTCCTCCTTTTCCAATCGGCATATAAAAATGCAAACATTTTTAGCAATAACTATATGATCAGAAGAAAAGTGAGTTGAAAGTTCCATCAGCCAAGGTACTACAAGTCCAAAGGCATAATAAATAGGCTAGCTAATTAAAAGATCTTCAGAGAAGAACTTAAGAACAACTTCTTGCAAGAATTCATACATATAATTCTCCTCTTCCCAGGCTGAAATTTGTATTCAAGAATTTGCCATTAAAAAGCTGTGTTTGTGATTCTCAGCACGTTTCCTCTTTACTTGTGTCCTGTAGCATATTTTTTTGTCCTTTGGGGTACAACCTCATTTTCAGTCAAGTTAAAAAAAAATTAAGCTTAGGGCCTTCTTCAAGGTTACTTCTGCTCTCCTGGATGTTACAGGTAGAGTTGATTCAACCTTATCCCTAGCCTCTGGAGATTACATTTATCAAGGACAAAGTTACTATTGCCTATGGTGAAAATCATTCCTTCTTAATTGTCTAAGTGCCAACTGGAGCAGACAGGTATTGTGTCATAGTAACTATTCCATTCCTAACATAATTAATTCTTGTTTCTCTCTCTGTGCCATTTTTTACCTGACATCTTCTATAGTACAAATAAGTATTCATTTATGTAAATTGATCATACCTGCACTAAAAGAACATCCTCACAAAGCATCAGATGCCCTTGACAAATAATATACACGTAATCAAAATGGGATTCTGGCATCCATCTGACAGCATTAACCTAGCAGCAAAGGCATACAATAAAAGTGTAATAATCATAATAAATAAGTATTATAAAGTGAAGCACAACACATGTGGTATGGAAAAAGCCTGCTAGTGCTGTATGTATGGTAAGTGATTATGCCATGATGTTAGCTGAGCTGAAACTTTCTCTTTAGGTATATGAATTCCATAGCTGCCTGAGACAAACATGAGAAGTAGCTGATTGATTATTTCCACGAGAGATGGGAAAGGACAGTTGCAACAGAGGTGTGGAGATTAATTTTTCTTACAAGATATTAAAAGATTGCTGAGTCTTTGTGCACTAACAGAGAATGTCATTGGTACTGGACCCTGGAAAAGTTCTTAATAGCTAATTCAACAGAAGACACTAAAACACCAAAGAAACACTTTGGTAGTTGCTTATTATAATTAACTATTTGACAACTGCTGGATAGACCCCCTGCCAAATCAAACGGACCTGATACGTTACATACATAAAACACTGATTTCAGGCAATTTTTTACCTTAAAATGGCCATGGAAGGGCTTCAGATAAGTCGGAGAGAGCTAACAACTCTTAATTAATTTCATTTTCTTGGTGTCAAAGTCTGGCAATTTAAAAGGCTCTCTGGAATACAGAAATGCTTCTGCTGGACATTGAAGTCATCAGATCATTAATTCTGCATCTCATTTTGAGCTTTGGCAAGTTTCACACCAGTTATAGAATGATATATTTCATTGTAGTAGCAACTAGTTCTGGCCAGAATAAGCAAAGTCAAACTATGACTTTTTTGCATGTGACATTACATGCCCTGGTAAAAACTTAAGTAAATCAGTCCTGGTGGTCCTGTTCCCACTAAATAATGGTATCAGCTGCTCAGCTGTTGAGTTTCAGGTTTAAAAGTGGTTTCTATATTTATCCTCCAGCTTCATGGATGCAGCTCTTGCAAGTACTCATGCAGAAGGAACACTTGGCGCAGAGGCAGCACAATTTCAGATTGGCACATTGCCTGCATTACTGAGGAAGGCAGTCGTCTGCCAGTGAAGCAGGTTTCTTGAGTCTAGTGGGTGGTTAAGGCTCTGGGGTGCCCCCCATCCCTTTCCTTGGCGTGTCACCTTCTGTCAGGAACAGAGAAGACACCTCCCTGTGCAGTTATGTAGCAGGGCAATGCTCTTCTCTGTCACAGATAAATTCTGATGATGAGTCCAGTGGGGAACAAAGGCTTGTCTTCAGGATCTCTGACGGACTTAGTTCAATCCTGGCTTGGATACACTGAAAACTGTTGTCTTTTGAATTCTGCTCATTAGGAGGCTCTTACTCTCACTGCACTAACTTTACTTCCTACCCCTGTGGTCAACACAATGACATCCTCGGTGTGGCCAACTGAAGGTAGAAGTATGCATTTATTTTTTCACATAAAATAATAATGTTTACCACTGCAGGTTTTCCCCCTATAAAGGCAGCTCAGCAAACTCAGTCTTAGCTATGAGAAACTCTTGGCTTCTTTCCATGTTGCACATTATCACTTGTCAGAAAAATGCTGCAAGTGAAATGATACCCTTTTGTTGGGTCCATGATGCGACTACCTCAGGGTATTTGGCACTGACATGATTAAATAGATTAAACACCTCTATCGATACAGGATAGGGAACGGTACTGCATCTCATTCAGGCTTAATTGCGTTGGTTTTGCCAAGGCTATACAGTATAAAACTTTTCACTGACATGAACTGACATGATTCACAGTGCACAGCAGGGCTGGTTTTAGAGCACTGGCACAGACAGTCACTTTGCAGAACAGAGCTGTATATTAGAGTCTACTTCTTGCATCTGTTAGATCATATTTAGGAAGAAATGGATTTTGAAGGAACACACATCTCTGTCCTCATGGCATCTGCTGAGCCTCTTGGCTCTTAACCCTTGCCAAATCTGTCAGTCCATGTAGCTTCCTTTAAAGGGTCAGCAGGACTTTTCTTCTCAATTGCATAAAGCGAATGTCAGGAACCCTCTCACACTCTAACAAGCATTGCATGTAATTCACAGTGCAGAGCTGGGGTAGGTACAAATTAAAGATTTGTTTTTAAAATCCAGATGTTGGTATACAAAAGAATTCATCAAAGAGAATGGAAAAAGCAAGATTTTGCTATTTTTCCCTGAAACAAACCAAGCAGTTCACCTTCTCCAGTCTCAGGAGAACAACTTGTTTTTGCTCCTCACAGCCCCAGGCCACAGACGGGCTCCCAGAAGGTCTGTCTGGGTGTCTTGGGTTAGAGCTGGGCTGGCCACTAGGCGAATGACAGATGCTCTCTATTAACACCTCTCCATTCCCAAAAAGGGAGAGAAACGGAATAAAGGAGGGAGATGCTTATGGATTGGAAAACTCTAACAGCTTTAATAGGAATAATAACAATAAAATGAAATATATACAAATATATACAAAACCAACACCAATGGTTGGATGGCAATTATATCACTGTCACCACTGATGCTGTGGGCAGGCACTGGGGAAGACCCAGACTGGACTCAAACAGGAACCAGATTCAGGAGGTGGATTCAGGAGTGCACAGACTGGGATTGAAAGCAGAACAGAGTCCCTCTTGGACACCGATTACTGAAGAAGAGAGCTTGACCCTTTGTGATCCCTCAGCTTTATACCGAATATGACGTCTATGGGATGGAACACCTTGCTGGTCAGTGTAGGGTCACCTGTCCTGTTCGCTCCTCCCCACAGGTACAGCCTCTCACTTACTGCACCCCCACCGTGGTGCACAGGATTTAGCCGTGACCTTGGTCTGCACAGGAGCAAGTAGAAGCCAGAGCCTTTCTGCAGAGCAGTCCCTGGTAGTGACTGTACACATCAAGTGTTATCACTGCTAGAAGCAGAGACTGCCTGCAAAAATACGCCGTTAACTTCAGAAAATGAAGTTAGAAGAGACTGAGCTGAAAAATAGAATCACTGAACAGAATTAGTTCTGTTCTAGCTCAAACCAGGACACTGGGAATTCAGAAAAGGAGAGAAAAATGCCAGTGAGATTCCCTCTGCAAGTTGCTGTCTGCGGATCAGCACCAGAGTTCTAGCATTTGATGTGCCAATGTTCCCATTCTTTTATCTCAGAAAAGATGCTAGATGGCTTAGGATGGGGAACGGTTAAGATCAAATTGTGGGTGGATGTGGTTTTGTTTTGTTTTATTTTGTTTTATTTTGTTTTTTTCTTGTATCCCAAGTGTATTCCATGCTATCTTTAAGATGTTGTTACACTGCCAGCAATTGTTCTCCCACTATGTATTTTTGATTACTCTGTCCAGTCTGAATTTAAAATGAGTGGTGGGATGGACTTTTCATTTCGGAGGAAACAGAGTTCTTTAGGAAACTCCCCTCTCGACTTGGGGGGGGGAAAAAAAAGCCCCCGGCTCCCTCATCTGCTTGAAATTTTCTGTCTTTGTGATGAAATAATACCCTTTCTGGTAAACTTTATGCAGAGAAAAAAAGAAGTATTTCAACTAATTATGTCTACCCAATGGTGTGTAGAAAGCTAGAGCAAAAGAAATTTATTTTAATGTATGCTTATTATCCTTTCATGCAATCCATTAAAACTGTGGCTGTGTAGCCTACAAGGCAAAGGTTCATAGTTAAATTAACCATTCTTTGGGCATCACAGTAATATATCCACTAGGACTAAGTATAGAGAAAAATACTGGGGTGTGATCTGAATCTTCAGTTAACTATAATGCAGCTAAAAGACAGTTATGGCTAAACTTACTTTAGATTTTAAAATGTGCCTTCAATTTAATTGAAGGAGGATAGAATTATCTGTAGTTAGACACTTCACACATTCAGTTAGTAGAAATGGAGGAGGCAGTTTTTTAAAACTAATTTTATAGGTAATGTCACAACCTTGTCAGAACAAAGTAAGAAATAAAAATGGTTTGCAAGACGGATGGAATATTAGTTTGATCATTTAGAAATTAAAAGGAACACCATGGGATCTGTTTATAAATTAACTTATGCCAATGGCTGCAGGAGGCTACTTCAGCCATTTGTGATCCCTCTCTAACTGTAATTACAACAGTGGTTGTTCTCTGCTGGGGTACCTAGAAGGTCTTTGTTGTAAGACTTTTTCTAGCTTGGTTATTGAACTTCTGACACTGCAGCTACTAAAAATTGCCCTTGATTAAGATGGATACAGCTGAAGACTACTGCAAAGAGCGTTAGTTTCCTGAGGTTCAATCAGGAAGAGAGACAAAGCACAAAAATCCATAGGAATTTGGACTAGCAGATAAATCTTGCTGTGGAATAAAAGTCTGAAATCCCTATGAATTCTTTTGAAGATATTTTGGCAAAGGGACCTCCAAAACAGTCTGAATATGAAAAAATCCCCATATTTTCTTCCTGTCAGACATGAGACTATTATGGATTACTGTATTATACTACTCTAAGGTAGGTGATATGCGGTAAAGTCCAGGCAATGACAGCTATGATCAGAAAATACTGTAACACTGTATTAATTAATGATGGACTATGGAATGGATACCAGTATTACTGTTAAATGAATTAGCTATGTTTAACACTACCCAGGCAAACTGAGAAAAACAGCATGCTTATACTCTCCAGAAACATTTAAAGTAGAAACTTCAGTATACCGTGTACAGTTGTTTCCAAGGAGATAAGGATGAATTAAACCTGTCTTTGAAAAAAAACTTAAAAATGCATGACTGACACATTGCACTGATGGAGATTAGTGAGAAGATGAAAGTGTCCATTAGAAGTGGTTTTTGAAAGAAAATATTGTTTTAGATAAATACTTTTATCTATGACTGGAAGAGATCTAAGTAAAAGTGCAGTAAGGAAGCAAGTTTAAGACTAGGAAGAGGAATAATAAGATAAAAGGGTAGATGAGGTCTGACTCATTTGATGAAACTGATAAGAGACAGAAGTAGACATCCAGATGATTGTGGTTGTGTAACATCTATAATGTGGCTGAGAATTACAAACTTATGTGAAATGTGGAGTTATTTTTCCTGATGTATTCTGCAAAGATGAGAGAGAAGCAAGAGGGAAATTGCATGCAGAAAGAAAGAGTAATGTGGTAGAGCTGAAGACAGCGAAATCAGGGGATGCTGATGCCATTGTTAAAACTGGAGAGAGGTGAAATTACTAGGATTTGATGAATGAGAGGATTAAAAGGTCTGTCCCAAGAGCAATGGACTAACTACATGATAGTGCTGGAACTTTTGCCCTATTACAGTGCTATAAAAAAAATCATGAACAGTAAAGCATAGAAAACGAGAGCTCAGCCATGATGAGGGAGAAGCTGCTGGAACATGACTGCAGAGCACCACCTGCTTTGCTGCCACAGGTTTATGGCCAGTCCTGCAGATAGCAGCCTTATTGCCAATGCTGTGCATACATGTTCACAAGATACAATGGAAATGAGCTATAAAACAAGAAAGAAATGATCCTTGAAACAAGTGTGTGGAGGTGACACTTGGGAACATTAAAGATTCCCACCTTCCTTTCCATTCAATTTAATCCTCTTTTCCACTCCATTCTACAAAAAACCCTCCAAAAGTAATCAACACAGAGCAAAATTTTAGTGCTAAATAAATTAAAAACTTAGAGCAAATGAGAAAATCTTGATCCAGGTCATGATAAGTGAAAATATAAGAATCATACTTTCCACTCCGAGTTTTGTCTGAGACTTACCTCACAAGCAGATAAAGCTGACTACATTTCAGAGCCATTGGACTGTTTTTTCCCCGCTTTCTGATTTTGGGAATTATTTTTCAAAGACTAAGTCCAGCTTTAGAAGCTACAGTACTTTCACTTGCTGCAGGAAGCAGAATGCTGACTGTCAACATCTGAAAAAAACCCCTATTTAAGTCTGGCCCCACAATCTTTGACAGTTGGGTCTTTCTTATTTTCTCTTTATTTGAATATCTGAATTCTCCTTTGCTGGAATGCTTTTCTAATGTCTTAGAAGAAAAAGCTGTGTCAGCTGTCTTCCTGTGAGTTAAGCCTTCAAGAAATCCAGTTTCAATAAAAGATGGTAGGATATGAATACAGTAGATTAGGATCTTTAGTCATTCCAGTTATTTTTTGACATATGCAATTTTATTAAAGCTATTGTCATGGTAAACAGATTTCAATAGTGTATCTGGTCTGAGGAAAAATCTGAAATACATTTTAAAACCACGACAGAAAAAAAACCCTCATGTGTTTTTTCTTTTTTAACTAACAAAAATGAATATTTTAACTTGAGTTGAAAAAAATTTTTTGTCAAGATAAAAGCTTTTGCAAACTTTTTGTTATTGTCACCACCACATTATGCTTTCCCAAACCCTTTAGTAGTCTAAAGTTGTATACAGAATTTATAGGCACAAAGTTTTGTGAAATAAAGGCAGTAAAGAAACTTAAGTACTGCAATATTTGTTTTAATATGTTTTATTTAAATTACATATTTGATTCAGTGACCAAGCTTCCTTATTTTTAACACTAATGCTCTGGATATGAGAAAAATGTATTTGTAATTTCAATTGTAATTTTTTTTTTCTTCCAAAAGAACTAATTCATCCAGGTCACTTTTAGAGAGCTGGTATGCATAAATTACCTTACCGAGTTAACAGACAGACAGAAGCCTAAAGGTATCGTAGCTGTGCTTCCAATGTTTCTGAAAACAGTATGAATCAATTTCAAATCATTTGTATTCATATACCCTAAACGCTGAAATGGGGAGGACAATGAGATGTCCATCATCTACTCTGACTAATGGTCTGTCCAAGTGCAATTCTTAGGAGCAGAGTATTTGCCTTGTTCTACTCCCACTGGAACAATTATGAATATTGCAAAAGAACAAAATGAGGAACAGAAATAGAACAAAACTTAGAGATATCCCCGCTGTGTTTTTTTAGCTCAGCTTTTGACTAATTCGTTATTGTGTTCAGTTTTACATTTGCTAAAAGATACCTTCATGCCTTGAAATCAATAACCACTTAAGAACTTTTTCCTGCTGTGGTAGACTTCCAGGTATACCCCGCTTAAACTTGTAACAAGCTTACTTAAATTTCTTTTATTTGTCTAAAACCCGTGATTGAGACACATTGGAAAAAAAAACCCCTCCATTTGCATTTTTTTTAAATTATTTTAATCATGTTTATTTGTTTCCCTAAGGCTGGGAGACTAATCTGAAGAAACTAAGCACATATCCAAATATCAGAGTGCTGTGTCGTGGGTGGTAGCCCTGGTGGCTTGAGTATCAGAAGCATTATAACTATGTTACCTTAAAATGAAACCCATGTCATACATTAGTTTTCATATCACTACTAACTCATTCTGCAGTAATACATGTGTCTTCAGGTGATGCATTGCACTGTGTAGCACATAGTCCAGGGTTGCGAGGGAGAGAGATCTACCTAAAATTCTGTGTTTAATTATCAAGAGTTAACATGGAAAAATGTTTTAGCACAGTATAAAATGGAATGGGAAGTATAAAATGGAACGGGAAGTATAAAATGGAATTCCAGTACATGCTGGAATGGAAAGGGTGCTTTTGTTTGTGTTTAAGGCAAAATAGGTTCAGTCATTTTATAAAGCTGAAAAATGAAAACATGAAATAAAAATAATATAGAGAAATGTGAATCACTTATTTGAATGCACTTTCTGAAAATCTTGACATGAGCAAATTAAGACTGAAATGAAAAAGAAAAAAGTCAACTCTGAAAATATATAATTAGTTCGTCAAATCTTAAATGACATGTCAAACCACCATCTGGCAATACTAATATGGAAACAAAACTAACCAAAGCGTTCAGAGCTCAGACTACCATGGCAATTTCCCATTACAAGAGCAGCAGAGACAGAGTGGTAGAAGAGTACATGTCTTTTAGTGCTTCCTTTGTGATAGTGCACAAAACCCAATGTCAACACCATCAAAGAAATTATCTTGCAACATACCACCAAATTGCATTCTTTAAAAGATAAATTCACGGAAAGATGAAGATGGTAAAGAGTAGCTCAAATATGGTAGGAAATACTACTTTTATATGAATTGTTCTTTAAAAGAAGTAGATGCATGATTTTGCTTCTATTAGATTTAGTGAGAATTTTGCTAAGGACTTGACCGTGAATAGAACAAAGCCTGTTATTAATCATGTGTAACTGGAGAATGAGAAATTAGGGCACTGGAAGATATATTCTAAAGACTCTTTCTAACATAGTATAAGTTCAAAACATACACACCCATTTTTACCTGGTATTCAATGTTACTGTCTCCAAAGAAGAGTTAACAAAACGAAGCATCCAGATGCTTCTCAGCTGCTTCAGTACGCAGTCTTGCAGCTCGCCTGAAGTTCATCTTTTCAGTAATGTAAAGCTAAGTAAGTCATTGCTTTTGAGTGGTATGGGTGAAGAGATAAAAGGTATTTGGTTTCAATCCTGTGGACAGGGTAGGCTCTGATAGAGAGGGGTAGAGAAAGGAACATCACTTAAAACACTGAAGATACTAAGTGAATAAATATCAATGTCATTAAATGTTTAACACGGAGACATCAAGAGAATTTATCTTTTTTCCTTTCCCCATCTAGTTTTATCACAAACATTATTTTGATTTTTATTTACCGATAAGCTTTGAAGGATGACAAAGAATTTACACATGGAGAGAGAAACTGCTTGGGTTCTTTTTGTGGGTCCATTTTCCTTTCTGCTGTTTTCTCTGCAAACTGGAAAGAATTTCAGCATAGCTTCAGATGTCACTTTCTCTCTCTTACCCACTAATTTTGCTTCAAACTCAGTTTGCCAAGTTTTGCTTTTTATCCACTTAATACATTATTTAATCCATTAAATTCAGTTTTCACATAACTGTTGCTTACATATATTAAATTCCTTGGACAATGGTATACCTTTCAGAGGTGGACAGTATTAAATATGAGTGGACCATGGTTTTGTGCATTTAAGTGAAAGGCTATAACTTTAGCTTAGCATGCTAGGCACTGTTGTCTTGCCAGCGTGTGTTCACAAACTTCCTTGCCCTTGAACTGTTAAATTCTCTCCGCTTGCTCATAGGGTTGAATTGAATTTTTTCAGTCTCTTTCTTCTCACAAGCTTTGTTGACAAAGAAAGAACTAAATCTGATGGGGTGCAAGCAAATATTTATTTCTGAATGCTTATACATTTTAACTTCCTAGCCAAAAGCTCTGTTAAAATTTTAAATATTTAACATTACATCTAACTCTACACCTCCATGATACTTCATCGAAGGCCAGCCTCTTTCATCAGCTCTCTTCCATTTTGGCTCTGATGGGGATAAAAAAGGGTCCAAACATAGGCAATGATCAGAGGCAATGCAATCTAATAAATAACTTTGGACTGCAGGGAAAAGAAGTTTGAAAGAACAAGAGCTTCCCAGCAACCCCCAAGACAAAACTGGTGCACAAGTTCAGATTAACAAAGACAGAAGGAAGAAGGGGCACACTTACTGTTGGACAGTAACAGAGGGTGGAACGTGCCTTCTATTCTTGAGTTTGTCCTCTTTTTGTATTTCCACAGATTGCCATCACTATCAATCCAGTCAATTTTCCCACTGCCAGCTGACTAGTTTTATCAAGGAGGTCCTGCCTGTGAGGTCAGTAGGTTTCCCTATTCCTGTACACATAGAATTGGTCAAGTGTTTATTTTTTTGATAAAACTTTGCATGTTAATATATCAAATTCTAAAAAATGAAATTCAATTTCATAATTATTTCCACTTTTTATTTTCCCTTTCTACACCACACCTACGTACGTTAACAAGCTATTTTTCTGTAACTCTGCATGTCACAGAATTTCCAAACGCTGATTTCCCCAGAAAAAAAGGAGACCCTTATTTTCTTGCCTTTTTTGGGTGCTTTGGCCTCCCTTTGATTCTATATGCACACAGAATCCTATGTGCTAGCAGCTCTGCAACCTTTCCTACAGCAAATTCTGGAGCATAAAGGCAACTGAGAATGACTGAGTAAACCTACGAGTATCCTTTGGAGGGCATTAGGATGCTATGCTACAGGATGCTGGGAAGGAGGTGAGTAAAAAGTAATGAGAAGAAACATTACATTAGTACCAGAGACACAGAAGTCAAGAGGCCCCAGAGAATCATTTTGTTCTACAGTATAGGGACGGTTGAAGCTGCAGGCATATTGCACTGTTGTTCCAAAGATTTCTGCATCATGTACAGCTGATGTTGCAGGTTTCTAGTGTACTTAAAAGCTGTTCTTTCTTATTTCACTAGTTCTGGCCCACATAGAGTTTGCAAACTGTACCATCTCTAATGTCCTGCTATTAAAAAAATAGTCTGCTCAATAAACATGTAAAAGTATTATTGGAAATAGTTTTGTAGGTTGATCCCAAATCTCACTGCTGTTACTGGCGACTCAGACTGGAGCAGTAATAGCAATGACTGTCCCTCTTGAAACAAACCTGACAGTTTGATGATTTGGTCAAATTTACTTTTCCATGCCTATACAATAAACTGCAATAGTGAGATCTGAGATCACACTCCTATGATGTCCACCTTTACTTTGGTCAGGGTTTTTTTTTTTCCCTCCTTATGGAAATGATTCTTCATAAAGCCACTGCAAACTGCTGCCAGCTCCATGTGATAATGTGCACAGCAGCAAACCATCAAACACTTGCATCAAAGGAGGTAATGAGAACAAGCTGAGTAATTGGTCTGGCCCTGAGTAGAAAGGATCTAGTGAAATTTTGAAATGCCATTTCAATTTGCTGTGACTCTACATCATGCTCACCAGCGTTCCTTCAGCAATTTGATTTTATTCAACGCAATTGCTAGGGGGCATGCAGACTTAATAGTGAAGTAAGCATTTGTGACAGTGTTAGAAGAATGTGATAATGATAATGATCATCTATAAATGGGAAGTTGGACATCAGTTGTAGTGATCTAAAAATGTGGGCATAAGTAAGATTCAGAGCAAAAAGATTTTTTTTTTTATTGAGGAGTCCTACTTTTTTTTTCCTTAGCTTGAGCAAATGACACAGCTATTATTTGACTGTATGGCTGCCTTGTAGAAGCTAAATTAGAAGAATTTTTAAGATAGATAGAAATTAAAACCTACTGGTTTCATCATAAAACTAATGGCTGCGTATAGAAATCATACACGGGCTTGGTTGAAATTGTTCTTGAATTTAGCAGAAATTAACTGGTTTTTTAACCAACATATGAAACATGTTTCTTCTCTGTTGTCACTTGTTACTCTCCCATTATTATCTTATTAAATGGCATCATAATAACCTTATCTGTGGGATGCTAAATTCCCGAATTTGTTGCTGAAAATGAAATGCAAGGAAATTCAGAAAAGCAGAGGACTAGAAGAACAGAAATAAAAAAGAAAGTAGAAAGGCAGTCGTAACAATCAAGAGACATAAATAATATGCAAATCTGATTTCAGAAAAAATAGTCATATTGCTGAAATTTTCCAGTTAGGAATGTATGACACTGACAACCAAATAACTTAAAGATATAAGGAGAAACTTAGAAGTTATTGTGTGACATCTTTAACAGTAAGATGCATTTCTCAGGTGTTCAATATAAACTGCATTCCCCAGTCTGTTCACATGACTATTAGATAGAGCTGCATGTCTGTAATTCAAACCATCTATTTAATGCTGAATTTCCACTGATGGAAAAGGCAGAGAGTAGAGGTGACTCGGAAAACTTCAGCTCTCAACTTGTTGCCTAGGGGCTTGACAGTGGCATCTACTCAGTGCTAGTCCCACCCTTTGCTACTGCTTCTCTGCATGGCCCTAGGCAAGTCACTTAGACCAGAGACTCAAAGGCTTCTGTGGAGGTGCCTTACCCCGAGTCTGGGTTCCTTCTTGCCTACCTGAACACAGAGGTAAGCAGTAATCCTCTGCTTCGTAGGCCTGTAGTAAGAACTAATAGCTAATACTGGCAGAGCTCTTAAAAATAGCAAATACTTAAAGCTGATATCTTGTATAAGTCGATCGCTGTTTTATTCTTTCATGTACAACTTCACTGTCAGCTCACAGATTTGTGTAGCTCCAGGCAAAATGGAAAACATCTGCCCCTCATACATCTGAAGTCACCCATAAAATAACAGTCAAAAGACACTTAGCTGCCTCTGCTACCTTTGTCATGGCCAGCCATATGTATTTTATCTTGTAATCTACATCTAGCTTTATGCTGAACTGCTTCAGGCTGATTTTTTTCCTCCTTTCTGTGGATATATGAAGTACAGGAAAAGGCTCCTGCACTGTCTTTTCAAATTCGTGTACTCTGCAATGAAACAGCAGTAGCATTTTCTTAAAGGAATAGAAACAAACATCTGAAAACCACATCTGTCCTGAAGTATCATGAGGAAGATGTTTGGAAAAAACTGAGAAATAGAAATAAGGAGGCAGAGTGCTGGAGGGAATGAAGCTTTCAAAGATACAAGCTCAGAAAGAAATTAAATTCACAGGCACCGTCAGGAAGGGGACAAGATTGGTACTGATACTTGTTAGGCTTCTTGATAGTTATCAGAGGGGGAACAAAAAAGACATAGAATAGAGAAGAGAAGACATCTTACAGCAAGACAATAACAGTGTTTTAAATAATCTAATCGGAAAACTCCAAGCAACTTTGATGCTATTGCAAAGAAGAAGAGAGAGGCCTGAGGCGCAACATTCAGATTTGATCTAAAATCCATTTTCATGCTTGTTTCCCCAAAATGGCTATTCAGGAAGTGAGTTCATCGTGTGCATCATTTCTACCTATATTTTTAAATCTAGAATATTGTTTTTAAACATCTTTGGAGATATCACACATATGAAGGATTATTTGCTTATTTACAGGCAAAATTATAAATAAAAGTGAAATTTCAAAGTTAAGTTGATAAATCTCATATACATGTAATTTCTTTTTCATCGTAAAGACTGAAATAGTGATAGGGATACTGAAAACCACCAGCAACTATCCCAGAAAAAATATTGTAAATACTGAAACTTCATATACAGTATAACTTCAAACAAACAAAAAAAATCCAAAAGTTTCATATTTCAGGCAACATTTTCCAGACCTGCTAAAACCTAAATTTGTAAAAGGAGATGGACTTAGGCAACATTTAACTTCAAAACGTCCAATTTTCTTATAACACATGTAGGAGAACTAAGCACTTTAAAATTAGGTGAATGTAAATTAGCTCAAAATCTCCAACAGAAAATGCTGATCAGAAAGTTATGTCCTGACATGTATTGGACCTAAATCGAAACTGGAGGTTCTGACTACTGCACAGAATCATGTCCTTTCTTGCAGAAAAAGAACATTTTCCTAATATCAAATTTCAAATCCCTGGTTTGCAGCAGAAACTTAAACCGTCACCTTCCAGAGAATTTAGAATCATTGCAGATTATTCCAGATGCTGTCTAGAATGGTGAGAAATTTTGTATCTAAAGTAAATACTTTAGAGAGGCAAAGGGCAGATGAATGCTATCAATAAATTTGGCAGAGAAGAAAGGATAACATTTCTGCTGAAGAAAAGTCTTGCCCCATCTCTCTGTTGTATATGGGCCAGTGTATGTGCATGTGGACCTAAGTGTAGAAACACTGTGGATGGAAGAAGGTGATGTGAATTAGGTGGTTGGAAGAAAGGTCTGTGGTAGGTTATTAAACAGACAATTTAGAACAGACCAAAGAAATCCCCTGAAGTGAAAACAAACAAGTGATGGATGAGCATTAGCTCTTCTTTTCTTGACTGTAGTCTCCATTAAGCATTCGCTTATGGTTTTTTGGGAGGTGGACAGAATACTGAACTAGATGAACCATTTAGCTAAACCAGTGAAGCTATTATGGTTTTGAAAGAGATTCGAAGAAGAACAATAAGACTATGCTGCGTATGTTTACAGTAATCAAACTCAAGGATGGTACCCTTGAAGACAAAATTCAGTGGCAGATGGTAGGAAGGAATTTGTCTTGCCTAGACTCTGCTGAGGATCTTCTGCTGAACCCTTTTTCCTTGTTGAACTCTTAAACTGTTTTTTCTGCAAGATATTAAGTAGAAATAGGACTTATATATTATCTGCTATTATCAGGCTTATCTGCTTCAGAACTTGAGAAATTCGTAAGTTAAAGCTTCTTTTCAAAAGCGTATGGCTACTTTAACTTCAGCACGTGGACGCTAACTGAGCTTACTTACTCAATGCAGAGCCCTCTTCTACTGCTTTTTAGGGGACTAGATAATTGAATCAAATTTTCTTCCTAATTTTCTTTTATTTCCAGTTTCTGGAGGGTTGGATGTCCCAGAGCTCTCCTCTATTCCCAGGGCCATTCCAGCTCTTGCTTAAACATGATTTGAGTTTTTCTGAAGATTCGAGTGTAGGGACTCATTCAATATGCCTGTAGCAAAAGTCATATAGATTTCATTTTTATTTAAAATATGTAGGCTTGTAGATGATTACTTAGCATGTAATGTGAAGTGTTTGTATCACTAGGGAGAGGTGTGTACATTTACGGGTACAAACTGGAACACAAGAAGTTCAATCTAAACATGAGGAGAAACTTCTTCACTTTGATGGTGCCGGAGCACTGGAACAGGCTGCCCAAAGAGATTGTGAAGTCTCCTTCTCTGGAGATATTCAAAACCTGCCTGGACGTGATCCTGTGAATCTGCTCTTGGTGTACCTGCTTTAGCAGGGGGTTGGACTAGATGATCTCCAGAGGTCCCTTCCAACCCCAAACATTCTGTGATTCTGTGATTTAGGTTCTTAAACAACGTTTCTTTTTTGAAAAAGGTTTATTTTAGGGTAGGACTCTGATAATTTACTATTACTGTTTCTGAAATTTCAGTTAGAATATTCATCCTGTTTGTAATGCTAAGAGCTTTGGGGGATAATTTACATTGTTTCTTTTATATCCATTTATTTAGATCCTGAAGAAATCCACAAGACAGGAAGTAATGTGTTTCTTCATGAGGGCAGAAAACAGTGGACTAACAAGTGAAATTTCATCTCTTTGGCTCTTTCTTGCTCTGTTCCAGTCAAGTTTCTTTTGTTAAATGTGAGAAACTACAGCATTTTACAAGACATTAAATCAGGTATAGATTTTTAATTATTGAATTAATTTTAATGACTGTTTTATTATCTTGTGTTACGCTTCTTTGGGGTAAAAAATAGCGGTGTTCCAAATTGCCATAACAACAGGCTGCACTCCTTAAAACAAGATAAGCTCTGTGTCAAAGAAAACTGTTGCCATGGTAACCAGTTGCATATTTAAAGTGCAGCAGCCTGGTTTAATCAGTCAAATTGCTCCTTTTCAAAAAATCAACTGTATAGGCATTCTTACCGCAGAAACAGTGAAAAGAAGAAAATGTAAAAGTTAATTAAAAAATAAGATCTCCCTTTTACGTTCTTTTCCTGAGTGATAGCTTTTGATTCAGAAAGGTCACTTATTCTGCTTCTTTCTTGCAAGAGTGCAAATACTAGATACTGTCTTTTTTTTTTTTACAATTCTCAGAAATTTCTCTCAGCAATTCATGCTTCCCCTAAACGTGTTACAAAGATATTAGCATCTAAGCATGTAGTTGCATGTTCATAAAATGGTCTAGTGAGAGTAATTTAAAAATGACAGGTGAACTTAAATCAATCCCTTAAATGAGTATCTGCCATTTTTCTGAACTTCATGATTAGATGGTCAAAGCTAAAAGCTGTTTCATCTCTTTTTAAAGTCTTTGTCTTTTTTTGTTTGGTTTTTTTTTTTTTCTTTTTAAGAAAATGTTTATGCACTAAAAATTAGATTGTTTCTCTTTGTGACTTTTAAAAAATTTTTATTTCAATTATTGAACTGTTATCTCAAAAAGACAAAAAAAAAAATTTGTTTTGCAAAATAGATGTCTGTTGTACCATACTTAGTTGTATTGTGTCCTGTAATTCTGAGAATGCAGAAAAGCAAAAACATGTAGCATTTTAAAGACTACACTTACAATCCACGATTGTTTTTATCATTTATACGGTTCTTTTGAGATACTAGCTGGTATGACAGCAGGTGAGTAGGGTAAACTACCTGTACACTGCTATTGCACAAATCCTAGCTAACTTCCCAATGTCTCCAGAAAGGGCTATTTGCCTACCTTTGCTAATAAGGATTTTGAGTCAGGGAGCCTGACCCTCAGTCTCAGTGGTATAGTTGCTTGTCCTATTTATTTTTTAGCCTAAAGAACATAGGGGTTGCATATGGAAAAAGACAGATTCTGTAGATTTGGAATGGTTTTCATCTTCTCATGAACCGCCAGTCAGTGCTGCATTAGAAATTGCAGCAAAATTCTTAGAACAATGTTAATAATTTTATTAGACTAAGTAAAATATCACAGATGTCTTTTTGCTTTTTCAGGAAAGGTTAAAAACAAACTGTGAAATTTAAAGCATTAAATTTTTTTTTGCATTCCACACAGAAAAACATATATGCAGTTTCTGTTATGTTATTGTTTTTTAAGACTTACCGAAACAGAAAAAGCAGTATTTCAGAGAGGCTTTGCCGTTTCCTGATGCAGTATCTCTACGTAAGATACTACATATACTGGCGAAAAATGAGGAAGTATGCCTCAAAGAACTGCCAAAAAGTTACTAATTTCTAGCACAGAACAAATGCAGAAAAAACCTAACATGATTACAGAAAATGTTCAATTGTACTTTACACTTGCGTATCTTATTGCTATGGTCTTATGCTTATTTGAGGGTGAGATCACAACTAAGACTTTCAGTTATTAATATAGCTATTTGCTCTATTTTCTAAGTGGCTGTCAAAACATTTTTTTCCTGCTCATGGAAATATGCCTCTCTTTCTGCAGGTTTTATAGTGCAACAGAGGCATTGTATTGTTATTGATTCATGAGGGAAACTGCTAACGCTAGCTGGCCAAAGATAAATTCAAACTACCAGAGTTAATCATCAGTTTATGATCAGCACTAATTTGATTGATTCAGGCTTCGAAGGTATTGGAGTGACATGGTCTGGAATCCTTGCCCCCCAGCTGCAAAGAGCATTCTTCTATTCACTCACTTGAGAGACCCTCAGCTTTAGAGTTTGAGGGAACACCATCACCCTCTGCCACACTGCAGCAGATGTTGTGCCCCGTGGGTTGGCCTTCTCGTTGAAGGAGAAATTGGGCAAAAAGTAAACTTTTTTTTGAGCAGGGCAACATAGCTACAGAAACCTGTAAACTGAAGTAGTCACTGCCGTGTGAAAACAGTTACTCTCAAGAATCCTGGGCCCAAGTACTGCTTCTCTATTGCAGGAAGCAGATGGTTTCTGAAAGCTGACTTGGAGGATATTTTTATACTGCAGCCAAGATACAAGTACAGTTTATGAAGACGATGGGTGAATCTGCAGTAACAGGGAGTTCAACGCAGGCTGCGGACTGTGGGAGGGATCCTTGGTGAAGACGCACGCATGTGTTCTATCTGAACCTCTATGCCACAGGTAATTTGTCTGAAACTGAACGTCACCCCATGCTGTCCTTGTGTTACTCCTGAAGCAGAAATTTGAAACTAGTTTGAAAGTGGCAGAATGGGTAGAGACATCCTTTAGCTGTGGTATAAATGCCGTCTCAAGATGGAAAACAAACTTGCCTGCTGATTGTTGTAGCATTCCCAAAGAGAGAGAAGGACCAAGACCAACATTGCAGCATTTCTCAGACTGAATGTTGCTCGAGTGAAACCATTTTTAAACTACTATTAAAAGACTAAACTCCTCAGCATGCTGCCTATAAACATGGATATGGAAGGAAATCTGGGAATAAGACGCAGCTACTGCAGCCATTGAGAAGCCAAGCACCTTGTCCAAGCCTCAGGGCTTGCTCCGTGGTGAGCATCAAGAGGTGTCCACGTATTCACGGGAAGAGGCATGTCCTTGGGAGTGTGTCCTCTCGAGGCACCCACTGCTACTCAGTGCATAAATGCTTAGATTTTTTAATGTGCACAAATGGTTAGATTTTTTTCAGATATCTAGTGTAGATGGTGTCAGTTAAGGGAGGACATCTCCCTTGAAATGCTCGATAGGCATCCCATCCCACGGCTAGGTGACCACTGCACTGTCAGTTGTACCACACTGTGTGTCCCTCCTCTCGGGGGCTCCAGTCTAGAGCCCGCCTGGGCAACCCTTTACCACTGGTGGCCATGGGGAGAAGCTCAGGGCCAACCCCAGGCCTGCAATAGCCTCTACCACCTTGCCATGGGCCTTGGGCCATCCCTGTCCCCACTGCCCTGCCTGGCACAGGGCCTGGCTGCTCCCCTGGGGCTGCCCCCACCCCAGGCTGCCCCACTGGGTAGGACAAGGACCTGCCCAGGTGGCTCTGGGGACAGTCAGCACAGAGTCCCCCAGGACCAGAGCTGGCAGCATGGGGCCCCACCTGGGGCTGTGCAGGACCAGGGTCTGGTTTTGCAGATGGGAAAACAGAGATCACAGTAAAAATTTAGGTGGGAAGATGTCTGGGCATGATGCATCCCACCATCGCAGCCTCCCAATGCCGGGAGGCCAGCCACAGAGCCCCAGGGTGTGCCCGGCATCATGGCCGAGGTGCTGAGCAGAGCTGGGAGCTCCTCGTTCATCACAGTGCTTTGGGCCAGGTCAGATGAGATCCCCTTGGGTCGCAATCATCGCATCATTTTGTCCCTGGCACGTGCCCATCTGCAGGTATTCATGTGTTTACATTGTTCATAGGTAAACGATAAAGATTAAATAATGTAACTCTGCAATCTAACATTTAGGGTATGCTACTCTTTCTGTATTTACATATTGAAATAATACGGCTGTGCTGGCAGTATTTAAATTTTTACTGATGTGATCAGAAATACATTTGGGCTTGAGTGTCTATATTTTGTCAGCATTATATCTCAACAAAATAAGTTCTCACACAGAAGGACCTTTGTTATTACTGTTCTGTTCAAGCAGCTGAGCTTTGAAAAAATAACAAGCAAAGAAGTTCAGCCTTGGTAGCAGTTTCTTTTGTGCTGAGCACAGAAGCAGCTCTAAGGAGTCCTGTGTTTCCTGATCTCTTGGGTTTCTTTGACTGACCCCAGTCTGGTCTGCTTCTCCTCAGATGCCTTCTGCATGAAGACTGGCTTACAACTAAGCCTGGTAGTTTCAGCTGAGGCTTTCTCTCTGCTGATTTCCCAGAGAGCAGCCGCAGTTGGGCAGGTAACCTGTTCTTGTCCTGGTCTTCTTGTGTTCATCCAGCTGCAGCTCCCAGTCCAAACAGGTCGTTGCCTGGGACTGCTGCAGTGGGTGATCTTTGTCATGTGCACGAAGGTGCTTTCTGCTCTGCTAATGTAACATTGCATGGTGTGGTAAGTAGCGTTTTGTTGGTTTTGCTTTATTCACTTAAAATAACTCTTTAATCTTTGTGGTGATGTTCAAATCTCTCCCTATAGAACAAACCCGTTTGTTTGAGGTGAGCACAAAATTTCACTCTTTGACTGTGTCAAGGCTTAGGGCTGGGCTGGCCACTAGACATGATGACAGATGGTCTCTGTTAACCCCTATCCCTTCTGAGAATAGAAGAGAAGGGGAATAAGGGAGAGAGACTTACGGCTTGGAAAAGAATACTGAAACAGCTTTAATAAATAATGAAAATAATTAAATATATACAAAAGAAATATTGAACCTACCCTGTACCCCCCAGCCCTCCATGGCAATTACATCACCGTCACCACTGATGCTGTGGGCCGGCACTGGGGAAGTCCCAGACTGGACTCAGCAGCAGAAGGGAACTGGATTCAGGACTTGGATTCTGGGACTGTGCTCAGGAATGGATGGATTGGGATCGAAGGCAGAACAGACAGAGGCCTCGTTGGATGCTGGCCATTGAAGAAGGGACCTTGACCCTTGATATCCCTCAGCTTTATATCGAATATGATGTCTATGGGATGGAACACCTTGTTGGTCAGTGTAGGGTCACCTGTCCTGTCCGCTCCTCTCCACAGGTGCAGCCTCTCACTTACTGCACCCCCACAGTGGCACACAGGATTTAGCAGTGACCTTGGTCTGCACAGGAGCAAGTATAAGCCAGAGCCTTTCTGCAGACCAATCCCTGGCAGTAACTGTACACATCAAGCGTTATCACTTGTAGAAGCAGAGACTGTCTGCAAAAACATGCTGTTAACTTCAGAACGTGCAGTTAGTTAGAAGAGACTGAGCTGGAAATTAAAATCACTGAATAGAGTTAGTTCTGTTCTCGCTCTAACCAGGGCACACTTTAATCTGCTGCAGTATTTACTCTTTCTAAATGTAGCTATTGCATGTACCCTCTTCACACCACATATAATTTTATCTTCTCACACATACTAGTAGCAGCTAGGAGTAAAAAGGGAAGTGTCAGTCTCAACATAAATGATTGGTATGAATTGTACAGATTGCTGCTGCATAGTATCCGTCTCATCTCAAGCCTAAAGACATTACTACAGGTAAAGATGAATTCTGTGTAGCCCACGCACAAAGCTGATCTGCATACAAGGAGGAGCTTAGGTGTTGGTGGTGGCAGGCCTAGCGTAAGTCAATAGAGAAAATAAATTAAAAATCTACTGTGCACTCCCAAATTCACTTCAAAATCCTGGTCTCCTGAACACAGACAGTACCATTTGTTCTGAGTAAGACAACTCAGCTAGCTACACGAACATGTACCATTAAACCTGGCATGCAAAGTTTAGCATCACTACAATTTCAGAATCAATTCAGCTGCACTATTTCTCCTCCTCCTCTTTTGCTCTTTCCCTTGGGCATTAATTAAATACAGCATTCACAAGCGTGGCCCCTCTAGGAATGATTGCTCTTTATATATTACAAATCTCAAGCTGTGAATGCATGGGATAGTTATATTAATTTCTAATCACCATTTTTAACAGGGGGCAGCTGGGCTGCAGATAGCCAGCAGTAGATATCTGTAGGAATTTAAATACTTTTGTCTATTAGCATGCAAATGCAAAACCAAATAGAATCTTACTGGCAGAATAGGGAATTTTATTTTTTAGAAAATATATGAGCAATCATAAAGAACTCAAAATTAGGCCATGTCCTTCTGGAGGCAACCATTTATCATTTATACTTAAAAATGAATGTGTCAGATGTTTGTGAAATGCATGTGAGAAGTTCTAATGGTATAAAAAAATACATCCAAATGTGCCTGAAAAGCATATAAAAGGCGGGAAACTCTTCAGAAGTATATAACATCCCTGTCAGAATGGGACTGGATTACAAATCCCAAAGAAAGGAAACATTTTATTTCTGTAAAAATAAATTATATAGCCAATGTAGTTTGCAATTTATTTCGTATGTGTTTATTCCCAAACTGTATTGACTTGTGCTTTCTTCATTATTTTGCCTTCATTGCTGCTTGAAAGCATGTTATTTATTTAGGAAAAAGCATACTTCTCTATGTGAGTAAATTCTGCTACAGTCAGTCCTTGACCTAGATTCCCACAGAAATTTTGTTTCAGAAGTTGTTCAGGGACTCCATTTCGTAACAGAGTGAGTTCTTGGAATGTGGTGTTTAGTCAAAGCTCAGTGTGTGAATCAAAATGGGACAAAACTCATATTGTCTACTCTCAAAAGACATTTTTAACATGTTCAGTAATTACTTCACAGCTGGCTTTAATAAAATGTGTGTTGGAAGGGAGCCAGGTTCATGCAATACTTAAATATATGTTTAGCTGGAGAATAAAGTGCATTATTGCATTTTAAACTGGTAGTCATAAGACAGACAGGCCAACCATGATTTTTAGTGCAGTAGTAGAGAGCTCAATGAAATACACAATCCGTATCGTAAACATTGAAATAAGGGAATGCATTTTGAGTATTGAGAAAAATCCAATAGCAGGAACTGAAATCGCAGAGCTGTTTTGTAGTCGTGGTTCTTTTTGAGATCTTCAGAAAATGAATATGTGCTATTATTTAAAGAAAAAGAGGAAAATGGCAGCATTGTTTAGCAACATCCAGTCTCTATAGAGGGAAAGATTACTAAGAATAATATTCTAGTGCAAGCTAATAATTTCTGTTCTTTTTCCAGGAGTTACAACCAAATTAGGAAAGAGAGAGGTGCATGACCAGCCTCAGAGATTAGGTGTGCATGAAGTTCCAAGTTGGTACAGAAGCTATTCTTGCAGTCTAAATGAGCTAAGATCAAAAACTAGCAACTGTAAGAAATATGACAGTTCAAAGGAAGGCCAGATGACAGCTAAAAATTGGAGCAAGGGTCAGAATTTCAGTGTATCTGTAGCTACCGAGCCTAGAGGTAAGACTTTAGGTTAAAGACAGAAAGATGACTGAGAAAAAGAGTGGCTGGAGCAAGGAACAAATTCATGTCTGCAAATCAGGATCCATATGGAAATGGCAGAAGACAAACGTGGATTCTCTGGATTCACAAAAAAGAGAAATGGGAAAGCAGTAGTCTGGTTCACAAAACGTTGAGAGGCTGGCTTGAGCTGAATTAGTTCTTTTAGCCTCCAGGCATCCATTCTCTCTTCAGCATCATGCCTAACAGCAGCAAGTGAAAGTGTAAAGCACCCATATGTACGTGTCGTATGGTTCAAGGAGAACACCTAGATTCTATCACTGTTATAAATTTTACTTTAGCTAATGTAAAACTTTGAATAGATGAGTTTCATTTTGTGGCTAAGACTTAAGCTGTATTGGCTAAGGGATAATGATATGAGTATCCTCGGTTGTGATATTGGGATTTCTTAACGGACAGAACAGCGTTTGTTAGTAACATTTGCCTTCCGAAGATCATGTTAGATTGTTAGTAGTGTTTTGAAAGTTCAGAAAGTATCTGTAGCCAAATATAACTTGATTTTTATTTGTATTTGGCCTGGCAGGTTCAATGTTCACATAGAGGAAGATCCAAATGGTGAGAGTTTCCTACCACATGCATCATCTACAGATGTATTGGAAATGTCTGCTTGTGTAAACACAGATGCTATTTTGCAAAAGTTTCTAGTTAGCTGTTGGATTATACTTTTTTTTTTCCCCACTTAAGAGCAGCATGGAGTTCTGTCTACAGTATTGCAAACGGCTTTAGAACAAACACAAAACAACGGAGGACTCTTTACTGTGGAATTTTTGGCCTCCCCCAAGATTTTTGCCATAATACTTTTCTGTGAGACTACATGCATAGTAATAAAAAGGGATAACCAGCATCCTTTTGCTTAAATGAAATTTCTTTGAAACTTGGGTTTATTGATTATATGTCCAGAGAGACAGTGGCTTCAGCAAAATTTTCACTAAGGATTTTTTTTAAATCCTGAGCCTTCTGGTATCTTTTAATGTTTGAGAAAATGGAAAAAAAAAAAACCAACAACCATGTTCTTATTGCTCATTGCAATTGTTTCTGAAAGGAACATGCGAACCCACTAATCATTTGTCTCCTTGACAATGTAATCCTAGCATTGCTGTTCAGTCTTTCAAAGTACTAGTATATTACTTCTTCCAATTTGTCCGGTGTATACTCTTGTAGATGACTCTTTAAACTGTGATTGAATGAATTGAGTTCTGAAGTCAGAAGCTGATGATAAATGACTCTAATGAGGGTCCCTCTATTTGTCATAGAACATGACTATGGGTGGAAACAGAAAATTACGCTGCATTTGTATTTTGTGAAGTTCATATTGGATTTTTAAGTATTCATCTGACATCATGGGCATGATTTCCATGCTCAAGGATTAGGTGTTTTGCTTCTAATTTTTATCTGTCTCTCTGGCATTCCTTAGAATGTCACACATATCACGGGAAGATTAAAAAGCTTTTTTAAGTGTCTTTTAAAGATGGTACAAGCAACTTAAACTCTTTGGATCACTTTCACCTTGTAGCTACATTGTCTAGATATATTTTAGTAAATTATCATGGCCCTGTGTGATTAGTTCACTAAGCAATCTTGTAGTTAATATACGGAAGCTGGAGAAGGTAACAAAGAAAATCCTAGCTGGAGACATGTAATGATGACACAGTCGTTTGGTTTATAATCACATAAAAAATTAGTCATTGATCAAAATCTAATACTATCTGCTATACAAAACTGTCCTGAGTAGACATGAGTAATATCATGGTCTTCAGTACTACCACAGTTTTGTTAGAGTGGAAATTGGATCTTTTTTCTCTTACGTAAGATTAGATATTTAGCATAAGTTGTATGTCTGCAGTCAAAGGGTCTTATGTCCTGTCTTCTCCTGTGTACAGCCTCTTAATGAGTACAGACCGAATTAGACCGCCATCTTCAGACAGTCGAAATGTCAGTCTATTCTAGGCTTCCAGACAAACATATGTATTCTTGCCATCCTATATCGGCAGGAAATCTGCACACGAAATGTTCAGTGATATCTTGATCTCTCTGAAAACACTCATTAAAACTATATTTAGCGAAGTGGGACTTTTATTTAAAAAGTCCTTTCTCCTAATTCTGTTCTGCATCTTTTAATAAACTCAGTAAAGCTATGTATAACTTTTTCATTTTGTATTGTGCATAACTGCCTGACTCACAAAAAGCAGCAACTAGTTTTGACATACCGCACCAGGTCAGGCTGTAAGATCTGCAAACACAATAACCAGAACTTTATCCCCAGATAGTCCATGCCTCTTTCTAAGCTGTGCAGGTGCTAACAACTGACTGGGGTACCTGTGCAGAGAGTACACATAGAAAGCAAAATAACTGCTATGTGTCTGTTCAGAAATGAGAAAAGTAAGAAAACATCAAAAAAATAAGCAAATTATTTGATGACATCATAAATGGCCGAATAGAGTTTTCACATGCATATTGTGATGTCTAGGCAAATGCACGTTATGAAGATCTTCTAAAGCTGCATGCTATATATGTGGTAGATATAAATGATCATTTGAGAGCCATTATGGTCTATTATGTAAATAAGCATTTAGGGACGTCTGAAAATTTGTAATTATGATAGTGCAGTAGCTCTAAATTGAGTTTCCATAAATATTTTATGAGGCATTTGTTAATAGCAACATTAAGGTAAATGTCTTAATTAAAACATTCTACCTTTATGTCATGAACAGTTTTTAAACACCTGGAAATATAATCGGTTATAAAGTATTTCTCAGTTCAGTTTTGGATTCTGATACAGCACATTCTTCAACAGGTTATTCCGTAGAAAAGAAAAGGTGTGAGAACGTAGCTCTAATATCAAGATTGAACAGCTGTTACAACATGAGCTTTAAAGGTCCAGCAGTTTTCTCTCCTTGTTTCCCTGTTTCACTAGGGGAATATGTAAACATATTTATTTTATATTGAAATCTCAGGTTTTTAGGGGGGTGGGCTGTGGGCTGGGGGAAAGAGAAATGTTTTACAATTTCAGCGATGATACCTTTACTTTAGGATAATGTCCTTTGGGAATAGAGGTTTGAACTGGAGTGTTTCCCTGTAAAAGACATTCTTGTAAGCCAGAAACTGAATGGTCTGTAATGTCTTATGTAGACCAGCTGTCTTGGAAGGCGGCACAAAATGGTTTGGTTTCTGATGCAGCTGGTGAATAAAAAAAATAAATTTGGCTTTCTAAATTCTGCACAGGTGTGTCATACTCGCCTGCTAACACTGGGTAGTTCTCACAGAAAGGAAGTTAAAGTGACATCTGAGGGCATGAAGTGTGGCATTCCGCAACATGGAGTAAAGGATTCCTCACCTCAATTACAGAAATGCCTGTACTGTTCAAGAGTCCAGTTTGATCCTTCTTACATCTTTTATGTCTGATTCCATCAGACAAAAGTAACATTAAAGTATTGACCAGCTTCTTGAAATATATCTACTTACTTTCCTTCTCTTATCCCTGAATTAATTTTTGAGAGGATAACCTTGCTGCCTCTGCTCATCTCTTATGCATTATGTAAGGATCAAGATACCAGTTTCAGTGCAAGCATTAGATTTTTCTATTTCTCCAATACATGGAAATGTTTAAGTAGGGAGGAAATACTATTTTATTGAGAAGATATATTTATTATTCTAGAACTTTTAAATTTAGGGTGGATCTGTTATGAAGCAATCATGACATCATACATTACTTAGAAAGAGTTCACCTCTTCAGAATTGGGCAAGAGAGTTCCAGATGTAGAGATAAATAAAGGTAAATATGGACATCACAAGAAATCACTAAATGGAACAACGTATAAAAGTTCACAAAAGTTAAAGCTGATCACATCAGAAAGATACTGTGTAAAATCCTCTGCTGTAGTAGAAGTTTGTGTTTTGTCCAAAACTAGGAGGTGGTCACTCATCATATTTTATGTGCTTTACTCATCTTCAACCCCAATGCTTAGATTTGGGGATTTTCTGAACAAGGTGGCTCTTTATGTCTTTCTGTCATTCTCTTAGATCTTACAGTACTAGAAAATCATTCCAGACCACTAAGACCTTATTTGCAGCATAAGTAATAAATGACTTTTGTCCATCACTTTTTCATGTTTTTATGTGCAGATAGGAAGGAGACAAGAGATGTGAAAGAGCCAGTAGCTGAGAGCCAGAGCTCTCAGAAATAAACACAGGAGCAACCTCCAGATTTTGCATTTTGAGCAGAATTGGGAAAAGAAAGTTAAAAAAAGGAAGGGAGCAAAGGACACACACTGATACAGAAAGAAGACTGGGTCACCTGTCTATTAACAAATGCCCAAAAACAAATAACCAAGCAATCTTTAACCCGTAAATTGATGTTAACTGATATGGCTGTCATTTTTATCGCATAGGGTTTGTATAAAGGCTTGTATTTACTGAATTTCTTTCTGAAACAACAACATGATGCTCAAAAGTTCTCCCATTTATTATTTTTTGGTAAATAAGCTATGGTTCCACATCACTGTTTTTTTAAGCTTGTTAACTAAGGAAACAAGCTTCAGCAATTGTTTTGGCAACTCCCCTTAGCAAATTTTTATCTACTTTTTCACCTTCACTCAAAGTTGGCAAGTACTGTAGAGTTTTTGAAGTAGTTTCCTTCCTACAAACTTTGAGAAAGTAGACAGCAAAGCTGGGGAAGAAGGCCCGTATCATGGTAATGGGAGGCAGTAGCATGAGATTGTCTGTGGCTTCAGTCAGTAGAGAATCCTCACTGGAAAGACCCGCTGTTCATGGAAGCACCTTCAAAATGTTTGCATTATGTTTTTGTCATCATATTCATGCTTTTAGAAGCTATAACCTTTTGAAAAACAACCCCTTTGATTAAGCCTTACATCAATTTCAAAGGCAATTGATACAGTTTTACAGAGGAGATGTTGAAAACCAAGTGAAATAGGCAATACTGGATAGTGTTCTCCAACAGGAATCACATGCTTTTGGATAACGGACACTGGCATTACATATTTCAGACTAAACCTCCAAAGCATTGTTTAATAAAGAAGAGAGGCTGTTTTTAGGAAATAGCATGCCAAAATTATAACTTTTCATATGTTTTACCTTAAATTGCTGTAACTTAATCACACATTGCCCAAGATGTAAAACTTATCTGTCATTCATTTTTACAGATTACATACTTTTTGAAAGTAAGCAGAAACATTGCTAGAATTCTAATGACTGTTTTGCTGCTATGTGTCTTGAGAACTGTAAACTGCCCTACATTTTAAATCTGCTCTTTGGCATTGCTTAAAAAACATGCTTGAGACCCCGTACTGTACTCAGTTCTCCTAATTTCCTTGATTTAGTATCTAAGACTGTTGTTCACACTCAGAACAGGCTTCTCAGAACAGCTTCCAGGAAATGCAACAGAAACTAGTCAACAAAAGCAGATTGGCATCCTGGGAATCTGTAGTGATAGAAATAATGTAGCAGAACACACTAGCAGTGCGTATAGCTGGTTTATGCAGCTTTGTGATCTTATTACTATTACTTTCATCTTCTCTTGGCTTTTCCCTCTTCTCTTTAAAGTCACATTTGGAATGGAATTGGTATATTACACTAACCCTCCCCGCGGGCCGTGGAAAATAGAGGAACTTCAAGTGTGTAGAGAACAAAGGTGATTTAAAACATTAGAGCTAAATCTAAGCAGAAAGTCAGTGGCTGCAAAACCCAGCTAGCACATGCCTTCCAGCGTCTGAAGAAGAGGATTAACTACCCAAGATTTCTACCTAAGGAGATACTTACATATTTGGGAATAAAAGTGATACAATCAATCACACATGTGCTTGAGGGGGTGAGAACATGCATATTGCAAAGGGTAGCAATCAGCAGATTCCAGGCACATTTGGCATGGGGCTCTCTTTGACCTCCTGCTCAGCTTTAAACAGAATAATTAAATTCATTGGACGAGAGAGAATCTACAGTTTAGTGGTTAGGGCACTTATCTGAGATCAGACCTCATTTCCAGTATTTGCTTCAGTCAATAGCTGAGTCATTTATGTTACTTATTCCTTGGGGCAGAGACTGGAATGGGGCTTACCCCCTAGCCTGAGCTCTCTAGCCACGAGACCAGGTAATTCCATCTAGCTGGCTGGTGTCAGCCAGAGCCTGGACACTCTCTGGGAAGCATCCCAAATGACTGTGCTAATCATAAAATAGAGAGAGACTGCTCTGCAGAATATGTTAAAACACCTGATAAAATATGTGCACTGTGGATATACTTAGTGAATCAGGTCTTTGATGCCAAAACCAGGTACAGAACTGAGTTACTGAATCACTGTTAGCACAAGATTTTATATGTATCTGTAAAAGACAATCTTTCTCCTCATATAAGACATAGCAATCTTCTGATGATGAGGAATCCGTAGTTTTATTAAAAACAGGGTAAAACCAGTATAATTTATCTTCCTTTGTATCAAAGAAGGATAATTAAGGAAGATATCAAGGAAAGCAAGCCTGCACTATGCTGTCAAATTACTGCAACACATGTAATATCTAATCTACTCGTTATCAAATGAGATGAGCCTCTGTTCATTTTCATCATAGCAAAACAATAAATATGTGTCAATTAGAATTGGTACTTAGGGATTTGTTTCAGTAGACAATTATGGTGGAACTGGAGATAGAAAATGTTTAAAAACTGAAGGGCTAGATAATCATATCCATGACAAGAAATGGGAAGTGCACTCAAAAGTATTTTATTTCCGTATTTATATTCAATTTAAACACATGCAAAATTTGAAGCACTGATGTCGCTTCAATTTTTCTTCCCATGTCTCTGTGTGTATGCATTTTTGTATCTTGAAAAATTGATAAAGACAAAGAAGAAATTATATTTTCTTAGGAAACTGTATTAGGAGTATTCAAGGCAAATTTTGACACAAGGTCCTGTCTAGACAATTATTTATCTGTTTTTCATGTTTGCTAAGATTTCCCATAGGATCGCTATGCAGTCTAAATGCACAACAATAGCACGAGCACTCTGACTAATGTCACTATTAGTCATAATTTGACTTACTAAAATAATTTGGTGGATTTCTTTTTGTAGTTTGTTAGACAAGCTTACCACTATGTCAGAAGCGTTCGAAGAAAAACGGGTTGAGAAATGAATTGGCGTGCTAAAAACAGTATTTATGTGTTAATGTTTATCTTCCTATTTCTTTGGGACCTCCTTTCTCTTAAGGCTGAAATAAAAATGAAACACAAGGAGAGGGGATTGTACACCATATTGCACATTTTCATCATAGCCAATAATCCATAGATATTTTCTCCTGTTATTATCCTAACATTGGATACCTGCCAGTGAACTCCTCCTGCAAATGCCATTATCTTTTCATTTTGGAGTGATGATATTAATCCATTAATTATCTGTCTGTTTACCCAAATGACGATGGTTAACCCTTTACCCTTCTAAATTGTTTATCCCCAGCACAATGCCTGAGTGGTGTTCGTACGGCTAACTGCGTAGTATTGAACACTTCACTGCCACAGTAGCTTCATCCTGCCACTGCAGCCAGATATAGTTTTCACTCAGATACTCAGGTTTAGATTAGTCCAAGAAAGCAGGAGACAAATGATTGGGGAATTTCTACTCTCATGTCAGTCATTTTTGTTGAGCCCAAGCCACTGAGTAGGGTAGGATTCAAGATGCATTGAACCAGTTAGTTGGAGCAAGAGAAACCTCTATGGCCTGACGGTTTAAAGCCATCAGCCTGGCAAAGAAATCCTAACTTCCAGGCCTGTTCTGATAACTGTTCCTATTTATTATCCTGTATCTCCCACAGCAAAATATACCAATTGCCCTCATAATAAAGGCTAGAACTGATGAAGACAGCAGAGAAATCTAATTCCATCTTTCTGATTAGACATCAGGCAGATGTTAACCTAGTCAGTCTAGTCCATACTAAGATGCTGTAGCGTATACTGAAAAGCAAAACCATAGACTTGAGGTGCTTTAACTAAGAAATACAGAATTTAGAGATTTCAAGAGAGGCAACAGCTTGCATAGATATTTTTACAGTGCAGCCTTTTCTGCCCATGTTTCCTGTTTGCAGTCTGATAATTCTTTATGCCACAGTGTGTTTCTCTCCATGGTGAAGAGAGAAATGGTGGAAATAATAATAATAAAAAAATATAGATTTGATACTATAATCACTGAAGTTAATGATAGAGTTTTCTGATCTAAAGGATTCAAAATTAAATCCTATAAGCCTCTGGGGTATCATCATTAAGGGTATAATTGCCCATTGATCTAAGAGGATCAGGATGCCTGAGGAAAAAACGGTATATAGCACATAAATTTTTGTCAGGGTCAGATAAAGCATTTTTGGAGATAACTAAAAATTTTAAAAATTCAAGGAGGGGCAAGATAGTTGCTGAATAAAGTATGAATATATACACTGTATTGTCCAAGGAGGTGGTGTTATTTGAGAAGACTCCTTCAGAGTCATTCCCTGAAGATGTGAAGTAGGATTGTGAATTTGCAGAAGAGGTACCTGCACAATTAAAATGGAAAACTATGTAACTGAGATGTAATTCCCCAACATCAGAAACTTGGTTTTCATTAGAAAGAGCTTTATCTGAGCATCTCATAGTAGCAAAGTTATGCATAGAAGTATTGACATAAATTGGTCATAATTCAAAAAGTGTGGGTTTTTTGGCCACAAGTTTGTGTATGAACTTTGGTTTTGAAAGAAGAGTGCATAAAATTCACTACACAGATTTCTTAATTCTGGTTAATATATGGTATGGGACAAAAATGCTAGAAATGAAATGCATGTTCTTTGATAGCACTTCCTACTTCCTTCTTTAAAGCTTTTAATCTCTCAGTTTTTCCCGTCTGCTACTTGCTGCTAAACCCATTTCTCTCAGCTCTTGTTTCTCAGTTTAAATCTATTTTTGTCTTATTGATGAGTCACTCGTCAGTCTGTAGCTTAACACATCCTGTGTTTCTCTGGATGGTCTCACATGCTTTTTATATAAAGGGAGAGGAGGACTGTTTAGTGCATCGTGACTCTATACTGTTTCACTTTGAAAGGAAATTAAGTTGGTATTTATTTACAGCTTGAAATATTCTTGATTTTTTTCTTTGTATCAAAATTTCCATCAGATTCTTATGAGTACATTTACCCAGGTCTGCTACTATGTTTTTTCTCCCATCGCCTGTATAAATGTTGGTGCTTATTTGGTTATGCTGCTTGTCAGTTCAGCTGCAGCTGAAATCATTAAATTCTCATATAAAATAGTGATGCCATTCAAACAGCTAGAGTTAAGGTTGTGTCAGCAATTCCATTGTAAATCCTTAATTTAAGTGATTTGGAATAACTCAACCATAAAATATGTTTTGAGCTGAACTTTGGTTTATAAGGTTTCAGGCCAGGAGCAACTTCCTTTTCAAACCAACCAACCAACCAACCAAAAAAAACCCCCCCAAAAACCAAACCAACCAAACAAACCAAAAAGCACTCTCTAATCATTTAAAGAATTAATTTAGTGCTTGTGAAAAGGCTAAGTTTACTGCCCTAGAAACTGAGCTATGGTGCAAGTCTGCAGCAGCACAAGAGGCACATTATGGGTTTCTTCTCTTTTGCTTCAGTTTGATGTACAAGATTATGATCCTGAAAATTAAGAGAATTGTTTGGCCTCTGGGTAAACCGACTGCTGCTTTAAGGCTGATAGTAAGAGAGTCATTTGATGACAATTTTGATAGTATGTTAAGGGACCAATTAAATGTGTCCATGACAGCCAGCACAGGGGACTGGTAGCACCAAACTGCACTTCACATGCTTTCAGTCACCAAGGGACCATTCATGATAAAGTGGGCTGACTGTGAACAATGACCTGGAGGTGAAAGGCCCTCATTATTTCATTCATAAATAATCTGGCTCCCCAGCTGCTTGAAACCAAATAGGGAGACGGTAAAAAGGGACATGAACTGGGCAGAGACAACACAATCACACCAATGTGTTAGTTCAGATGCCTTTCACATTCTTCCTACCATTTTAAATGGTGTTCTTTTTTTTCTGGATTTTTCAACTGTACTGAAGCACACCCTCTGCCTCTGTATTTTCAGATAGTTAGCTGAAAACACCTTCCTAGAAATGGAGCCAGCATTCTGGATCACAGGAGGACAGACTCACTACAAAAAAAATACAAAACAAACCAACCCAACTGTAACAGCTCCCTGCATACTCTTTGCCAGGTGATATCTCACAAAACCCCACGTAACGTATGAAAAACAAGTAGCTTGTGAAGCTCTGTTGATATTTAGATAGTGTAATTCAAATTTAGTTTGACATGAACTGTAACTGGCACAGTTCAAAATCCATGTAGAAAATAGATTAATGACAAATTTTAAAAATTGGTTGAGGATTTTCCTGGTGAAGTGCTGTCGTCTGTGCAATTCATCAAGTCTCAGTTGATTATCTTGGAACTTCACACAGAAAATTTTGACCTTAAATTACAGTCCCTACTACAGTCACTAAGAAAACTTCTGTTATCAGTGAGTCAGAATCTTAGTGCTTGTATCTAAGGATAAAATAAGAGATATTTAGTCTTTATATTTATCATTTGTGGCAATAGTGCCTAGCGAGACAGTATAAAGGTAAAGACTGTGCTATACTTAGCCCTAATTATCAGATTATAGCTGTTTCATACAAATCTGTTGTCATATCAAATCTCATGAAGATCTGATTTTTCTTTTTTTTTTTCCATATAATTCAGTCGAGCAGCCTTCAAAATTAGTCTTCCCACATGTAAGTTTGTTGCACCACGTTTTTCTTTTCTTCTTCATCTTTGTTTTACATAGTGCATTTGGATATTAACAGTGTAAGAACAGTCCATCACTCCAAAGGAAAAAAAAAAATCAGCTCTTGAAATTATTAGCATCAAATAAAAATATTTTTAAAGTCTGTTAAAGAAGCTATTCCTTAAAATGTCTGCTTTCTGAAAGATGACTAAGTTCTAATTCTTCACAAAAAATAAGTTGTGCCATAAAGCAGTCCTTGCAAGAGTAATTGCAGTAAAATATAGAACTAGACCTCATTAAAATCTAAGCTGAAACTTGTGATTTTCTCTTAGTGTATGTATACTCTGCTATCTGAAAAGACCTCTAAAGTTGTTATATTTCATGAAGGGCTTTTGGTGAGCAATTTTCTACACACTTTTATACTGGTTAACCTGAGTGTGGTTTCAGTGAGTGTTTTATCTCCATCTATATCATCTAGAAAGTAATACAACCGTATTTAGGATGCCATAGAAAATGAGGAATGTTACAGAGATGCTATCTACTAAAGGTACAGGAGGGAGAGAGATAAACTAGCAGTTCAGTGACTATCGATTTCTTCCTTACTGGTGTGTACTATAACATGAAAAGGTGTTGCCATCCCTACCCAGGGTGAACAAACCACCACAGAGCCACCCTAGTCACACAGATGACAAGCAGTGTCACTCTGGACTAAAGACAGCTTAGCTATGCCTGCAGAGCACACTGCTGCCGTACCGCACTGCTGTAGTGAGGCATTCATTTTAGGGCTCAAGACAGCATTTCATCTCAGCATCACGATGTGCTATGCCTTCTAAAGGAAGTTTGTGAGTCTCTAAAATTCAAGTGTCTTGCACACAAACATATCCAAAGGAAAGCAAAGATGGCTGCAATTGGGGAAAAGCAGTCAAGCTTTCTAGCTTTAAAACTCTGCTATGATTTTAGAGTGTTGGCCAAGTAAATGACAAGATCTATTAAAAAAAACTCTGCTGAAGATCGAATTCGTATTTTCCCAGTTTCAAAACTTGTCTTTTGAGTGCTTTCCTATGTCAGCAGTTATGGCAGTAAAAGGTGCACAATGCTGAAATCACACACGCAAGATTCTTCCACCCTGCAGCAGCTCTTCCATTCTTAAGTTTTGCAGTGATGTAGTTACTCACTCGGGTAGGGCAGTGGGCTGATTGCACTGACTAAGCAGTTTTGATGCTCATCTTAATGATTTAGAGAAAGGTAATGAATGGCAGCTTATTGACATGGACAGTGCCAGTTGTATTTGTTCTGCAGATCCTGGGATCATTGATCTTAATGAGGAATTCTATAATCATAAGATTCATAAGAGAGTCATTCCTTCCTTTCATAAAGGGTGAAAATTATCACCACATTATGACATGATGCATGAATAAGCAGCAGCTTGTGCTGTAGCATATAACTGTTGTGACTCTGCTTCAGGAAACCGTTGTCTTTAAAATCACAGTGAGAACCTTCTGGCAAGGAAAAATGAGGAAAAGTGACAGTACTTGCTCAGGTGACCTCTGTACTTAGCAGTGCATCAGTTATTTATCACAGGCTACCTGCAAATACTTGCAGGGTTCCCCACTAGACATCGTTCCCAAACGCAATCACCTTGAAGACTTTTGCCATGCCTTGTGAGCAGAGATGCTCTTCAGCTTCGACCACACAGAACTCTTAAGGTTATTTTTTGATAGAATGAAGGCTTTGATTTCATTATAACTAAGTGCAAACTAAACTATTTCTCTGTATAATCACAAGTATCTGTCTGCTTGTATAATTTTTTCCATTTATGCTCTTCTTAGTACTCAATCAGGATTTGAGACATTAGCATATACAATATGAGCTCAGGTTGTGGGATTTCTTCCTTACCCATAATAGAACATAAAATTATCCTGGCCAGGGTAACGTGAGCTAATGTATGTGATACTCGGAATGCTCTTTAAGACATTGATTTAAAACACAAAGAAAACTTTACTGATCCAATCCACATATTCTTCCCAACAACTGCCTTATTCCAAAATTGCTTCTCTCCTTCAGATCCTTATTTTCTACTTTCATCAGAAGAATCACTAGGGAACCTCTTTTACTGCTAATTTGATGCGATAAGAGGAAGTAGAAAGTTATCGTGGCCTAGATGTTTGCCTATGCCTTAGAGACGCGGTCTCTATCATTAGCATCTGAGTCACTGTCAGTAATTACCCATTTCATCAGCACAGGTCTGTTTTGTTACCTTATGGAATTATTTTACCTTGTTTGTATCAAGAACTTTTTCTTTCAGGTGTCATTCTGTTATTGACAAGACATTACTGAGAACTTCTTACTTTTATGGCAGTTATCACCTCTCACAGGAACATTTATTGCATGTTAGTTTTGTATGGGCTTTTTATCAACAGGAGAGTTAGTATAAACAGTTTCAAGTTAAGTCTTTCCCTCTACAGTGAGTGGGAGTAGGTTTGAAATTATTTGCATAGTATGTCATTACTATTGTCAAATCTGACTCAAAAAACCATTATGCATTCCTGCAGGCAGAAATGCTTGAATACCATTAGAGATAACCTGCACTTATTTTGGGCTTTCCCCACTCAACCCTGCAATGTTCCATTTGTAAATTTAGATTAGTGATCCTCCCTAAAACCCTAGAAAGGATTAATAACTCCAGAACTAGGTTTCTCAGGACAATTGGAGATATTTTATTAGTAATAAAAATGAGGAAAACAGGGATTCAGTAGTGAGGGGATACTTGTCTTAACACATCAAAGGTAACTTAGCAGAATCAATAATGCAACTTGAGGCATTACTATCCAGGTCGTCAGTGATACCTTGCTGTATAATTTATGTACTTCTGATAGCCTCGAAACAGTTGGTCATCTGACATATGCCTCCATATTTGCCCTAGCACTTTCCATGGGTTCTTGTAAAATATTTTTTTAATTCTGGTATCAGATCACAAATAATAAGATAGCCTGCCAAAAAACCTCTAGTCAAAATAGGTATTCCCCTTGTTACATGCCTAAACTAAAATACCTCTGTGGCTAAAACATTCACCTCAGCACTGGAACAGCTTTGAAAACAGAAGAGATTTCTCTTACCCCATCTGCTCCCAGGGACCAAGTCCTTCTGTCTGGAGGCAGATCCTAAGCCCACATCTTCCATTGCTAAGAAGGCATTCTTACCAAACCAGAATTCAGATTGTTTCTCTATTTGTTAGCTGTGCTCTTAGAAATGCCTGCAAAAAAAAATAGTAAGGGGTGGGGGGCAAAATATCTCGTTGACTGCAAGAAGACTGAAGTATGACAGGTGAGGGCGGTTGCTAGTTCCTGGTCTGAGGAAAATCTAAACTCTTGCAACTGGGGGAATTTTCCTCTAGAGAACATTGTGAGGGATCTGAAATAATATGTGGCTGGAGATTAAACGGTAACCATCTTTATCAGGAAGTTGGGACCATTACCTGAGGAGCAACTTTCTTCCGAAGATGCTGCTTCTGGGAATTAGAGCAGATTGTACGCTGGAGAGCAGATGAACAGTATATAACATGATCAACTCTCTAGGTAATTCTTTCAAAAGAATTATTTTCTATAGTATAATAATATTGTTCCATATAGTTTATGTGTTCTATCTGTCTAGGTAGTGGAAGTATGCTGTACTGCTGAGGGTTCTTATTCTTCAGAAAGTTTCACAAGGAATCTCGCAATATTTATGCTTTTATAGATCCTTCTACTTAGAAGAATTGACAAGTTGAAACAGTCTATTAAATATAAATACTCATTAAATGGTCAGGTTATTGATACTCATGCAGTAGCAGATTTTAGAGATTTGGAGAGTGTTATGAAAGCTTGTTGATGTCTTTTAGTAAGATACACAACCTTGTCTTGAAGATGCCATACAACTGATTTTACGACCCCCTGCAGTAGACTGTTCTGATATTTGCTTTTTATATACTTCAGGTTTGTTTTCAAGTTGGATTTCTTGATTTTTTGATGTAGCCATTGAGCCTTGTTAAGCCTTTCCTGTAATGTATTTTTCATTTGCGAATAACTATATACTGTGATTGAGTCATGATTCAGCCTCTTAAATAAACAGAATAGTAAGCCTGATCAGCCTGACAGCACAGATTTGTTTTATAATCACTTAATAATACAGGCTTCTCTTCTTCACTTTGTCAGTGTTTACTTGTTTTCCCTGGGGCCATTCCAGAAATGCATCTAGCTTGATTTTTATCAGTGCTGTGTACAGAGGCATGAACACTTTCCTACTTTTGTTTGACACCACTCCTTTTCATAACACTGTAAAGAATTTACTTGCCTGTTTAGCAAGATGTTGCAGGAAGAGTTCTCACTGAGATAGCTAACTATACAATAACCTGTAAGTCGTGTTCTGAGGGACTGTTTTCTGAGATTGTTCATTCTGGAAAAATAGTTGAGTTGTTGCTTTTTTTAGATATACTGTATTGTATTTAATTCTACTGGAATATATCTGACTGGATCATGGCATTCAAACTGCACCATCCCTTCACCTTCCTGTCTTACTTTCCAGGAGTCAGCTACAAAATTTACCATCAATGTATTAATATAATTTTTTAAATCACTGTTAAAAAAATATGTAGTAACTCTGAAGGAAGAGCCAGTAGCCAATGGAATCCTCAAGTAATTTGCTGACACTTGCCTATTAGAAAACATTTGCAGCAGTTTTGTGAATCCAAATACTTATTGAAGAAAACCACAAAATTTAGGGTAGTGTTATACTGATGGATTCTGGAGGAGCCTCTTTTGTGAAACTAAAAATATCTAAGGAGGTAACTTTAGTTTTACATCCTTTGAAATTTACTAAAAATCCTCATTTTACGATATCGCTCTTCGCAATAAATGATGTTTCAAATAAACTTCTTTCAGAAAGTGCCTTTCAGGGTCCAAATGACCTTTATTCTTGCTGGAAGCCAGCGCTTCTCCAGTGTTTTGTACAGGCACAGCAAGGAAAGAGGAGTACTGCAGCACAGTGTAGGGTTGAAGCAGAGGTTATCATACATACTACATTGAAAATAAGATCAAAGTTATAAATGCTGATTCAGTTATCAGGGCACTGTGGGTTGTTCTTATTTATAAATCACAGAACAAATCACAAAGGCCCATAGCAATTATTAAGGGTGATGTGGTGAATTCATATGCCCTGAAAATGGGCTATGCACGGCGCTAACACCCAGGGAGTAGGTCAGGAAGGGAACTACGACTGAGTTACAACTCTGCTTGGTTCCACTTACTTGAAGCAGGGAACAATCTGTTTTGATCTCTGTCTGTAGAAGAGTATGTTTAGCTCCATGGGGACTTGATTGTGCAGGCTTGTTTTTCAGTCGTCAGTAGCAATGGAAAAGGACCAGGAGCAAACTGGGGGTTTTGCTTGGGTTCAGTTTTTGCTTCAATTTAACCTAAACCAGTGACTAAAAGTTTAACTGAAAATCTTCCCTTCATGTCTCAGATAAAGGATGGTACTTCTGTAAAATAAGGGAAGAATGGACTGAGGAGGAGACATTACAGAGAACTAAATAGCTCCTAACATTTTCTAGCATACTGAGGACTGATGCTCAAGTCTGGGACTCCATTCACAGCAAAAGACTGAAACCCAATCTTTTTCTCATGAGCTAGTGCTTCAACATCCAGGGTGTGTCCTATCCTGGATAACCTCATTCTTTTTGTCTATGTGTGTGTTTTGCATTCTGTTTTGGTGTTTTCTTTTTTTAGGAAGTGGCAGATGAAAATTAAAGTAATATGCAAGTAAAAGCCTTCTTTCACTTACTGTTGAAATAGAGAGAAAATATTCAATGTTGAAATAATCCGTAACAAGAAAAGCACATGTTCTGTCCAGAACTAGCAGTGAAATATGAACTGAGAAAATGTGGGTTTATGCTTTATTAACGAACAGTATTAAACCAGGCTTTGTTCTTACTAAGGTTACGCTGAATATATAGCGGCGTAAGTATCTAATTCGCTCTGTACAGTGTAAATGACTAATTTACTGGTATACTGAATACTGGAACATTTATTTTCTTGTATTAACTCTTTTCCGTCATCTTTGGCTAAGGCTCCTGTGTCTATGAGGAGGTTTTTACAACTTAATTGTAAAATAATGTGGGGAATAAGGGGCCTGTCAGGGTTTCTGATCCTCTCAGGTCATAGTGATGTTGTATAATGTAAACACAGAACTGGAGAAGAAACTGACCATCCAGAGTCCAACCAAATGGATTCATGTGAAAGAGTTTTTGAGTACACTCTGGAAAAATCTGAGCATGATTGAGCAAGTCTAGGGGCAAAAGACACTCAGAGAATGACAGCAATCTAGGCAATGGCCTTCCAGCTTGCAGAACGAAGGAATCAGTTCCTCTCTAAAGTTAATTGCCCAACCATTCCACTCTGCTTACATGACTGTACATATGTGTTTAATTTTTTAGCAAGAAAACATATAACTAAACTTAATTCAAAACTAACTTTGAATGTCATGTTCTTAATTAGCAATTCATCCTTTTGCTGCTGTCATCTCGATTTTTTAATAAGGTGTATGCATTGCTGTGAGCCACTGAGAGAGCCTAATGTTTCAGATATTTTCTTTACCTGAGGTGCCTGTTTGCTGGCATGAAGAAGGATGCTGTCGACTGTATGATCTCACTTCACTGTCTTTACTCCGAGCAAACCTTCCCAACTTACATCCTCTGTATTCTACTGGTCAGTAAAGCTCCTCTTCTTATTGTCCTAGCAAGTGCCATTCACTTGTCCACTCCACCTGCATTTCCTTCTTCAAAGAAATCCAACAAGCCAACACAAACCACACCTAATTTTCAATACCTTTGTAAGGAGTTTGCTGTACAAAGGCTTTTAAATCCTCAGAAGTCTGTAGGAAGAATTAAACATCATAAATCTTGCCTGTCCCGTGCTTTTGGGTCAGTTGGATGCATTCATGTCAGATACGCCTTGTGCTTCTGTAATTCTGTAGTGATGTCCGGTCACTCCTATTATGAAAAAAGCCAAGTTTCTGAGGTGTTGCCAAAGGTCAAGAGACCTTGAGGGTCATTCTGCTTTGCAGTTAGTATAAATCCCAATAAACAAAACTTCTTCTTGTTGTTTTACAGTTAAGCTCGTAATTGTAAAACTGAATATTTGGCTACAGACCTAGTATCTATGGGCACATTATTAAAAAGAAAATAACGACTTAATTTGTTCCTGTCCCATTTGTCCCCCCCCCACCCCATCTGTCTGATTCTTCTTTCCCTTCAGTGTTGGGTGCTGTTTTTCCGTGTTGTGTACATACAAGTCACTCACCCTATTTTCCCAACCACATACAGACTCCTAGCCAATGCCGTTCTTTCTGAGAGGGGGATTTCTAAAGGGTAATTTCAGCTGGAATAGAAATAAATAAATAAATCTTCAAAATGTAATTAAAATCTTAACTAGCTTAAGCCCTGGCAAGCAGGCATGAGTGCGTTAACATTCTCCATTAAAATCTGAAGTACTTGACATAATGTGGAGAGTTAGAGAATTACAGGATAGGCACACGTTTTGTTCAGAAACAATGAGAGTTTAATGTTGTGGCAAGTGACTGTTCAGAGAGCAGGCATAAGATGTCCCCTGTGATCCATTCTGGGATACCCAAATAATTAAAACACGAGAACAGATTTTTTGGTTATTTTAAATGCTGCTTCAACAAGTACTAGAGAGTCCTGAAAAAGTAGAGGTCTGCTAAGGGTAGAGCCCTCCTTCCATGCTAAGATCACAGCTTTTGGTTTAGTGTTACGATTTTAGAATTTTAAAAAACAACCTTCAATTTCAGTTTACTTTTAGAGGCTAGGCTTTGTGGTAGTTTCTATAAAGTATGTAACACAAAGCTTTATATAGGGGAATGATGCAAAATGCAGAAACTCCAAGACTGACATCTGATCTGTTTAGCCTACTCATTCCACTTTTTTTTTTCCTTCCTGTTTATGTTCCCCCATGTCTTTCCACAGAAATGAAATGTTGCCTTCCAGATCTTCTGCTTTTTACCCAACATTTTACATTTTTCATGACTCCAGGACCACAGAATTGTTCTCAGTGTGTAAAACTGAAGTAGTCAGTGTGTAAATCAAAGTCTCATGGAACAATCTCTGCTGTTGTCCAAGGGAACTGTGGAGGCACAGGGAGGCAAATGTCTTGTTCTAATTTATTCAGTCAAGACCAGGTGTAATTTAGGTGACTTTGCCTCTGAAAATGGGAAACAATTTCCAATATCCAGTACAGCTTGCAGAGCACAGCTTGGCTATGCCCCCTTCAGATCAGTGCAGGGGAGAATATGAACTGAACCTGGGATCTCCACGTCATTGACAGCATCCAAGGCTGGGGACTTTAGCTCTTGCCTGTGGTTTGCACTCAATCTTGTTTCCATGCAAACTAGGGGTGAAAAATGTGCATTTGTATTCTTCACTCAATAGAAAGTCAGGGGCTGTCTGGGATTTGTACCTTCCAGTCTACAAGCTATCTTTGGTGCACCATACCACTACTTCTGGTTCCCAGTACTACTGTTTTCATAGACTCACAACTCTCATTCTCTGCCACTATGGTTCCTTCTGCACGAACCTAACTTTGACATCATAAGGTACTGTAAGAGTACAGAACTGCTAGACTGATGAAGCATTTCTGCTGATAAGTTTCAAGTAAGAAAAAGTCTTTTCCACAAGAACTGTGCTATCTTACAGTCTTATTGATGTTGTTGGCTGAGTTATCGCAACAGACGGCCCTAAAAGATGGCTTTCAATTAGAAAAAAACCCAAGTCAAGCACATAAAGTTCAATATTTAATTTTATGATTGCAGAACAGTCTTATGGAAGAGAGCAGAGGGAAGGAATGTTTGTATGCCAAACGAACAACCAACAAGTAGCAGTACAGTACTCACTCACCTCAGTCTGGACGGACCCTTGAGGGGTGACAAGGGAGGTTAGAGGTGGTAGGACTGAGATATGGAAACTCTTGTTCCAGTTATTCTGTTTTTGCCACTCTACAAATATTTCAAACACTTCTTTACAATGCAAATGTTTGTGACCTTTATGTTGATAGGGGCTGTTGTAGAAAGGAATGCAAATATGGCACAGGCAAATTTAAAATTCAGCAAGAGATATTATGGAATTGTCTGTGTATCTGTTCTCCCTTCTGCAGTAGCTTCTGCAGTATAGATTACATTTTTTTTAGGATTTTACTGTAGTTATAAAGATCTTACACATGTACTGCCTATAAATGTTAGTTATTTGAAATGTTCTGCAAGTTATCATCAGTCTTGATTAAACAAATGTTTTTTATGTTTCCTGATTGGATTATGTTTCCTAAACTGGAATCCCTTTCCTGTTATGGGAAAGCACACATCTATAAGGAAAAAGAATAGCAGCAATAGAGGTGAAAGAACAGAATACTTCTTTTTTAAAATTCTTTCTACAAAGTAGATTTTTGATAAATTTTGTTTGAGATGAAACACTCATTTTATAGATATGGCCCATAGGGAATTTTAACAATTAAAACAGAAATGAGCATCCTTTTCTTCAAATTTAATATCCTTCATGATTCTATTTATAGTGACTGATTATATTCAGAACTGACCTTCAATTTGCTTATTCTCAGATTTATATTACAAAAGTGACATTCAAAAAACTGTATACAGAAATGAGCATTTCTTTATGAATATACTTCCTTGATTTAAATACTTGAATTCCATGAACTGAGGATACAGGAGATTCATACTTACATTATCCAGCTACATACTAAATCAATCTGCAGCAAATTAAGACGAGTGTGAAAGTTACATTGTGCTGTCTAAAGGCAGATCCTTCTGTTTTTATAGTTAATGACAGCTGGAACCCTTTGAACACCATATACCTGAAAATGGGAGTAGATGTCAGCTGGCATTTTTGAAAAGCCCACCTTCTGTTAAATTTCCATTAATAAAAACCCCACAACTGGTTTAAAGCAAAGCACATAGCTACATGCTTTCCTGAATTTAAGAAACAGGGAAGTGTCCTGAGGCATTTTTTTGTTCTCAAAAGTATTGAGACCCATCATTATCATCATGGCTTGGCTTCGCGGACGAAGATTTGGGACCCATCACCTTCTATTGACATCCATTGAAATTCTGCTTAAACATAAGTAAATTTTTTTACTTTGAGCAGTGGCACAGGTTTCTCAGATAGAGGAGTTTCCCTTCTTGGAGAACTTCAAAGTCTGAGTGGGTTCTAGCTGACCCTAATTTGAGCAGGGCTGAACTAGATGATCTCCAGAGGTCCCTTCCAAACTCCACCATTCCATGATACTTGTTGGAAAAGCTCATCAAAGGGGCTATACTTAATCCTCTGAATAAAGTAAAAGCTATCCAAGAGAGTATGGCATTCAAATAACTGTCTGAGAAGACTGTCTCAGCTGGCTTTAAGAGAGATGTCTGCAGATGCTTTAGTTTGTAATAGCTCACCTCAGCTTGAGTGAATAGGTGACAGGAAGCCTAGGAGTACTATAGCTATGGTACAGTAACTCAAGAAGCATTTGCTAACAATAAAGGCATCTCTATGTGCTCTTTTTAGGCCAACCTCACTCCTACTGTCTGCTTTAGTAAATACAGAAACATTAACAGAACTAACTGCTCTACTGACTAGATAATGGTAATAAATGGGCAATTGCAGTTGAGTTTAGGAGCTGAAATTTACCTCAATAAAACAACACAACATACACACGTAGGAAATAATTCTGACTAATTTATGTTGGAAAAGGTGACAGAAGTATTTGCAAGTGGGTGAGATATCAAGGAGCTTAATCAGTTTATAATCGCTGAGTATGCTGTCGATTAGATGTGTCATTTGATAGGTTTTTAAGCACTGCTAATTAGCAGAAGCGTAAATTAAATGCAGCTGTTGAACCAGCCAGAATCCTTGAAAGTTATGACTTTTGCTCTATCTTAATATTATTGCAAGAAATGCAAAAGCTGTTTCATACCTTCATTTTTATCGTAATCACGATCTTCACAGTCATAGTTCTATTTAGACAGGACTACAAGTAAAATTTTCTAGTACAGCTCTATGTAAATGTTTTAAATTTTGTGTTCATTGAAATCAATTAATGCAGTATGAGACTCACAGAAAATACATGTATTCATATTTGAGTCTCATACAAATAAAAAGAACATCCTAAGGGTGCTAGGGTAAGTGAATAAGTTATAATACCTCTATAAAATAGAAGATGTGAGCATATTTCTAAAATCTGATGGTGAGATTAGAGAAATTTTTTTTCCATCTGTATTTGTAGATGTCTCCATGAAGACTTAATGATTAATTTTACAGGAGGATGGAGTTTCTTCTTATAGTTTAAGATACTCAAGAGAGTTACATATAATCTACTTAAAAAACCTCTAGCTAGCTTCATCAAAAATCCCAGTATTTCTTTTGACTTTGACGTTGACAAAATCATAAAATGCTGTTATACGGGTGGGTACTTAGATAGCATTATCCTGAGAAACAATATTAAAAGAACATCAAGGTTTCAGAGACCAGAATTCACAATGCACGAAATGTCAGAATAAATGTTGCCCTTACAACATTAATTCAATATTTTGTGCATGTTGTACAGTGCGTGGTGCCATGTCTTGTTGACTACGCATTGTTCAAACGCTCTCTGAAGAGGGAGAATTGGAAGTTTATTCAGGTGCTCTTCTGTATTACCATAGTGCTGGAGTGCTTCATGCAAGAAAGCAGTTAATTCACCGTGGCACCTTGTGTATGAGGACAGGCATTATACTAATTCCATTATACAGTTGCAGGCCCTAAGGCATAGAGACTGCATCTATCTGCATGTGCAGCGCAGAATGTGCCTGAAGTTTGTCTGGAAGACAACTCTGCAAGCCAGATCTGCTAACCTGCTGGGCTGACCTCTATGGATAACTGTGAATATTCAGAGGAAATATTTCAGATCTGTCTAGTGCTTTAAAGGACAAATGTTCTACAGTATTTACCAGAAGATTTGACTAGTAGTGATACTTTACACCTGGTCTGGTTTCCTAGATGCGTTTCATTTACCCTGGAGGTGATGCCATGTGACCTTTATCAAAGGATCCCAGTGTCACTTGCTACAAGGGTAAAAAGAGTTTCTGCAGAGGGGGTATAAGAACAAAAGGTGGTCATATATGGCTGGGTAGCAATGAGGGCTATGAGCATATGTAAGTGCTTGAACTTTTACCTGTTTCAGTCTGTTTGAGCCTTGCAACACTACATAATATAATGTCTTACTTTTCCAAAACTAATCTGCCAAACTGGTGTCAAGTAGGAGTCCTGTGGTAGATCCTTACCCAAAGGTAAGAGCCAGTTCCCCAGAGTAAATTTGTCATCTTAAGTGTGAGATCATCTTTGGTATTCCTGCTTCATTACTTCTTTCTTTCAAAAATCTGCAACAAGTAAAGTCATGTAAGCAGGATCCTTCAGCACATATCTTTGATTCGTCCTTAGAGCAGGTCTACTTTCTGCTCTGATTAGGATGTCTCATGGATAAAAATAGTCTGTGATCTTGCTGTTAATGACTTTTTCCTTGCTTAAATGGCTAAATTAGGATTGCATGAACCATCCTGCTTCTGAGCCCTTGACTTTTCAAACTTAAGAATATTCTTTTAGCACAAATATACAATATATACAGGTGTCCTCCTTCCTCCCAACCTTGCTCCTCTGCAACCCTGAACATCCTCTGGTAATACTTGATCCATGAACAGAAGACAAGAGGCACTGTGTAGATTTGTCCTCAAGAAGGACATTGAGGTGCTGGGGCATGTCCAAATAAGGGCAACTAAGCTGGTGCAGGGTTTAGAGAGCAAGTTCTATAAGCAGCAGCTGAGGGATGTAGGGCTGTTTAGTCTGGAGAAAAGGAGGTTGACTGGAGACCTTATTGCTCTCTGCAACTACCTGAAAGGAGATTGTAATGAGGTGGGCTCTTCTCCCAAGTACAGCCTGTTCTCCCAAGTAACAAGTGATAGGATGAGAGAAATGGCCTCAAGCTGTGCCAGGGGAGGTTTAGGTTGGATATTAGGGAAAATGTCTTTACAGAAAGTGTTGTAAAGCCCTGGAACGGGCTGCACAGGAAGTGGTGGAGTTACCATATCTGGAGGTATTTAAAAGGCATATAGATGTGATGCTTATGGACATGGCTTAGAGGTGACCTGGCAGTATTGGGTTAACAGTTGGACTTGATGTTCTTGAAGGTCTCTTCCAATCAAAATGATTCTGTGATTCTGTGAATTCTGGTACCTGAACGGACAGATCATTGCTGATGAACAAGTGTTTTGCCTATTCATTTGATAAGTGTTTAGTGATGGTGTGACAAGTGTTTGGTGAGACTCAGGAGTCTTGGGTTTAGTTCTAAATTCTGGAGGCAAAAATGGACAGTAACAGTTGTCAACTCTTATGTCACTTCTCCTTGTAATCTGGTCTCTTGGCTCAGTCTCTTGCACCAGTCCGCAATTCCATCAAGAACTTTTTCGCTGGCCCACTATTATGGTCTATTTCCTAACTCCAAACATTTCAAGCTAAATTCTCTGCAGATCTTGTTTAGGCTTTTCTCTGATGCTCCATATCTCTTTGCTCCAGTCTTCCTATGCTTTTCCCCCGCATGCTACAGTACATGGGCCTTTGCTATTTTTGTCACAGAACATCCTTGGAGTAGATTTTTTCCTTCTATCAAAATAGAAAAATTCCTTCCATCAAAATCACATCAAAGAGAAGTCTGTCTGGGGTTTTGGTAATGAACAAAATCGCAAGTTTACTTAATGTTCCCCCTTGTACCCGTCTCATGAACAGCTCTACTATTTTTGCTGAAATACTCAACATTTGTTGTCCCTATGCTACTCACCATGGATGGGACTCCAGCAGCTGGAGGGGTAGGGCCACCTTGCAGGAAGAGGCATAAGTGGGCCTGGGGGGAAGAGTGCAAGCACAGCTACTGGCAAAAGAATAGAGGCAGATCTGCTTTAGGAGGTTGCTCCATTTTTGCTGTAGCATTTTCTGACTTCTGTGTGGGGTCAATGTCAAATGGCGTTGACCTTTGGGAAGAGTTGTCACCTTGGGTGTAGTCTGATAATCTTCCAATCTTTTTGATGTGGCTTTTGCTTTTTGGGAGTGGCGGTCAGGTGCTTTCAAAGCAAAGTTACCTTCTTGCATTCAAGTCAGTAGAATACTTCCTTAAATAAAACTATTCCAGATTATTAAGGATGCAAACCTTTAATTTCAGTCTGCTCCTCTGAGTGTTTGTCTGACTTCTTAGCTCTTAGTAATACCAAAATGTTTCCAACAGTAGTTCATGGTTCCTGCATTTTGTCCTTTTAAGACAACGAGTTAATGTTTTTAATATAAAAAGTCTATTTAACCATAACTGAAACAAAGTAATATTTGGTAGGATGCTTAAATTCTGAATGACATAAATTGTGTTTAATTTGATAGAAATTCTTGATGTTAAATGGTGGTTTTAAGTCCTTGTGTACAGCAGAACACTTTATAAAGAGTTAAGTCTACCTATAAGTCAGGAAGTGCAAGTTTTCTGCTGGAGAAGGGATCAGCATTACAGGTGGTGCTAAATTAATTTTACTCACAAAATTTAGCTTGAAATCAGATACATTTCACCATTTTACAAAAGCTGAAAACTGTAACTGAAACCAGGAAAGAAAGAATAATCATCACTCTCAGGGTGCTGAATTTCGTTGAACAAACCAATCAAGCTTATTGTTACTGCTGATGCATATCATTGTACATATGAAAGAAATTATGTGAATGGATAGTTTCAGCTGAGATATTGTCTCTAGGAAGAAGATTAAATTCAAAGTGGTACATACCACTGTGGAAATACATTTTAAAGAGAGAATTTTATGTGTCCTGATGCTTCTCATGGTCTCCTAGGATCATGCTCTAATCAGTGGACTATGGAAGGTCAGATATTTCTTGTTTTAATTTACTGCAATTATTCTAGTTTGCATAAATAAAATTTAATTGGGCAAGAGAGGAGGTAGATTGACATTACAACTGTAGCTTAGTTATTGGGATACTCATGTGGATGAATGTCATGCAAGTTCCTGCTGTAATTCAGATGTATTTATGTAACATCTGCAACAGGAAAAATGGAGCATAACTAACTTTAGATTGTCCAGGCCCAAATTTTTATCATTCTTGTTTCAAGGAAGGCAGGAAAATGTTTGAGTCCTGATCACATATCTAGGGGAAGTTTGTTTGGCTTATTCTGTGATGGTGATGATCCCTCTCTTACCACAACCGAACTAGTGTTTGATTGATTCCTTTGTGATAAGACTCAAATGTATACCTCACATACTAAGAAAATGCCTTAATCACCAGGCTACAGTCAAAACAGAGGGAATGTATAGGACATGTCTCATTGCCCAAGAGAGAGCTCAGGTCTGTATTTAACAGTTTGTTCTGGTTGGGAAAACATCTCTATCCTGATTCCTACTTAAGTAAGTCTTTTTTTCAAATTCTGGGTTGTTTCCCAATTCTGTCAAAAAATTAATATATAGGATTGTCATGTGATTATGGAACATATTTACTGATACAGTATCCTTTCCTTGCTAGCATAGGTGTTTGGCAAAATTTCCTACCTGATTACACTGAAATAAATCTGTTTATTTGACTGACATGACACCCACACACTGCAGCAGATAATTTGCCACAGTATCTTTAACTATGTTTGAACCTGGTCTTGATTTGCCTGAGCTAGTAACTTCTATCCGTTCAAAACATACTTATTATTTGCTCTATTGAGGTCAGAGAGTACATTTCCTGAGTTTTCTGCTCTTTATCCTGTTCAGGAACGGCTACTGCCTACATATTGCAGTTCAGATTCATAGTCCAAGTTATTGAGGCTATTCTGAGTCAGAAAGAACCTGGGAAGCAGTGGTAAGAGAATTTTTTTTCAGTAAGAAATGTCTTTCCTCAAATAAGATACAATGGGCTACTCTGCAGTCAATCAAAGGGTACTAAGAACAAAAAAAATTGAAGAGGACAACATGATAACATACTGGGAGTGATAAGAATAAGACGAAAACTGTAATGAGTCTTTATTTCAGGCACACCTAAAAATCCCAGTTGTTTAGGTGTTATAGCGAGTGTTTTACTAGCCAGCAGGCTAAACTCTGTCATATTGCTCGGAAACACATAGGTGGTCATATGGAGGACTGATAATTAGATGGAAATTAAATAACTCAGCTACTGTAATTCAAAGCCTGCCCGTTAAACAAAAGGCAAGCAGCAACAGTTGCAGTGATCCACACATGGTTCAGAGTGCCTGTGTATGTGTGTGCATACACGATATTAAATTTAATAAAGTATATGCTATTATTCCTTGGATTCTCTAAACATCACCCAGTTCTGCTTTTAAGCAATCAAATAAAATGAAGTATAATTCACAGTCATTATTACTTTCAAGTTCACCTTAAAATGGGTGAATGACCTTAATATGCAAATGTTTGCTCTACATTTTAATTCATATCTAGCTGCACCTCAGTAGATGCTTGGATTTTTCTGGAAACCAAAGAAACAGGAGAACTATCCACAGGAAAAGAAAACTTCATAGAATGGTGCTGTTGTTATCCACCCAAACATGTACTGTTGCTGTTAGAAGTGGTTTTCCCCACAACAGACATTAGCATAATGTTTATGGACAGTGAGATTGTTTAAGAGCATTAAAATCATGAAGTACTGTATGTGCTCGTTAATTAGGAATGTAATATACTCCATCTGGAGTGACTCATTTTTGCAGTCTTCTGTGGAGCCGAAATTTCCCACTTCCCCCTGCAATAGAGAGAACTGAAGCTTTTTCAGTGACTTCACTTTTTCTAAGATCCTAGTTGGATCTTACTACCCTAGCTGGGTAGTTTGTAGAATTTGTTCATAGACTGTAAACTGAGTTTCCAAATCTATTCCATTCCCAAAGGAACAGCCCATGGTTCTCATTTCTGAATTCATAATGAAAAGCATATCAGTCCTAGTAGAAATCTGTAGGTTTAATTCTCTCTGAGTTGACATGTGGGCATTTGAACACTTACAATGTAAATCAGCCCATGTTCAGTATCTGCATTCACCTTGGCTGTATTTTAGAAGATAAACAGGGATGTCTGAGACTTTAGTTGTGAATAAAATGTCTTCATTTAAATTTTGGAAAAAAAAGTAAACCTACAATTTCATTTTTTTGAGGCTGTGTGTAAGTATGAGAACTAACTGAAATGGAGGACTTATTAATCAGAGAAATTAACTATTTTGATTCTGGATTTTACAAGGAATGAAGATTGAATGAATTTACTGCTTCGTCCTTTATTTTAAATCACCCTCAAAATCCCCTTTCTCAGCATGTAATGAAATGCCCACTTGACATGCTGTTCAGCAGCACATGCCAAAGAGCAGAACCTATCAGAAAAATGGCCAGTTGATTTTTGTGGAAAGAACGGATTTTATTAAGAGAGAGTCACCAGATGATGCTGGAGGTATAAGTAATGAAGCCTCCTCAAAAGTTACCAATAATTCTGATTGCTTTTAAAGGTTAGCATGAAATAAATTGGTGACATTGCCACCCCTGGATTGCTGTGCAAAATGCAGCATATTTGGAACGTGGGTGGCAGACTCATTATAAACATGTATAACTGATATATATATTACATATATGACTAGTATAACTATATACTTATACTATATAAGACTAGTGTCACTGTTTTCTTTTGTCAGCGCATTTGACGAGTTAGTCCATTTCTATTTTCATGGGCTACATTTACTCAATCTTAATAAACAGATTTTCTGAATTTGGTAGTTTCCCTGATATTGTTCTTAATCAATGCAAATAAACATGTTTCCTTATGTAGCCTTTCTTCCCCCATACATATTTATCTAGAGCTTAGTCCCATCTCATTGAAATCAATGGGGATCTTAGATCGGCTAATGTACAGTTTCTTAACATCCTTACATTTCTGTTAGTAAGCAGGCAGAGGAATGTATATTTACATCACCTAATTTAAAGCACTTCAGTGAAGGACAGACAGGGGCCCCCACCCTTCAGGTATAACATTAATGAAGACAAAGACAGATTCAGAGAGGGATGCATTTCCCCCATTATCAGTGATGATGCCTAAGGACAACTTCCTGGTTATACGACCATAAGCTGGACAACTGGAGAGAAAAACATATTTCATACTAACTCTGATGCCATCTGGTAAATTTTCTTCACTAAGTAAGACAAAATGGGATTTCCTTTTTTTTCTTAATTATTCTCTTTACTGATTCTCCAAATCTACTCTGATATAAGCTGGAACAGGCAGTTAAGGTCTTGAAAACACCTCAGTAGAACAGAAACAAGTGATGTACCCTTGTTTTATGTCTCCCTATCCTAGAATGCATGTACTCAGAATGGCACACAAGCAGTTCTGCCCTTCCGGATGTTCAGCTTAACAACTATGATCAATTCACACAGATCTATTCCTTTTCTTGAATTTGCTCCAAGAGGAAATGGAGCACAGAGAGAAAGTCCTGTTGTTCATACTGCCTCAATTCTACTGGCTTCTTCTTTAGAAATCCTCCCTTCTCCAAAACTCACAGCAGACTACTTCTGCGTATTTTGTGATACACTCAGTAAGATGTACTTTCCTGTACCATATGATGCCTTCAAACTGTTGATTGAAAATCTTGAATCGTCTCTGTTAACAATCACATCTGCTTGGACATTCTCAGTGCAAACCTAATGTACCTGTAATGATGGAGAATAGAAATAAGGAGATGGGTCCATTTTCTTGTATAACCTATTCTCTATGTCCTGGGATAAATTTATGGAACTAAGCTGATTTTCATCTTAACTGAGAACCTGGCTCAAAATGTGTATGTAAGCAGATATTTCTTTTTGATTTGTCTTGCTTTGAATCCAAATACTGCTCTTCCTTCTAGTATCAACTCTTCCTTCACATTTTGAATATTTTAAACAGAAGAAGAAAATGCAAGGGGGCAGGGAGTAACATAGGAAAGTATTTTAAAACCTCTGATTCTACCAGCACTGGCTTGCAGTTTAGAAATCAGGGAATCTGAAAGTCACTGGAGAGTTCACTGAGACCAAAGTTCACTAGCATGAACTATGGATTACATTTGCATTTTCGTTTCAGAAGATTTTGAGAATGTTTCAGGAATAAGAAAGGTTTCCATTAGCTTCAGGTAACAGCCAAATCCAGTTGCTCATTCCTCAGTAGCAATGAATTGAGGGTGTCAGAGGTCAATAGTGTTTCTTCCCAGTTTGCTAGTAAGCAATCATGAGGAGATGTAACCTGCCCACCCTTTTCAAGGGAGAAATCATATGAAACAGTTCAATAGAGAGACAGGGCGAGCAAGAGGAAAGAAGAAGAGTGAAACTAAAAAGTCAAGTATTCCCTTGTCCAGATACAAAACTATAAGAATTACAAAACATGTAAGTTAGCATTATTGTATAAAGCTAGAGCTGGTTATAATTATTAAGTCTTGGTGTCAAAGTACTCTTCTGCAGGTGTATAGGATGTCATTACACCTGTTCTGAAGTGAAACTCATCCTTACAGAGGAAGGTCAGGAAGGAAGGTCTCATCATCATTTATGTCCTTTTGCTGACCCCTTTGCACAGCAGGGATTTCATACTTCAATAAAAGGCTTTTGCCGTGTTTCTAGGTCATTTATGTATGTATAAAGCTGCTGTTGAAGAAAACTCATGCATTTCTCCAGCCTTTTTTTTTTTTTTTTTTTAACTGCTAGTTAGTTTGTGGGTTTTTCTTTTGGTGATATTTGCAGATTCTGAGATCTTCAGAACAGGATTTTGGTCACAGAGTAAAAGCAGTAATAGCAGGACACACATGATAAGAGGGGCAATGACTGTTCAATTAACAGATCAATAAGTTGCCTCTCACACAAATGGTTGTCAATGATAAATGCCCAAAGGTTGTTAACTGCATTTCCTAATGCTTCAATGTAAAAATCAATGTCCAGAACACATAGTGCTAAGCAGATAAAACAGCCTTTCAAATCTGTACCATGACAATGATATGAGCCCAGCAATCATAACTATATGTCTTGATCTTATTTGTATCTCTTATGTGTTGCTGTGGGCCATTCCTGTTTATCCATCCTGGCATGAACTGCAGCAGCGTTGACGATGATGATAAACATCAATGATTGGATGAAGAAACAAAATGTTTTTTGAAATTTCTCATTCTCTTTTTATGCTGCCAATGCAGCAACTGCTGAAACGGCAAAGGAAATTAGGTTCGAGTGAGTGAGACCTGCAGTTGTGCTATTTAAATGCAAAGGATGTTGGTGGGTGCCTAGCATGAATTCCATGAGGAGGGAGAGGGCTTGCAGAGCCCCACTGTCACTGCAGTCTGTTTAAAATTGTGGTTATAAAAGGGATAGAAAGGTTTTAGTCGCCAAATAGGTTTGCTTCTATTAACACTACACAGTGAAGATACCACGGATGATTATTCTTTCCCCATCCAACAAAGCATTTGAAAGGATAAGAAATACCTGCCTTAGAAGAAGATAATTTTCATCAGATAATTCCTTCAAGAAGAAAGGGTGCATAGATTTTCGTATCCTTATTAGGGATTGCAGCCATCCTGTCTTCAAGAGCAGGCTGAACAGATCTGGCCTACAACCCTTCTGTCTAAATGCTGCAATGAAGGAATCCTAACAGAAGGATAGAAGCCCTCCATTTCTGCCTGTATTTCTTAAAGATACAGTTTCTACTCTCATTTCTTATTGTTGGGGAGGGTTTTTTTTGGCTGAAGTTAACCTTGACTTTCTTCTCTAGCATTGAAATGTTCCAAAATGGTCTGGACTCTTCAGTGCTGTTTCCTATATGTGAATAATGAATTTGCACATGATTCAGAAGTACAGGGACTAAGACCTAGAAAGCCTCTGAGAACTAAAAGAGATAGGGAAAATACAGTATTACAGAAAAACAAACAGGTTACATTTAAGATTTTCTTCAATAAATTAGAAGAGCAAGTTTTCAATAAGCAAACAATTCTTACCAAGATATTATCAGGATTAATAGGTATTAGGTCATCTTACATTGTGATTATCACTGTCTTAGACATGAATTATTTAATAATATTGCAGCTTTCATACTTTGCAATTAGGGGAAAACTCCACGTTCGCTTCATTCCTTCTCCAATCTCTTTTGATGTGGTACAACAGGAATTCCTTTTTGATCTTCAGAAAGGGGGGGAAAAAGCTTTATGTAACAGACTTAAGAAACAGGGCATTTAAATTAACATACTGAGGCCTTTTACCATTCTAGTATATGCATCAGTTTCTCATTACTGTTATATTGTAAATAGAAAAAGGAAAAGAGACAAAACATGAAAACCAAACACTTGGGAAAGTTATATGTATGATTTATTCAGCCTTAGCTGCCAAAGGTATTAGTCAACCTGCCCTTATGCAGCCCAAAACATTGATAATATTTATCTTTCCATGGAATTCAAAATTTTATTCAGCCTATCAAAAATGCACCTCTCTTTGCAATGGTGGTATGCCAATGACTCTATGAAAGTGTTGCTACCAGGGATTCTTCATCCGAACAGCAGATTCGTGTAGTTAATCCAGTGGAAGGCTCTTCTCCACAGATTGCCAGTGGAAGGCTCTTCTCACAGATTCCTTCTACAGGAAACTAACAAAAATTCCCGTTATTGGGAAACCTAAACTCATCATGAAGTTCAAAGCAAAGCTTAAGATGTAAACTTAAGATCTCATTTATTAAAAGCATACCCTACAAACTACATGTAGTTAAGCTGTAAATATATAGATATTTGCCTAAACTTTTAAAGGTTACTATAATAATTACCAGAAATGAGAGAAATGTTACTGTTGTAGCAAAGTATGGCTATAGACATTCATTTCCTTACATAGACAAACTAAATTTGCATTAAAACAGTCATTTACTTGTGATATCCTTGTCATTGATGCTTAAGGAATTTTGTTGCTAGCAAAATATTAAGCATGAGGAATCATGAACTGAACTAGAGCAAAAGATCCTATTAAAACCAGTGGACCTATTTAAAGTTGATTCTATCAGTTTTGGAACATGCTGTTCTAGAGCAACAGGTGGAACTGAAAACAGAGTAGAAGGTGGAGGAAAACCTTAAACTAGCAAAGAAACTGACTCTGAAGGTGTATTAAATCCTCCTGATTGAGAACAGTATCTTTCTCGGAAAGACACTTAGGAGCCTGCGTAAAGTAAGCTGAGTTCTTGCAAAATTCTGGTATTGGTATAAGCCATTCCTTCTAATAATAGCCTTGGTTGCAAAAGGAATTGAGACTATAGTAGAAATATATTCTTGAATTTGCTTGAAGTAGAAGCATAACAAATATTTTGAAGTGGGTTTTTTTACTGCAGTTTTCCTCATCTGCCACAATAAACATCCATGCCTTCCAACCAGGTCTGACCATCCTCACTTATTTAGGATCTGGATGTAGTCAGAAGGCTGAAGTGAAGTCAGGAGAGCGAGTGGAGCTGTTAAAACTCTTACACTATTATTACATTGATTTTTTGTTCCTACCAATGATATTGATTCTATTAGCATATGTGTAGTAAGTTTTTTATTCTGTGCATTGGAAATGCATTTCTTAAAATTACATATGTCACCTGAACATGAAAGAAACCTCAAAATGACAAAGTAGCAACTTTACTTAAATAAACTGATCTTCCAGATTGTAAGAGAACTGTCCTTCCCAGCTAAGTTGTTTGGAAAATTATGGGTTATAAATATATGATTGATTTCAAATAGAATGCCCTAGTGAAATCAACTTATTCAGCTTCCCTTAAATATCTTAGTCCTTAGAACAAGTTAAGAAGCCATATTAAGACCTTTTTTAGTATAGCTTGACAACTGTAATGATTTAAACTGTCATTTCAGCTGAGTTTTTAAAGAATTAACCAACCTTTCTCATAGAGTTTCCCTTTGACATTTTGATTTGACAAAAAACATACATTATGTCCAAACCATTTATTTTCTCTCCATCAGAAAAGTTATGTTTCAGTACATTTATCCTGGCATTGCTGCTGAGCTGAAAAAATGTGCCCGTATTAGAAACAGAGTTGGTTTTTTGTAACAGAGGAGAGTACATCTTGATAGATATTGAGGTTTTTTTTCGGTTTGGATATTATACAAATGTCCTTAGTACTAGAGTAAATTGCTCAGAAACTTTGGGGAGTAATTGGTTTCTGATTTGAATAACTGGGGGGAAAAAAAAAAAAAGCATTCATATGTTCTCCTGCTAATGATTATGTTCCTCATGGTTAATATTACTTACAATTAATGGTAGTATCCCACTATAATTCATAGAAAAATGTTAATTTGGCCATTTTAAATTTTTGTTGAATCACATTTCTTTGAAGAAGCGTCTTAGGTATTTTCTAGTTGTAATGTTTGTTGTTTTGCTGCGGTTTTTTTTCCCCCAGAATTTTTTCTGTGACCCAGATCTTTTGACTTTTTCTAAAAAATATTTCAATAAAGAGCAACTTTAAAGTACTTTACTTCACTGAAATAAAGTTGTACAAGGAGTGGATGGATCATGCTACAAAACAGAGGAAATTGCCTAAAGGGGGCAAAAAAATGATATCCCAGATTTCAGAATGTTGAAGAGAATGCTCTAAATTACTACAGTTTTGTGCCAGCTACTACAGGGCTACTTTGAAACAGGGCAGCCAAATTACCCCTACACCCCTCACACAAAGCTCGCAGCACTTTTGCAGTACTGTGGATCTCCCATCCCAGGCGGTGGGGATCACTAGACATAGCACAAGAAATAGGTTTACAAGCAATTATTCATGGTATTAGGACACCACACAGGCTATTAACTAACTAAACTTCAGATAAGGTGGAGGCTGGACCATCTTCCTGAGCTTCATGATTCTGTCCCACTCATCCCTCCCATCCCATGCCAAGCATTGGGACCCAAATAGATGGTTAGTCTATAGTCTTCTTAGCTAATTATAAAGGATATGATAAAATTCTAGCTGGAATACAGAGCCTATAGATACAAGCATCTGTTGCAGCTTTCAGCACCGATTTATTTCTACTGCATTATATCAGTGTCAGCATTATCTCTTAATGTCTGGGATATGTCTTGGTAAATTCATTAAATCTAAAATATTTTGCTGACATCACGTAGCTGTTTGGTATATCCTGCTAAATGCATAGGAAAAACTGGGGTCAACAAGGTGCTATAACCACAGTCAGCATCTCGGCGGTGCTCACCTTTCCATCCTGGTTTGCCCTGAGAAATACTGGCATTTCTTACGTACAGTCTGTGAAAAAATTCCAGCAGTGGAAGGAAAAGATGCTCTAAATGCAAGCCAGCATTGTGATTGATGGTAAATTGGCATCATTTGCAAGTAAAGGTTTCTATATAATTGAGAAAATGCTTTTTCCCGCAACCTTGTCATTTTTAGATTCCTAAAATAAGATCAGTGGTTTTAAAACCAAAAATGCAAACTCATGTTTAGGGTAACCATTGGGAAACCATGTACTTGTTCTTGTGCTGAATTAAATTAACCCAAAGTAGACCTATCTGGAGGGCTGAACTAGTTTGATGTCCCTTTTAGATAGAAGAAATGGAACTGCAGCAAATTTTTCAAAGCGGGTTTATGGTCCATAAGATAATTTCAAAAAAAAGGGCAACTTTTCTGTGAGTGCATTTATTTTTGAAATGCTGCTATATAGAAAATGGATAGCATCTCTGTGTTTTCTTCCCTCTTAGATTGATGTGACAAACATGCAAAGTTACAAGGCAGAGAAGTTCCATATATGTTTAATATTAACCATGAGGCTAAGCTCTTAATTGGATCAAAGCTGCTATACATCATTTTCCTCATACAAATTTAGCCTTAGTGACCCAGTATGAGCTCTAGGAGTCAAGCTGACTCCTTTCCATCTTGTTCATCCTCACCATTACTAGAAGCCAAATGAGAGCATCTGTGACATCTGTGCAACAAACTGTGTTAGCCAGGCATGCTCTGACAGCAGATGTAAGTGATTAGGTGTAGAAAAAAAACACCTCTTGAAGATGCATAGGAAGGAATAAAATCCGGTTCAGTCTTTTATCTGTGGTGCTATTGCAGGGCAAATGGGAACGCAAAGCCTCAAATGGCTATTTTTATTTCCAGACTCAGCATATTCAGAATATGCATAGAGACAGGTTTAGAGATTTTTTTTAAAAGGAGATCCAATTTCTACCAAAACATCTTTTCAGAACAGGGCATTTCTTTAAAATTCCTTCTAATATTGCTTTGAGGAATTTCTGCCCTTTCTGCTTATATTCAGAGATACTGACAAACATGTCCAGGTTGCTGCATCATCAAATGGAGCCATTTCAGAGCTGTCAGCTCCAGACTCTATCTTTGGCTACATGGCCCATCCAATCTCCCTGACTGTCAGTCAGGCTGAGAAGAAACCAACCCTACAGGGATGAGACTGGGAAGATGCCCATTACAGTGACTACAGGGCCAAAGCACAATTATCATAGACTTCAATCAAGTTAGGCAGTCCAAGCCTCTTCGTCGGAGGAGGAGGAGGTATCTGAAGGCCACAGAGGTGTCCCCATGCAGTGGGTGCTCCCTGTGGAGGCAGGCAGCCAGGGGCAGCTCCAGCCCAGGGCACCGGGCGAGTCTGTGGTGAAGAGGCAGGTCTGAAGACAAGCTGGGAAGTCAATCCACTGGTCAGGATCAGGTCCAGCGAGGGTAACCAGGGTCAGACAGAGCCTGCTTATCAACAGGCGCGTTCATAGGGATAGGATCAAGCTAGAACACCAGCTTGCAGAGATGGAGACTGGTGTCCTGTAAGTATCATTTGGGCTAACTATATTAAGTAGATTTTGAGCATTTATGTCACTGAAATGATTCCTGAAGATATGATGTTAGTGATTGTAATTTAGTGTGTTTACACACTAAATTTATGAGGAGCAATTCATTTGGATACTGGCGAAAAATTATAATTGACCTGTATATTTACTTTTCTCTGCCTTCCTATATGCTTCAGCTACCTAAAATATCTCTGCTAATAGCAAACACATGAAACACAAAAATGGACCCGTTTCTGTTAGATCATATCTGTTAAATAAAAATATTCAGAACTGAGTATCACTTTTTTGTGTTCAGTTATTGTAATGATTATACTGGATTCATAGGGAAAGCAAACAGAGCTACAAGAACATTTGGAATATAAAGCCATTAAAAAGTGAACACTTCAGGTGAAGAAACTTGCATTTAGCTAATTTTTTTTCATGTAATAAAATATCTTTATTCTACAATTCCTTTCCATGTGTTGCTTCTGTGGTCCTGTTTATTTCCGAGGTACTGTTAACACCCATACAGCCCTGGCCACAGAGGTGTGGGTAGTGCTTTCCCGCTCTTTGTTTTCATCCATTTGTCATTTCATAATATGCTCATAGCATTAGTATCTAAAAACCCAGTCTAAACCTGTTCTGCTCCATCCTCTGTGCTGCATGTCTCTCTTGTCCTAGCTGCTGTCATGCCATGTTAAACACGGTTTGACTTGATTATCTTAAAGATCTTTTCCAACCTAAGTGATGCTATGATTCGACGATTCTATGTACCTGAATGCATTTTAATGGAGATGGATTCGTATGGTGTTTTGTCTCTGGTTTCTCCATCCTTAGTCTCAGCAGATGGAGGCCAAAGTCTGGTAGATGCTTAAAAATTGCAATGGAGCTACATGGAATTTTTTTTTTCTTTTAAGGAAATATAATGCCTACACACATTTGAAATTATTTTTATAGGACTTGTGTGTCTAGATGTCCTGTTTCTGAAATCCAAGGCAGTTTTATTTTCAGAGTTTTAAATACCCTTGAATATGTCTCTAGTTTCCTTTCATCTTTATTTTTGCAAATTTTCAGAATTTCTACAATAAATGTTTACAGTTTTTTCATCATGAATTAAGATGCAGCCAAGAAGACTGCTGATGGCACTGAATATTTCTGTTATTTTTCTGTTAAATTACCTGTATTTTTAATGCATTTGGTGAAGGCAAACCTCTGCCACACATACTACTGTCGCTGTGGGGAAGAAGAGGGAACTAACAACAGATGACAGTGTTCTGCCCCATGACAAGGAGCGGAAAGCACTATGTGTAAGAGCAGTATTGGGCAGAATAAGTCTTTCAGCATTTTCTGCAGTCTCTGCAATGTTCTTCCTTAGCTATTCCTACGTTCGAAGAGTCATAAATAGTTATGCTTCTTGAGTTGCATCATAAAAACTGTCAGGTCAAAGTTTTTGTGTGATTAGAAACTATGCCCTTCTCATATGTAAAAACTAAAAAAGAACGAGTTCTGACTGAGCCTTAAAAATGCAAAATTGTCCTTGAAAGCACTAATTTGATAGAGTAACACTTCAACAACATTAAAGTTTTATATTTTTCAAAGTCTTAATATATATACGTTCAGCTGTCACTGTGATAGATTGCCACAGACTTTTATGCACAGGTGACGGAAAAAAGTCTTTCAACAGACACAAAATGGCTTTACGGGCTCTTCATACATCCATGAATTGGATCAAAGAAGAAATAAGAATTTGGTGGGAGATAGCGAGATTAAGGACATATGACAAACATTTTTGATGCATAATTGCTGGATAACTCTTTTCTCTGTTCTACAGTAAAAACTTCTGAAAGTAAAATATTTATTCCAACTACACAGGCAAATCACATTTTCTAGGTCCACGTTGTAGCACATTTGACCTGCATCATCAGTATATAAGTGCTGGGAAATAAGACATGCAACAGAAGGGATTAAAGGTGTTTTACTACTGGCTCCTGACAGTTTGACGTTATTCCTGAAGCTGTGAGTATCCTCCTTAGAGTGTTTTCTGAGGAATGACAGCAAGGTGTCCCGTAATCAGAGCTTCCCCACAGATCAAGGAAGGAGGCTGGTGTGCATTCAGAAACATGGTGATTTCAGACTTGAAATGAAGAATATATAACCAATGTGTTTTGAGATGATTGTTTACTAGCTGCTTTTAGCAACGAGCATGATTAACTCCTAGTAAGCACTGAAGTGCATTCTCCATAGTTGGTAACTTCAAAATCAATAATATAATGTGCGTTTTCAAGAAATATCTGAACAGGATGGGGCAATGATTAGTTTTCTGTTATTCTAAGTTGAATCCTGAAAGAGGTGTTTTATAGTTGAAAAGCTGAGGAAAAGGGAGAAGGCCAGGTTCACTTTCTGGGTGTATGTTGCTCTGAAATCAATACTGCTTTTAAGAATAAAAATATCCCTTATGCAGTATTTTGTCTGTAGTATCACAGGTTTCTGGTTGTGTTCACCCTTAATTTCCATATGATTGGAATGCTAAGCCCCTAGTGGGAAATTCTGTGAGACTGAAAAGGAATTTCCATAATACACTCCTGTTTTCAAACATTCATAATATTGTATGGAATTCTTTGAGATGAAATTTCAGATTTAATCCCAGATTTAATCATGACGGTTAATTACCAGACTGACATGAAACAGCATCTTTTCCAAGTGGCAGCAACAAAGGTGTTCACTGTCTCTGTTTGTGTCCTGGTTTGAGCTAAAACAGAACTAATCCTGCTCAGTGATTTCACTTTCCAGCTCAATCTTTTCTAACTGCACTTTCTGAAGTTAACAGCATATTTTTGCAGACAGTCTCTGCTTCTAGAAGTGATAACACTTGATGTGTACAGTCACTACTAGGGACTGCTCTGCAGAAAGGCTGTTGCTTGTACTTGCTCCTGTGCAGACCCAGGTCACTGCTAAATCCTGTGTGCCACGTTGGGGTGCAGTAAGTGAGAGGCTGCACCTGTGGGGAGGGTGACATGATTGCCACCAGTGAGGCTGGGTCTGTTATTGGTTTTGTATATTTTGTATATATTTTGTTTTATTATTACTATTTTCATTAAAGCAGTTTTAGTTTTCTTTTCTAATCCATAAGAGTCTCCCTTCTTTATTGCCTTTCTCTTCCCTTGGGGAAAAAGAGAGCATCAGTCATTTGTCTAGTGGCTGGCCCAGCCTTAACCCATGACAGTTTATTTGGATCACTGGAAAACATTGCTAAACATTCTGCTGTATGTAGTAATTTTATTATAGTCTGAAATTTTTCATTTTATGTGGCTGTTTATACTTGTTTTGTAACATTGACAGTGTTTTATTTTTTTGCAGGGAAATAAAATGTGTTTTTAAAGATGTTTCCTTTCAGAGCACAAATGTAAATACATATTGACTGACTCTTTCAGTTACATAGGTGAGACTCCTCTCCGGCATGTGATATAATAACAGTCCTGCCAGGGGCAGAGTAACACAAATACTGGCTAAATCCTTTGCCCTCTCTCTTGCTGAAAAGGAAGGGAAACCATTGTTTCCTACTGAAAAATGAAGGTAACCTTTCTAACGGGTTAGGTTCAAGCTCATCTAGGAATGCCTGTTTTCTGCATGAGTAAAATTTTTTCTGACTAATAATGCTAAGTGTATTATGATGCGAATGACTCATGATTTGCCTAAGAGCTTGAATTCCTCCTGCTGCCGATGGGCCTTGGAGTACCTGCAGGCGCAGCAAACTTCTCCTGAGTTTAGTAAGTGTTTTGTTTATGAACTGTGCACTCTGTGCATGTGCTGGTGTCTACTGTGCTTCATGTAGAACCATTAAGCGCTCCAATTATCTTCCAGTCAGGCACAATGGCTTTATGGTTGATTTAGAAATGCAGTCTTGTTTAAAAGGGCATCGTTTGAAAAGAGCTATAAAAAGATCATCCTGCTTTTCTGGGTGTCTACCAACATGGTTTTGGCCTCAGGAATGTGGCAGAGGCTGAGAAAAAAGAGATCCTGAGATCTGCTCTGACTGGCACTGATAATTATTACTACCCAAGGTGGTGAGTATAGCAGTACCAGATCACCTAGGAGGACTCAGATGTTGACAGGGAAATAGGATGAACGATCTTATCAATTAAGGTATCAGATTCATAGAGAGGTATGTAATTTACACAGGAAATTTCTAGGCAAAGGTGGAAGAAAAATCCATGGACACCTCTAAATCCCAGGTTACTTCCCCTTAGTGTATTTCCCCTAATATTATTTGCCGAATTTTTAAGTAACTGGTTTTGAGGGAAGAAGGAGCACAGTGTAACTCATTCTGGGAAGCTCTGCAGTCTGATGGGTGCCCCAGATACTCAGACTTCTAGAAAACTGGATTTTGATCTTCTTGATGGTTTTTTGTTGTGCAACTTTGGTCTTGTTATATCTTGGAAGGTACTTTGCAGCAATATGTCCAGGAGGCACCTCGATAACCTCTGCATTATAAATAATGCTAATGTGAGGATAGAGGCTTCAGTCGCTCTTTCTCCATTTTTAAATGGTTCTGCAGGTAGGCTTATGTTGTGTTATCATATGGTATTTTTGATTCACTTAATATACTCTTTCCTCACATTCTATATTGTGAGGAAGTATTTGCTTCCCTTTAATACAGGGCTTTCATTTTCAAGTGAAGTAAAACAAACTCAAGTATGGAGCCCTGCAAAACACACAAATACCAAAGTGTGCACCTCAGTCAGATGTTTGTGCCACACAAATGAGTGTGAATGAACAAAAAAAATGAGAGCAGACACTTTCATTTCCTCATAAATAGGCAATATGATGTGTGAATTTAAAAATCAGATTGAGACCCTCTAGTAGGAGAACAATGGGATCCAGTTATTATATCCATCCATCCATCCATCCCTCTTGTAGTTTCAATAGAAGACTGCCCTGTGGAGCCAGTCAGAAAGAAACAGGTAAATTATGCGTCTAGATTTTCATATGGGAAATTTACCCTTGAATGTATTGCTCTTGCCTGTAGTGATGTGCTTTTTGTACCAACTTTTTGTACCCTGACTGACAATGTTGGGTTGGATGTTCAAAGGGAGGGTCTCCTCTGTGCAACTGATGCCACGTGGAGTAAGTGGGTTGCACTGATAAGGCAACGGGCTTGAATAGGGAGCCCTGGCCACATAGGAATCTTGGAAGTGATCACTTTGCCAGAGGGCAAAGATTTTAGAATGTCACTGGAAGAGAAAGTAATACATGCCAAAGAGGCCCCACCACATAACAACTACCAGATAACAAGAAGCGGTGTGCCCTGTTCATTGATGGGTCCTGTCAGATTGTGGGAAAACATCAACGGTGTAAGGCTTCTGTGTGGAGTTCTACATAACAAGTCACCAAAGCTACTGAAGAAAAAGGTGCATCCAGTCAGTTTGCAGAGGTGAAAGCCATCCAGCTGGCTCTAGATATGGCAGAGTAAGAAAGGTGGCCAGTGCTCTGTTTCTATACCGACTCATGTATGGTGTCAAATGCCCTCTGGAGGTGGTTACAGCAATGGAAGAAGAGCAACCGGCAACAGAGGGGAAACCCATCTGGGCTGCTGAATTATGGCAAGATATTGCTGCTCGGGTACAGAACTTGGTTGTGAAAGTACATCATGTGAATGCTCACATACCCAAGAGTCAGCCCACTAAGGAATATCTAAACAACCAGCAGGTGGACCAGGCTGCTAAGGTTAAAGTATCTCAAGTATACCTGGATTGGCAGCATAAGGGTGAATTATTTTTAGCTCAGTGGGCCCATGCTACCTCAGGCCATCAAGGTAGAGATACAAACAAAAGTTTATGTAGGATCAAATATCTGGTGCAGCAAGGGTTAAACTGAGGTTAAGGAAACAGCAGCCATAGGAAAAAAACCTACCAGTCAGTTCAATGGCATGTGGTGCCAGAGTGGTGGCTGCCATGGTCGTCCACACTCAGGGCTGGGCCGGCGATGCAGTGACAGGAGTGGTGGCAGGAAAATGCAGTAACAGGAAATGGTGGCACTGGCAGTCACAGCAGTGGGGAAAATGACGGCATGGGGTGGCAGCGCCAATCAGCAAGTCTGAATGCAGGTGAGAAGGGGGTCATGGCTGGTCTGAGTGCAGGGCAAAAAAGAGGTGCAGTTTCTGTCTGCACACTGTTCTTAAAGAAACTCTGTCCCTGCCAAAAGCTCCACAGTGAGATGTTTTGACGCACAGGAGGGGAATACATACTGGCTGTTCCATGTGTCCATCAAAACCAAACCAAGCCTCTTTATCTTAAACCAGGACAGGAAATCCGATGTGTACCTCAAGGGGATTTAATTTTGGGTGACAACAGCTGGTGAATTAAATTGGATGATATTAATTAGTAAATAACCCTGCTACTGCATGTCATCACTACCACAGCTGTAGTGAGTCATCTCAATGGTATTATGGCAAGAATCACTCAAATCAATGAGGGATGGACTGATGAAATTGAGTGAGAGGCAGTGGTGATGGAACTCGAACTAGCTTCTTCAGCTGGCACCCAGCAACTTCCTCAAGATCAACATCTTCAGCCCATAGACTGTGAGCGTGGCCAAGCTCACACTAGCCTTGAGCTCTGGATGCAGCATGCAATAATCCAACACCATCTCCTCTGCTCTGAGACTCTTAAGACAGGTGGAGCTCTAAACTCATGGATCAAATGAACTCAATGGAGATGTTAGAGAGATGGCCCATAGAATAAGGGAATGATATCTGTGCATATGTGTATGTGTATATATATATACATCTATATATGTGTGTATATATATATATACATATAGGTCAGGAAAAGTAGTGGATCTGGGCATGGCATAGATGTTATAGAATAAGGGGTGGATAATGTCCTGGGTTCGGCTAGGATAGGGTTAATTTCCACAGCCAGGAGAGCTGGACCAAACCAGTCAATGGGATATTTGATACCATACTAATGTCATACCCAGTATATATAAGGGGGGGCTAGCTGGAGAAGGCGTGCAGTTTCCAAGAGCGGCTCGCCTTGGCTCAGCTTGATGTGGTAGTGGTGGTAAGCAGTGTGATGTATAGCACTTACTTTATCGTTGTTATTATTATTGTTTCCTCTCTCTCTTTGTGTTGTTCAAGTAAACTCTCCTTATCTTAATCCATACAGCTTTACTTTTACCTTTTTTGACCCCCATCTTGGTGGTAGGAGGGAGTCAGTGAGCAGCTGCATGGTGCTTAGCTGCCGTCTGGGTTCAAACCACAACATTCTGTCTCTGCATTAGTTTCAAAGTGCAATTCTTTTCTTGTTAAAACACAGTGGCCACCTAACTTCCTGGAAGTTCTATTTTTCAATTGTTATTACAATGATTAAAACCTCTGTAGAACCTGAATGGAAGAGGATGTGTTGAAACGCCGAGACAATCTGCAGGCATAGGGTAGAATGCTGACTGCAAATAATTTTCTCAATCAAGGATTTCTTTAATATTTATAAATACAGGATCTCAAAGAGGGGCGGGCATGGGAGAAATGCAAACAAGTATATATTGCCAAAAGCTTAACTTTCATAAGAGGGTTGGAACTCAGCTTTTGGTCAATGAGTCTCTCTCAATTTTTTCCCCCCTTTTCTCTGGATTATTTTAGATCACTCCCTGGAGAACAACCTCACAATATGAAGAACAGACATTAGAAACTCAATAGGGAAGAAGGAAATGATAACCATCAACTGCACATACAAATTTGGTGAATAATCACATGAGAAATTATATGAAATTGCAGTATTTCTTCATGGATCTGTAACTTTCTCTTCAAAGTTGTACTTGTGCAAATTTAATCTACTTCCTTTATATAACACTTGTGAAAATGGCTGCTAAGTAGTTCTTGGAGCAGAGAATAAAGTTAGAGCCCCCCATGTCAGGTTAGTGCCCTCAGTGTTGAACTATGGAATCATAATCCCTCTTTCTTCCTTCTTTTGGTCCAGAGGAAGATCATGACTGATTTTATTTTGTTTAGGCAGTGTTATCTCTGACTACAAAGAAGTGGTAAATAATCCTTATTTATAGCTGTCTGGGGGCTTAGGACCTTACAGTTCACAGACCACATGGATTTAAACTCATTCAGTTAAAGAACCTGGCTCAGCCATATGCTGAGAAAGGTTTTCTAACCAACAACTCCTATGGACAAGCGGATGCAGATCTTATGGGGGTTGATGTAAAAGCAACCATATTTTGCCATGTTTCTTGGTGGTATTTATTAAAAGTGAACTGAAGTCCAAAGACTTCAGAAATGCAGTACTCAGTTGCAGTCCTTAACGTTAAACCTAACTGTTAAATATTAATCGAGCATTGAACTATTCCTTCCTCAAAAGATAAAATCAGCTTGGTGAATGCACAGAAGCAAATGCCTGCGCGCCAGGGGAATTTGTCTCATGGAAATACAGCATTTCTTCTTAAATTCCACCTAACTCCTCTGCTGCGTGCCAAATTTCTTATGTTGATAAAGTCTTAAAAGTCCAATGATTAATGTGGCAGTGAAGGACAAACCTTAAATGCACATGTGATTTATTTCAACAAAAACCTTGGCAGTTTGGAACAATCTGATGAATGCACTTGTTAAAGAATGAATAGTGTCAGAAAAAACACCATTTCCATTCCCAGCTATTCATCAAGCTTTAGCTGTACCAGCTTTCAAACTGATTACCTGGTAACATCCCGGTAAATTACTTATGTGGAAATGGGGGAAAAAAGGTATTTCAGCTGAAATTTTTTCACTTCATGTGTTGTATATTGTGTACAGCATTTTAAGATAGTTTCATGGGTTTGTAGATGGCCCACAGAGTGATGTCAATGAGATGCTCTCTACTTCTTGACTGTTCATCACTGTCATGCTGATCTAACAGCCAAATGGCCTTGCAGAAGAAAATCTGAGCATTCCTGTGGCAAAAGAAATAATCTGTTTCATCTCTGAACTCCATTGGTGTAGGCTTATTTTGTTTTTCAAAGTAGGTATTTCATCTAGGTAAATATCACCTAGGAGAGGAGATGGGACCTACAGCAGATTAATTGAAGGTCTCCTGAAGGGATAGGCAGTCACACAAAACAGTGCAGAATAATAGTCGCATATTCTGAGTGAGATGTTTAGTCTCATTTGCACTGATTTTACTTTAAAAAAGGGATTGCAGGAGATCAAGTTCTTGATGGGTAATCAATTTTTTGTTTCATGTTTGTAGCTAATAAATACAACATAATCCTTGTTGAGAATTACATTCTTCATTTTGTCTGCTTAACTAAGATTGATTTTATGATGGCACAGGAAAATGTCAGCATATGTGGTTCCATCTGGATATTTCACTCAGATTTTCTTATGTGGCTATGTGGCAACTATATTAATTTTTTAAGTGATGCAAATGGTAAAATTGTACTGTTGAAAAGATCGCATTCATGGACAGAATGTTTATTGTCTCTTAAGATCTTTGTAGATCAGAAAAATAATTCTGAACATATCTCTTTTTGAAAAACAGATATACTTCTGCTACCTAAAAAAAATAACTAAAATAGTGCATGACTGAGGGCACTAGAGGTGACAAAGAGATGAGAGCTGGAGAACAGAATGAAAAGTAAATTTCTGTCACTGGTTGTTGACTTGGTCAGGAAAATGGGATACTTTTCAGCTGTAGATCTATTTGACTGTTTAAGAAATTATTTTGCTGAGCACAGAAATTGCAGAAGAGCTAGCCATTTCTGCTAAGTTTTGCAGCCTTCGAAAGGAAAAAATGAGTAGTTTTGTCTGCAAGTATCTGTGTTCTAGTAGCTATGGAGGTGTTAAGACTGCCTAAATCTCTAATAAAAGGCTGATCTTTACTGGTTTTTTCTCACTTATCTGACAGAGTTGAGAGGGTGTTGGATGGCAAGGTGTTGTCTCCAGTGCATGTAATTGCTGGTCAGTGCATGTCACTGCCATAAGGCTAAAAATGAGTGGATGTGCCAAAGCGCCCTTTCATTACTGTTGGACTCAGTTTTATTGCTTAAGAAGTGCCTTCATCCATTCTGATCCTTGACACAAATTGCTGCAACACTTAGGGGAATCTAGACCTTTTCAGTGCACAAAACCGCATCTAGACCTGTATATGTCAGCTAAGAAAACAGCACTGCATCAGAAGAGTTAGGTACATTGGGAATGTTTTTTGCTCTAAGACTTATTCACACTCTAGGGTCTGCTTTCAAACAATGGTATTTCTGGCTCTTGCCTGAGAAGGAGATTGTCAATAGGACATCTCCACCTGACATTTAAGCAGTTTCTAGCTATTCTGTTAGGTGACTAGATTTAAGAAATTTGCATGTTATTCTTACAGTACAGGCTTCTGTTCGCAGGAGAAAACCAGAAGATCGCTTTGCTTGTTTTCAGCAGTGATTCTTCCTGATTCACACTGAAAGGTGACTCTCTTGACATTCCTCAGTAAGAGCACAAGAAACATAGCCATATTTTGCTGTTCTTTGACAGGAGACAGATGGAGGGAGGATTTTCAGTCTCAAGTTGCTAGACATACCCCCCAGGCATCTTCCAAACTACCATAATGTTCTTGAATGCTAATACTTTCATTTTGACCTCTGTTGGGAAACATGAGCAGCAGGTATGTTCATCCTGTGACTTTACATCTGGAGATGCTGATATGTTCCTCATAAAGAAGGAATAGCCTTATCTTGAACCAGTATTGACTGAATCTGCATTAGGATCTCAGAATCTGAAATAGGGCACTATAGGTCTAGAAGTGGTATTATTTGTCACTTGTTATAATGAAATAACTAGTTTAGTAATTCAACTATTGAACAGCAACTTAGATCAGAAGGAAAATCAATAAAAAACATAAAAATTACCAAGCCTTGCCAAAAATGTACTACCTATTGCAGCTGACCTGACCAATGCAGACTGTTGCCTTCTTATTAAGGTTGATACTTGTGTTATCTTCTAAATGTAATTTAATGATACTAAAACAGGAAACACCCTTTAGGCATGAACTTCTGCAGAGCACTAATAGCCTAGGAAAAAATCCTGTATATTATCTATCTAAAATAATAGCTGAGGAGCAAAGTCTCAGTGACTCTCTTAAAGGCAAGTTAATACATTTAACCAAATCAGGATTGCATAGTTTACATCTTTTCACACTGAGCGCCAGTGAAGTTAAGGTAAATGAAAACAAAACGAAACAAAAAACAACCCCTGGCTGGACAAAACATGTAGGTCACATTTCCAAGCATTGATCTTTAACAAGAGTTATAATTTCACAGTTTAACTTGTTAATCTGTTATATTATAAAGATGGCCCATGTAAATCCCAAAAGTGAGAGAACAGATTCAATGAGAGACGTTTCCTTTTGCCATCTGCAAGGATACAACTAACAGTGCATCTACAGTGAAGGTGATAAGGAGTTACCTTTCATCTCTTAAATAGTTCAAGGTGGTTTACGAAGCCGAACGAATGTTCAGACTGCAGAGATACAGTTTTCCTTAACGGTATAACATGACTGCTTTATTAAGAAAAAAATAAAAATAAAAATCTGGGGATTTTAATGGAATATTTACTTTTTCACAGTGATATTAACAATTACCTGTACAAATTTTAAAGGCTGATTTACATACTGATAAAACTATTTCAGTCAAGGATGTGATTTTTAATGATATCATTTGACAGTAACTATGAACAGTTGCTAATCGCTACAAGAAACATAATTAGGTGCTAAAGTGGCTTATTCCCCTTCCATTAACGATAGGTATAAGTCCTAGAGGTTTCAGGATTATCGAAGACTGTTGGAATGTGCATGTTTGTATACATTGTTCAACCAAAGCATATCAGCACACCTGAACATTCTTCTTTGTTTCCTACCAAACAATATTTAAGACAATGCTTTTCTTCCTGGCCATCCAGCATTTTGCCTGTGAGTATGAAGATCCTTCCTTTCCTAGACTGAAGGCACAAATGTTTGTGACTACTGGAGTCGGGGAGTTCATTATTTTACTTTTTTTAACCATTCTTTAAGCACTAAATGTATTTTGAAAAGTGAGCAAAAAGCACAATTTCGTATAGCATTCCCACTGCCAAGACAGTACCATATAAGAAGACCAGAGATGGCAGTCTTGGAAAATAAAAGGAATTTTAGAGGTTCTAAAAATCCACCCATCAGAAATATATATCTTCAAAGTTTAATAACTAATTTGTAAGACTTCCATCAGGAAAATGAGGCAGAAAAAAACCAGGGAATGGAAGTGGACTTAGTAGTGTAAGAGAGTTTGGAGAGTTGTGAAGTTATTTTGATTACAAAAGTTAAAATATGTAGTGAAATGTGCATCAGAGGTCTGGGAAAGGAATGGGAAGGCAAGGATAGTAATTCAAAGGCCAAAATATGATGAAGTAGCTAAGGTATTAAGTGACGATGACATTTTGGCAGATAAGTTCATGGTCAAATTGCTTGATGCACTGTTAAGGATTGTCAGTGTTGAGTGTTTGGGGGTTTTTTCAGTCTAAAACCTCTCTATGGCCTTTTCACATGATTACTGCAGCCCGTGCCCTTTCTTGCTTTCATTTCTTTTCTGCCGCAGAGAGTGAGGAAGGAAGCATGGAGTTGAATAATACAGGACCTCAGCTCTGAAATCAGTATTTGGGGAATTATGCAGTCTTTTTTGAGGAAATTCATGTGAAAGGAGTGACAGGAGAAAGTAAAGGTCCTTGTACTAGATCATTTCCTGATCACTTATTATTGACAACAGGAACATCCTTGGGGTGGGGACACCTGCATCCTTTCAGGAGCCCTTAAGGCCTGACTTCTTAAAAGGAGAACTAAGGAGTTTGCAGAAAGGTCCTAGACCTTTCTTCCCTTTGCTCTGTGCCTCAGAGTTTCAAAGCTTTCATTTCCTTGTAACTGCTTCAGCAAAGTTGGGTTTTTTCAGAGACAAAATACATGAAAATTATGAAGTGAGGGAAAAATATTCCTCCTTCCCAGTTTATTTCCTAGGAGAAACAGAAATCTTATCTGAAAGTAAAATAGCCCTGAGAATGGACTTAAAACAAACTCAGTTACGTCACGAGTTAGAAAAATGTTTAAGGTATATGCAGTTCTTCATTATGAATAATTAGACAATGTTAAGTAAAACACATAAAGGCTTACTTATGAAATAAATACAGATCCTTTGCTTTCCAGTAATGAAAAATAGAGATTTTATTAGAGATGGAGATACTCATATGTATGAATATTGGTTAACCAGCGGCATTGTTCTAATTTTAGGAGAAAATACAATAGCTGGAAATATAATATCATAATCCTTGACTTGTAAATAAAAAGAATTTTTTTTTTTTTTTTTTTTTTTAGGTCTCAGTATTAAAATGTAAATAGGAACCTAACAATGCAGATTTGGAATTTAAAATATTAGAAAGCTGGAAAATGAACAAGATATGTGTAGGCATAGTGAATTAAAGAACTGAACTTTTATTTGGTGAAATGAACACAGGGACTGTAACTTTCTGCAAGTGCAGGTTTATGAAATGAAACAACTTTATTTCTTGTCATTATTTACAGAAAAGATGTCAAAGGACTGAACAGCAGCACTTACAGTGCTATTATTTATAGACTTTATTTTTTCCATTTTTAATTTTGAACAGTAATTATTAATTAAATGATAAATTGATTAAAAGAATAAAATTTCACCTTTCTTAAAGGTCATATTGACTGTTAGCAGAAAACTTCTGTAAAAGGAGGTGGAGGTATTTTGGGCATAGTCTGCTGAAGAATCCAAAGACTGAGTAAGGAGGCCTTAAAAGGGATTTGGCAGTTGATGTACCATCAGGGTGTGCATGCAGAATTGATGGGATTCCTTCTGTTCCCCTTGCCAGTGGGAAGGGGGTGCCTGCAGCAATACATCTTGGAGATGACAAACTGTGACCTATGGCGCCTTGATCGGCAGCCGGAAGGACCAGACTGCAGCTTAGGTCTCAGTCAGATGGAAGTAACAACTCTTCGATTTCACAGAATTGCCTATTTCCCCAATGTTTATTAACATGGTTCTTATCTAATATTTTAAGTCAAAGATTATGAAGGGTAAACCATACAGACTCAACAAGACTCAGGAAAACAAGAGCGGTTGCTGTTGGGTTGGCTGCACTCTGGAAGGGCAGTTTCTGCAGATGCAGGAATGAGCAAAGGGGCTGCGTTGATTCTGCTGGGGGCGACCGCGCTAGAAAACCCTGCAGCCGGTAAGATGCACCTGCTGTCTGCACCGTTAGTTGGACTTCGTATTTGTTGGGTCAGTCTGAAACAGAAAGAGCATGCTCGAATGTTCAGTGAAGGACAGAGGGTGGGCTTTGAGGGGAAAGCTGTGTTTTCTCCATAGTTTTTGCCCTTGGTTTGCCATCCTCCCCTCAGTCCATACTTATTGAGGATTTCGTACTGTTAGAGCCGTAGCTGGAAACACACCCTCAACACCTCTGGAGTAGAAGGGCCAGGAACCACAGTGCTAATACCTTTCCATGCTCCCACAGTGAAGACTATCAAGGTATTGCTGCTTTCCACGTGGGAAAGACCTTTCTGGTTTTCCTCCACCCTCTCTGCCTCTGCTTTAACATCTCACCAAATAAGGATTTGATTTTTAGCCCAATTCTTATCAGAAGGTAACTCATGACTGCCTACAACTTACGTTTGCTGTCAATTAAAAGTATTTTAAGTTTTGGCGCATGACTTTTTAAAATCATAGACGTTCTATATTTGTGTGCCTAGGCATTCTTGTTTGTTGAAAAAAGTGTGGAAAATTACTTCACAAATGAAGCTCTATCTCTTGTATTCCAAGAACCAGAATTCAGCAATGTCAGGAAAATGCTAAGAGAAAATGCAGCTTTTAATAGCTCTGTCAATGGTTACATTGTAATAGAATTCACTTTCATCCTTATAAACAAACATTAAATGTATGCTTATGACACAATGAAATGACAGAATAAAGTCAATCTCTATAAATGAGAAATACGTTTCAGCTACAGGCAAAAGTAAAATAAAACTTTAATCAATCTAATCACAAGGAATTTGACAGAGGATAATTATAAAGAAGCAGAAAGATGTCAGAGCTCATCCTTACATTTCTGTTGCTTCATATTAGTTATGAAGCAGAAGATTGCACAATAAAATAAAACAGTATCTTAGGGGCTATTACAAATACAGTATAATGATATTGTAGCACTAGATAGCATTTAGTTTCTCATGCTTATGAACTCCAAAGAACCCTCCATTTCCCTGATGGGATTTAGATGTATTAGCCATAATCACTGCAAACTAAAGCCATAGCGGGGCATCTGAGTAAAGAATAACCTGCTTTTGAGACATACTAAATATCACCAAAATTCCTTTCACTTTAAAAAAGAGTGAAGGTTGATTAATAAATATGAAATTAGACAATTTAATGTTTAGGCATGGATTGCACTGTAGCAAGTCACCTACAGCTAATTTCATGACCCTTTTCTGCCCCCATTGATCTAAAATTGTGTTAAATCAATAGATTCTCACTAGGGTAAGTGATGCCAGTATTAGAATTGATTCAGACTTCAGTGCTGTAGGGAAAATTACTGTGGTGTTTAATAATCAATTTGGGAGAGGGTCAGAGTTACGCTTTGCTTGGTGCGAGGTTTTACTGCATCTGCTTTACATAACCTAGAGCACTGCATTGCATAATGAGACCTTCTGCAATGCTTTCCTGAAGTAGCAGCAAAACCTGGACACAAATAGAAGGCCCGGCAGCAGCTGCTGTACCACTCGTGTATGCATTTTTTCCATAATGGGTTTCCTTGGTCTTCATCACTGCAGTGCCTGAACATAGTACATTACTTGAAGAAACTAGTTTTCACATGTAAGGTAAGAAAATAGTAACTCAACCTGGGGAAGCAAGGTGCTGGAGGACTGCCAGAAGGGCTGCCTCCCGCTCAGGCTGTGCACAGCCTGACAGTACATCCCGCCTCGCAGCAAAGTCAGTGCACTTTGAGGAATGAAGGATTATTGGCAGAACTCCTCAGATTAAATTGCTGTCAGCAGCAAATAAATTGCTGAAAGACGCTGTGATTTTGTAGCTCAGGAGAGATCTGAGAAGAGGAAGAGCTTGAAATTAATGTGACTTTTCTCAGAATGAGGCATCACTAACCTGAGCAAGAGTGACAGGATTTGATCCTTGAAGGTAGCCCAAGAGTAATGCAAACCAATTTTATGAAAATGTGTGTAGGAGTTTCATGGGAGAATATAAAGTATTTTGGAGAAGTGTGGTCATTTGTAGCTCTGGATCTAGCTGATGTTGGAATAAGGATGTTTAAGAGTAAATGAATATTAACAATTTTGGGCAAGTACTTCAATACTGTTCCAGTGAACTGCAAGTAACATATTACTCAGTAGATTTTTTTAAAAATTATTTTATTTGATTAAAAAAAATGTCCTCTAAATTTTGTCACGTCTATTTGCAAGGTTTCTTAGCTTCTCTAAAACACACTTTAAAAGCACAACTACCTTACAATTAAGTCATAGGAAACATACAGATCCAGGACATGGTTTGTGAACTTTACATGAGATTTAATCACACTTTCAAAATACTCCCCGGTCAACTACCAACTACCCCTGCAACACACAGGCTCCAGAGATACGTCTGTTCCTGACATGCTCTTGAAACCTCCTTCTCTGGACACCCAAAGGCACTTCAGGTTTGGTGGCTTTTGTTTCTCCATTGTGCATTAGAAAGACAGAACTACCTCTTGTTCTTCCATTTTCTTTTTGTGCTGTTTGTCGCTTCAGGACATGGGGTTAGAGGTGTTGCTCTTTACTATGTTATTTGCTGTTAGGTTATGGTATGAATTCTTTAGCAGTTACACAGATTTCTGATTTCTATGGAATGGTAATGGGCAAAGAGATTTTGGCATACCCTTGGGATGTTTCCACCACCTTGATCATATTGCTAAGCTTTTTGAATGTTTTGGTCTTGCTTAGAGTAAAATATTGATATAGAGGTGGGTACTGTATAGCTGCCACAACACCAGCAATGGGCCCTGAAGCTATCTCGGCCCTCATGTCAAGAACTGCAGCTATCTCAGACCCCAAGAGAAGCACATCAGTTATTCAAACCATGTTGAAGAGTGGTGCCGCTGACCTAGGGACTCTACCAGTGCCAGTATCAGTAGAGAAGATTAAAAACATAAAAAGAGCAGATCCTGCAGGGGCACCACAGGAGGAAGAATCAGAGACGAAGGCTTCATCTCTAAGTGAGTTGAGAGATACACATGAAGAATACAGTTGTCATGAACGTGAACAACTTGTTACTTGGCTGTTCTGATGCTGGGATAACAGAGCCGATGGTTTGGATGTAGAGGGTAGAAAAGCCAAGCAGTTGCGCTAGAGAAGTATTGACAGGGGTCCTGCAAAAGAAGTACGTTTTCTCTCTCCTCAGAGGCAACTCCTGCTGAGCATGGAGAACAGGTATCCCTTTTGAGACTATGTCATTTACTGTCTGGGCAAGGGGACAACCATTGAGAGAAGTGTTAAGAATCTGAGGGAACTAGCTGTGCAGGAGCTGAGTCTTGCTGACCTGGATAACCTGTGAACACCGTTAGATTCAGATGAACTCCGAGTTACTGGACATGTGGTGCAAGTGGGTACTGAGAGTGCCACTGCCGTATGCCAACACCTTAGCATTATTTAGATGGAAAGACAACAAGGCACCAACCATGATTGACATGGACACTTGACTATGGCAATACACAGATTATCTCTCTTTCTCCCCACAGGCCGACATCTCTGCTGTTGAAAAACTGTCTGACAAATCCATGGAACTGCTCGGTAAGGTGTATGAAATATTGTCCCATGTGGAGGATAGGTTCCACTCCCCACCTGTACCAACGAGTGTCTCAGCTGTCAGAAGAAAGTGTTCTCCTGTAAGGCCTGCTCAAGAGAGACAGTACACACCACGAGACACCCTGTGGTTTTTCCTGTGTAACCATGGAGAAAACATGAGAAAATGGGATGGAAAACTTTCCTTGGTCTTACAGGCATGCATGTAGGAGTTGCAAAGTAATACAATCACGTAAGAGGGTCATTCCAAGAAAAGTGTTGCTCTAGTTTCCAGTGGGCAGCACCCCAGATGGTGTAGATCAGCTTCTGATCCTTATTTACAAGATGTGAGTAAAGACAATGGAGGTATAGTCCATGTAAGCAGCTCAGAACCGTATGTTGATGATGGGCCCTCTGTTTGGAATTAGAAGGGACGTGACTCCAGCCAGGTGGAGGAGAGGGATAACAGAGTTTATTGGACTGTGTGTGTGTTCAATGGGCTGGCATTACAGAACTACATGAATATAAGACTTTGCACAATGCAGCTTGATGTGATCAAACTACAGAGGGACAGAATCCATTTGTATTTCTGGATTGACAGGGGGATCCCAGGAACTGACTATAGTGAAAGCTGAAATGAGTCTGACTGGACATGAGTGGAAAAAGCACCATATTGTGACTGGCCCAGATGCCCCGTGCATTCTTGGTGTGGATTATTTCAAGAGAGGGTATTTCAAGAACCCAAGGGGGTACTGGTTGCTGTTTGATGTCGTGGTGGTGGAGAGAGAGGAAATTAAACAGCTGTCCACCTTGCCTGGTTTATCAGAGGACCCTTCTATTGTGGGACTGCTGAGGGTCGAGGAACAAAAAGTGCCCATTGCTACTACAGTGGTGCACCAGCAGTAATACTGCACTAATTGAGACTCCCTGATCCCTGTTCATAAACTGATCCATCAACTGGAGAGTCAAGGAATGATCAGCAAGACACGCTCACCCTTTAACAGTCTTATTTGGCCAGTGCGAAAATCTCATGGAGACTGGCAGCATGCTATCGTGGCCTGAACGAAATCACACTGCCTCTGAGAGCTGCTGTGCCAGACGTGTTAGAACTCCAGTATGAACTGGAGTCAAAGACAGCTCAGTGGTACACCAGAATTTATATTGCCGATGCATTCTTCTCCATTCCTATAGCACTGGAGTTCAGGCCACAATTTGTTTTCACCTGGAGAGACATTCAGTACACCTGGAATTTTCTTCCCCAGAGATGGAAATACTTTTCCCTGATTTGCTATGGACTGATTCAGTCTGTGCTGGAAACAGGTGGAGCTCCTGACCTTTTGCAGTATATTGACAACATCATTGTATGGGATAATACAGCAGAAGAAGTTTCTGAGAAAGGGGAGAAGGTAATTCAACTTCTTCTGAAATCTGGTTTTCCCATCAGAAGAGGCAAGGTCAAGGGATCTTGGTGGATAACGTAGGAGGGTGGGGAAGTTAGATGTGTACCTTAAGGAGATTTGATTTTGGGGGGGAATACCCAGTAATTTGAACAGTATGATGCTAATTGTTACATGATACTTCTTGTCACCATTTTCCTAATTAGTTATCACAATAAGAATGAACCAGGTTAATGAAGAATGAACCTCAGCAACAGGTGCCCAGAAATTTCCCCAGGATCAGGATCTTTATCACAGACCATGAACATGGACCACAACAGATATAGCAGCTGCAAGCTCCAGATGCATGACACATCACCCTGCTGTGCCCAACTTCACCTGTATGACAGATGGAACCTCTGGTTTGGACTAAATGAATTCAATTAACTTGAAGAAATAACTTACAGACCAATACCTGTGTGTATATATGTATTGAGATATGGGAAGTATAGTAGTGACTTGGACATAGTGTAAATGGTATGGGCTAAGGGGTGGAATACTGTCCTGATTTTGCTGGGATGGATTCCTAGGCCTGCCGTAACCTGCAGGCTGGTAGCAGTTGTGAGTTGGCCAGGGCAGCTGACCTGAACTGGCTCACAGGTGTATCCCATACCATAAACATCATGCTTAGTATAAAGGGGGGAAGTTTACTGAGAAGAGGGGGCTTCCTGCTTGGGTTTCTGCTTTTCCATTTGTTGTGATAGCTGTATGTTCACTGGGCTGAGTGTAAGTTGTATACTTTATATTGGTATTTGGTGTTAGTTTGGCTGTTTCATTAAATCTGTTTTTATTTTGACCTGGGGGTCTCCTCTCCTTTTCCAGATCCAATTTCTTGGCTGGGAAGAGGTCATCAGGTGATAGAGCAACTGCTAGCCCCAGATATAGGCTAGGTGCAGATACTGACCAACCTCGTGGCCTTCTATGATGGAGTGACTACATCAGCAGACAAGGTAAGAGATACAGATGTCATCTATCTGGACTTCTGTAAAGCCTTTGACATGGTCCCCCACAACATCCTTCTCTAAACTGGAGAGATATGGATTTGATGGGTGGACTGTATGGTGGATAAGGGATTGGTTGGACGGTTGCATCCAGAGAGTAGTGATCAATGACTCAAGGTCCAGATAGAAAGTGGTGATGAGTGGTGTCCTTCAGAGGTCATTACTGGGACTAGTGTTGTCTAATTTCATCAGTGATGTGGACAGAGGGATCAAGTGCATCCTCAGCATATTTGGAGATGACACCAAGCTGAGGGGGTGTAGCTGACATGCCTGAGGGATGGGATGCCATGCAGAGGGACCTAGACAAGCTGGAAAAGTGGGCCCATGTGAATCTCATGAGGTTCAACAAGGCCAAGTGCAAGGTCCTGCACCTGGGTTGGGGCAATCCTCAGTATCTGTACAGGCTGGGTGATGATGTGATTGAGAGCAGCCCTGTGGAGAAGGACTTGGTGGGGGTGTGTTACTGGTTGGTGAAAAGCTGGACATGAGCTAGCAATGTGTGCTCACAGGCCAACTGTATCCTGGGCTGCATCAACAGAAGTGTGGCCAGCAGGTGGAGGGAGGTGATTTTACCCCTCTACAGAAGTGTGGCCAGCAGGTTGAGGGAGGTGATTTTACCCCTCTACTCCTCTCTGGTGAGACCTCAGCTGGAGTACTGTGTCCAGCGCTGGAGTTCTCAGCACAAGAAGGACATGAACTTTTTGGAAAAGGTCCAGAGAAGGGTCACAAAAGTGATTGGGGGGATGGAGCACCTCCCAGGCTGAGATAGTTGGGGTTGTTCAGCCTGGAAAAGACTGTGGCCTTTCAGTACTTAAGTGGGACCTATATGAAAGATAAGGATAGACTTTTTTAGCACAGCCAGTTGTGACAGGAGAAGGCATAATTGCTTTAAACGGAAAGAGGGTAGGTTTAAATTGGACATAAGGAAGAAATTTTTTACAATCAGGGTGTTGAAACCCTGGCACAGGTTGCCCAGAAAGGGGGTAGATGCCCCATTCCCAGCAACATTCAAGGTCGGTTGGGACAGGACTCTGAGCAACCTGATCTATTTGAAGATGCTACTGCTCACTGCAGGGGGAGTTGGACTAGATGATCTTTGAAGGTCCCTTCCAACCCAAAGTATTCTGTGATTCATAATTTTTCTCTGACAGCTCAGAGCTGCAGAAAAAACCAGTATGGAATGGAGTCAACCCTGGTGCATTTTTACAGCTTATAAATACATGATCTGTATGTAAATGAGACATATACTCACCAAGTAACTCAGGAACTCATGAAGAAAAATCATCAGATAAAAAAGAGTAAAACTAATGTTTCCAGAAGGCAGGAATTTTCTGTTTCAAGTGTTGAAGCAAAGTGTTGTCTCAGATAATTCTGACAAATCCTTCCATATTTCCATCTGTCAGCGCTGAACATCTTCCTACTGCACCTTTACTAGTGGTTTCTCTAGTTAATTGAAAAAAATTCCAGGAAATGACTGAAGTATCTATTTTAAAATATATTTATCCTGAATTTTCTCTTTGCTGGTTTCAGTTGGTGCTTTTATGCCCTCCATTAATAAGCTAAATAGTGCATTTCCCTCTAGAAGCGGAGCTTTTGTGTTTCTTCTGAAAAAACATCTGTCTTTCTCAGAGCAACTTCTGAACCATAACAATTCTTCTAAACCTCTCTCTCTGTTTTTGGGATAACTTACTTGAGCAGAAAACCACAGTTCTTTATATATAATTTTTACTGACAGGAGAATTACAAAATGAATCTCTTTTAGATAGACTCTGGTCTGCATAACTCAGTCACAGAATTTTATGAGTTGGAAGGGACCTCAGGAGATCAGCTAGTCCAATGCCCTTGCTCAAGCCAGTTCACCTAAAGCAGGTTGCATAGGATTGTGTCCAGGTGGGTTTGAATATCTCCAGAGAAGGAGAACCCACAGCCTCTCTGGGCAGCCTGTGACAGTGCTTTGTCGTCCTCAAAGTAAAGAAGTTTTCCCTTATGTTCAGATGGAATGTCCTGTGTTTGAATTTGTGCCCATTGCCCCTTGTCCTGTCACTGGGCACCCCAAAAAGAGATTGGCCCCATCCTCTTGACACTAGCCTTTTAGATATTTATAAGCCCTCTCAGCTTCTCCAGACTAAACACACCAAGATCTCCCAGAGAAATGCCCCAGTCCCCTCATCATCTCTGTAGCCCTCTTCTGGATTCTCTCCAGTAGTTCATTGTCTCACTTGGACTGGGGAGCCCAGAGCTGAACACAGTGCTCCAGATGTGGCCTCTCTAGGATAGAGTAGGGGAGAAGGAGAACCTCCCTTGACCTGCTGGTCACACTCCTCTTAATGCACCCCAGGATACCATTGGCATTCTTGGCCACAAGGGCACATTGCTGGCTCATGGTTAACTTGACCACCAGGACTCCCAGGTCCTTCTCTGCAGAGCTGTTTTCCAGCAGGCCAGCCTCTAACCTGTACGGCTGCATGGGGTTATTCCTCCCTAGGTGCAGGACCTTATACTTGATGTTATTGAATTTCATTAGACTCCTTTCTGCTCAACTCTCCAGCCTGCCCAGGTCTTGCTGAATGACAGCACAGCCTTCTGGTGTGTCAGCCACCCCTTCCAGTTTTGCATCATCAGGAAACTTGCTGAGGGTGCCATCTGTCCCTTCTTCCAGGTTACTGATGAATATGCTGAAAAAAACCTGAATCCAGTACTGACTCCCAGGGAACACCACTAGCTACAGGCCTCTACCTAGACGCTGTGCCACTGATCACAACCTTCTGAGCTCTGCCAATCAGCCAGTTCTAAATCCACCTCACTGTCCACTCATCTAACCTACACTTTGTAAGCTTACCTATGAGGATGTTAAGGGAGACAGTGTCAAAAGCCTTGATGAAGATGAGGTAGAAAACATCCACTGCTCTCCCTTCATCTACACAGTCAGCCTTCTGGATCTCACCTTGGAGCTAAGGCAGCTAAGGAACATTTGTTCCTGCTCTACTTGTCCTGGCTTATTCCCTGGTTGGATGGAATGGCACAAACACTGCCACCTTTGACCTAGCCCCCCAAGTCCTTCAGTTTAAAGCCTGCCTCACTTAGTTGGCCAGCCTGCTGCCAAAGATTCCTCTGTGTCTTTGAGACACATGTATTCTATTCCTCCCTAACAGATTATAGTCATCAAAGAATGTTCCATTGTCATAAAACCCAAAACTCTTGCAATGGTGCCAGTCACGTAGCCAGAAGTCAATATACATTATTCATGTATTTCTGGCTGCCTCCTTTCCTCTAACTGGTAAAATGGAGGAAAAGATAACTTGGGAACCAATGTTTTTCACTTGTACCCCCATGGCTTTATAGTCCTCCTTGATTCTACTCAGGTTCTGGCTTGCAGTGTCATTTATGCCCACATTAAAGAGTCCTAGTTAGGTACACTATACAACCCCACAAACCACTTTGTCCTATTTTGTTGCGGTTTACTGAGTGATTGTTTCAATGGAAACACCATACTCTTCTGCTGAGTGGACAATTAAAAACCTTACCCATCTAGGTCTTTATATACAATCGTGTAAAGGAGGAGTGGTGAACCTGAGGTTACAGCCCCCCTCAATGTTAGAAAGGATTTCTCAAAAGCACTGTTTAGGTAATTGTTCTTCCCATGGTAGGACCCCAGGGAGAGAAAAGCTGAATAAATATCAAAGCCCAGATCTTCAAAGGCTGTCTGGATTCCTAATAATATTCCAGAAACATAATTTGCTATAATGGTCTTAAGTTTTGAATTTACCTCCCCATGTCAATCTCTGAAAAGTTTGAGAAATTTCCCTTTCCCTCGAAAAATAATGAAAAGCAATAGGATCAAAAGCACTACAAAACAAACTATTATTAAGCATCATGATGTGGTATTTTAGAAACTTCCTTGTCCAGATTATGTGTTCTTCTTAATATATATCTCAATAGCTTATGATCTGAGGCAGAGTGATCATGCCACAAACCCAGGAAGCATAATGCCTGAGGCTAATCTGCAATTTCACATATAACTGGTATTTTGACTTGAGCAAAGAATTTGTTCCTGTTTAGACTGGGATTTCTGTGGTGCTGTTGTGGTGCAGTTTTAGTAGAAGTACATCAGTAATCTGGAAACATAATCGAAGTACTGGGTACAAGAAAGAAAAAAATATCTGAATTACAAGAAAATGTAATCAAGAAGAATAAAAGAGTACACACTCGGAAAAGCATGGTGACAGAATATCTTAAAACGAGGCAAAGTGGAATGTAATATCATAACTAGCTCGAGAGATTGTCACAAATTCATTTTAATTGGTAGCACCTTCTGGCTCACCAGCCATAGGTTCGCTGGCCCTGCACTGAATCAGGTCTCTATATGATCCATTTTAATTCAGGACAACATAGGCAAGATCCCATATATGTCGAAGGATTGTCACAGCTGGCAGACAGTGATAAATATTAAATTTAAAAAGGTTGCTAATTTTGCAGTCAGACTTGCATTTTTGCTTGTTTGGCTTGCGTTACTGCGCTGCCATACAACAAGTGGCAGCACAATTAATCATGAGCATCCCAGGTTAATTTGTAATGACAGAGGAGCCATGTGTGCTCATTAAAGAAAGCTTCTCTTTTATTCCTTTATATTATGTTCCTCCCTTTGTGATTCTCATCAAGGAACTATATTATACAACATCTTGAAGTATTTCCAGGACTACTTGAAGATGAGGTGGTTCACAGAGTTTTAGGCCATCTATCCTGCTTATTTTCCAAGTGATGGAGGAGAGAGTAGTGGTACACTGTCATGCAAAATTAGGATTAAAAAAAAAAGCCAAACAGTTGTGGTGATCAAGTCTGTACTAATTGGTTGTGCAGGTTATGCTACCACCAAGTAGGCAGCCTGTGGTGACTCCTTCAAGAGAGACCAGACCACCCCCATTCCCCTGCCAATCCCACCTGCTGGAGAGAAGGTCAGTTTAGCAGATGATGTGGGGGATATGTGCAATGGATATGTGCAATGAATATGTCATTTCCCACATCATCACCCTATTGAGCAGCCACTGCAATGATCAAAGGTATGGATCAGATGGCTTTTCTGTCCTCTGTGAGCAAGTTTTGTGGCAGGCTTTTCTTGCTGGCTTTGCATTACTGAGATTTAAGGCTAGGGCAAAGATTTTAGCTTGTGCTTTTTTTCTTGTAACCTTTATGGCATAGCTGAGCTCATGCACTGATCCCCTTCAGCTATCTAATTACTGACCTCATTTGCTAATTAGGCTAAATATACGTTAGGCATAAACTGTAGCAACCCATCTACTCACCTCAAGCATCACAGTACTTACAGACAAAAGAAAACACTTATGCCACTTCACCCTTCTATGTAAATGCAATTTTTTTTTGCAAGCTTTTTAAACACTGAAGTCTGATTGCCTAAAAATTGAATGCTTATGCTGCTAATACAGACTAGATCCATGATGCGGCTGCATCATATACATAGGCAATAAGACACGCTATTTGTAGTAATTTATTTTGTGGGTTCAATAAAATGTGAAGGAGTTTAAAAGGACACACTATTTAATTTACTTGTATTCAGTAGCATCTTTTCAAAAGAACAGCCTAAAAGCTTGAATCAGCAAGGAGTAAATTAAATTTTTCTAATGCTGTAAGGGACTAAACGGTGGCAGAGACAATAAATAATGCTGTTCAATGTCCACTTTACATCAAGGGGTCGTAGAGAACACAGGGTTTTTGACTTCTGATTCCATACTTTGTAATTTCTGGAAAACTCTAGAATATTGTTAAAAATATCTCACTATTTGTATTCAATTTCTAAGAAATTATTATATTTATTACATATGAATAAACATTTTAAAGGGAAAGCTTGAAAAAATATACTTAGAGTGAAGCCACTAAAGTATAGTTCCCTAAGAAATAATTAAAAAAATATCCTTGCAGTTGGAAAAATCTGCCAGAAGTAGGAGAATATTTTGAAAGAGCAGACTTTTCAAAACCATTTTTATGGGTTTTTTTTACACCTTATTTTCTTGTGCTTTGTGTGATAAGTGACAGAGATCTCCATTTGCCTTTCTCATGCATTTCTTTTTACTATTTGTTCTTTCACCACTAGCCCACCTCCTCACAGCTTATTTTAGCATTCAAAATGCCTGACAAAGGAGCTTCAAGCAGACAGAATAAACATCAAAAAACTCATATCAAGCTGATGATAGACAAAAAAAATTTATATGCCCTTTCAAAACATAGCTTCCACTAGTCTGAGCCCTACAATGAGTAATGCCTAACCCTCTTCCAGGAACAGGATCAGCAGAGCATAGTGTAATACATCATGTTCTGCTATGCTACCTGGCTAGCCTCCTCCTACCAGACCACCCTCCTCTTGCCTGCCTAGCCTTTGGATACTGAAATTCTTGAGATTTTGACAGGCTCTACAGCAAAATGCATTTGCAGGGAATTTGGAGAGCTCAAAGCATTATTAGTTGTATTTTTCCTTAGCTAAATGGTTTCACTGCTTGCCTAGAGGGAATGCTGTTAGGTTTTAACCCTTTTAAATCCAGCATGACTACTGAAGGTGAGGAGAAAAAAAAAAAAGTATATGTTTCAATACTGATGAGAAAGGGTTCATTCTCATTTGCTGTAAAGGTTTGGTCAGACATGTTATTCCGGAGCTGGTAATTACCCAGATAGTAAGTATTGAATTGCTGTTATACAGCCATTTTTTTTTTTCTCCTAGTGACAGTGCAACCACTTCATGGAAGTGTGTACTTCTCTGTAGGAAAAGATAAAGGAATGGGAAGATGCTCTTGAAAATCTCAGGGTGGATTTATATATATTTATACTGAAAATAACAGGTAGATCCCTGAAATCAGATCAGATCTGACACTGGGGGCAGCAAGCTCCATCCCTTCTGAGACATTACAAAGGTCACTAAAATCTTTGTCTGTCTGTCCTGACCTAAATGAGTGGTTTAATGCAACAGAAGTAAGAACAAACTGTGCAAATTTATTACAGTTTGTAACAAGCTGCAACACTTAAGAAATTCTTACAGGAAAAACCCCATCATTTTCCTCCCAGCCCAAGTGCTAAAACACTGCAGTCATCAGACGTTCCTGTGCAGCTTCTTTGGGAATTTCAATGACTATTCCTAAGCTTATAAAGTCTGGCACATGGCAACTCTGTCCAAGCACATAAAGAAGTTTATCGGGGAAAAAAATTACAAAGTGCTTTATAGATTAATGACCCATTTCTTTATTTTTTTCTGATTTCCAGCGTATCACAACTAAATTTTCTATCTTATTACTAATAAATCAATTATACTGGTTTCATTTTGTAAGATATTGTTCCCTTAGACCTCCATTGCATTATCTATCCATACACAAAAAATACACACACACAAAAGTCTACTACCAGATTTTCTGTTGAGAGCCCTATCAGCCGATCAATATTAGAGCCACTACTGTCTGAGGTTATTGGCATAAGATTCTATGTGTTATGTCATCAGAAAATCTATTGTTTAAAAGGAGAAATTAGAATATTAATAATTTTAGTGTTTTAATAACATTGTTGTGTATATTTTCAGTTTCTTTCTCTGCTAGTTAACATTCTTATATGAGATGGGTTAGCTTACATTAACCCTCTGATCTCCATATTCTTGCTGTAAATTACATCTGCTTGAAGGCAGTACAATAATATTTTTATGAGAGAAACTCCTGGTTCAAAACAGTCTTTTGATAATTTTGACTACCAACACCAGTCTACTAAAGTATGATAGCATACGAATAGCAGCAACATACAAATGTACAATCATATGGAAACCACATGACTCTTCCTTATCTCATATGGAATTGTAATGAAACTGTCACAAGAGCAATGAGAAATGATCCAATCAGCCAGGAGAACTTATGATTGGAAAATAAGTATTTAGGTCTAAAAAACTTCATGCGTAAGTTTTCCTGCTGCACTTTTGTTTGTGCTGCGTGAGACGTGGGTATATGCGCAGATTCAGGGTCGTAGAATACAAGTGTCAGCTTACTCTTTTTCAACAACTGAAAGAATTGATTAATATCTGATTATCTAAAAATAAAAATTTATCAAAGTGTCCTTTGGCTATGAGTAGCACATCTGTGTTTGTAGATGTGTGAGTGGAAGGGAAAGAGAAATAGTCTCACTAACATCTTTCCTCCTGCTTGATGTGCAGCTCCCCAGCATGTCATTGATTAATCACAGAAGAGATGAGTAATGGGATAGGAAGGAGATATTTTGCTATGGTAATGGTAAAAAGATGGAAACACCAGTGAATGCAGAGTCTAAGCAATGGATTTTGATATGTGCTGTCTGGAAAATTAAATCACTTTTTTTTTCCCCCCAGAACCTTCACAGGGGTGTCTTATGTCCCTCCCAATTTTATTATATTTTTTTAAAACTTATTTTAAACAGCTGGTGACACTTCACTTCCCTACTAAAACTGTACATCTTTACAAAATAGGTTCTTCGTGCAGGAGGACGAGGTGAAGGGATAAAACTTATAATTTTAAGACAGTGTTTTAATAAATGTCAGAGTCAAGCGGCCACATTGGCTGGCAAGTAAAAAAACCAGCACTGACAGGAGAATTACCAGTATATAAGTGCTTCCTGGTACACACAACCCATGATATGTCACCGATGGTTTTAGGTTAACATCTACATTTTCTGAAGGCATGTAAGTGAAGAGGTACAAAGAAATGCTGGCAGCATCTACCCTGATACTTTGAGGAATGTGATTATTAACAGGGAATTACTGACCAGAAGTTATCACTCCATTCCTTCTTCCTGCTTTTTCAATAGCTTCCAGCAGTTTTTCTGCCAAATAGCAGTTCTAAACTAATTAATATACTACAGGCTACTGCTCACAGTATCTAGAAGAAAAAGCTCATTAACATGCTACCTTCATCACCAGGACTTCTTTATCCCCGGGAATTTAAACCTGGCACAACTAGGGAAAGAAAAAGTTCTTTTGGCTTGGGAAAACAGTTTTAGCCCTGCATGATAACTTAAAGTATGCTCCTGAAAATGTACTTAGAACATGCACATAGGACTCAGAGCTCTTGACTTTTTAATGCATGGCTTTAAAATTAATGATAAAGGCTTTTACCCTTGCAAGATGTTCTGTAAAACCTCTGCTGATAATTAGTGACATGATGGGGAAACAAGCTTCACCTCTGATAGGAAAGGAGAGGTTCCTTTTGCTTGATTATAGCTTCATGTTTTAACAGGGTAATAAATGGTGTTGGCTGAAAAAAGCAGTCTCAGCTGAGATGCTGAGAAAATGTCAGCAAAATTAGTATGCCTGACAGTTTCACCAGCAGTACTTGAGGAGGATTATTGGTGTGACATGCATTTGGCTCCCTTCTTTAGCCCGATGTGTGAGTTTTGTTAAACTTCTTTTTCTGGGATCAACACAGATTGCTTTTGGGCTTCAGCTAAGGACACAAAGCTGTTTAGTAGCCAAAAGCGTGTCCACTTTGTGGCAGTCCCCACTGCCTTTAGAGGTGACAGAATGACCTGAATTCAGCCATGTAAGGGAGGCATGCTTTTGAGGAATGGAGCAAGGAAAGCTCTGCTCTCTTCGAAACGCTGCTCTCTGTCATATAGTTTAGCTCTTTCCGTATGAAGGCTGCAAAGAGAAAAACCAGTTCTAAGGACCTAGCTAGCAAATACTCAGACCCATCCTGTGACCCCACCTACAATGCTACCGGTGACTCCAAGGTACACAGCCACTGTTAGAGCCGACTGCTGAGACAGAGAATGGCTGTAAAATGCTTTCTGGCCTAATATTTGGCCTATCATTCCTTCCTTTTGTGTGTGTGTGTGGAATCAAGCATTTAATATGGCATTTGTGCAGCAAGTGCAACCTATCTCCCTCTCAGATCCCATGAAGAATTAAAAAAATCTTTTCCAAGCTATAATGTATTTGGAAACAAAATTGACCTGAGAGAATTTTGATAATGAGGATTTTGTTGTGGAAAAAGCTTAGAAGACTGAGTTTGTCAGTCTACTGTTATTCCGTGCACTTGCTGCCATCTCAGATTATAACCTTCTGCGAAAGGATTATTATATTTTGGAGCTGGAGTCACATATATAAAGTTATATAGTTAGTGAAGTTCTTAATTGTTCTTCAATATCGATGATGTTATTCAGCTATGTAATATTATGTCCTTTATTGCTCACCAGGCTTTCTCTGATAGCTGTAACAAAACATTAAAGAGGAAATTGGCATTCATTTGTTTTGCATAACTACTCAGTACACAGTTTTTCTGCATGAATATGCTGTGCTTCTGTTCGTGGTTCAATTTCTAGTTAAACGAAAACTTTAATGGGAAACTCATATGAGTTATCAACAAAAATTGTTTATAGCAATTTTAGATTTAACTTGGTAGGCTGCTTTACAAACCCTGAACTTGATTGAAAGACCTATGTAGCAGTTAAGATTTCCTAACAGGTGCTTTGTAATGCATTACCTGCCTCAATTACTTTAGCCATTAAAGTCTATAGTTTTTATGAGGTAAGATTAAAGATGACTTGGGAAAAGGAAATAGACATTTAAAAAATATATCTATTTGCACACTGACATGACTTCTCTTCAATATTCCTGAATATTTCACTCCGTTGCCTGTGCCTTTAATAGGAAACTTCCCTTCAGTGTTTTAAAGATCTCTTCGGAAAAGTATTCACCAATACTTTTGTGCATTCATTAAATGCTTTTGAAAGCATTACTTTCTGCTCCTCAAACACCAAGGTGGCACAGTAGGAGAATTCAGACACATAAAGTAGATCATGCATTCTAAAGACTTTCTGGAGACTTACAATGCCAGTGATCTGGACGTGCCTGGAGAGTAAAGCTCCCAGAGCACTTTCTGTCAAAGAATAAGAACTTGCCCTGGATCTTTTTTCTTGACCTGTGAATAGCATATTGTGTATAAGCTGTCTTTTCTTCTTCAGCTCAGACAAATAAATGTAACAATAGTGTTATCAATTAATTGGAAATACGTAGCATGTAGAGTTAGGCATCCAAGAACATAATGATGATTTATGCCATGAAATAATTTGGAGGTACATAGCTTGAAAAGCATCAGAAATTATTTGGAATGAATGGAAACATCTATTTTTTTCTAATGGCAAAATATGCAGATATAAACAAATAAAGTTTTCTGTAAATTAGAGCTTTTTGCTAGGTGAATTTTGCAAGGTTAAAAAATAATAGTTCATATAAAATACAGCCAACAGGAGCTGTTGAACTCTGCAATAAGTTTTTTATGTCTATGGTATATCTGAACATTTCTAACTCAGAAAAAATCAATGTGGATAATTCCATTCAAAATTTATCATTTTCGTTTTAATCCTTTAAATGCTTGAAACTTTTTCCACTTGTGTATACAGACAGAACTTTGCTGAAGCAGTCATTGATTTCCAATCATGCATCAAGACCTGCTTTGAGGTACACACTACTAAATTCTGGAACAGTATTGGAAGCACTGACAACTTGAATATGAAGTAGGATTTATTATTGATCTGAATAGATCTGGAATTTTTCATTAATAGTGCTATAATATAAATCAGTTGTTTTTACAGATACAATTCATATGCTTAGTGAACTATCTATTATACAGGCCATCCAAGCATCTGAATGGTGAATGCTCCATTTTCTTGTAAGCCCCACTTTCTGTCATTGAACCTTCCAGAGGAACCATATTACACTTTTACATCAGCCAAATGTAATGTAAATACATTTGAGACCACATGAGGCTCACGGTTAAAACAAAAGAGAAAGATATCACTTGAGGCTGTTTAAAAACACAGAGTTTAAAATTAGGAATGTCTTGAAGCCACAAGTGCATCTAATAATTATAGATAATGGATATCAGTGTCTTCAGAGCGTACCTCATTTTGAACAATGTTTTTTTCAAATAAATAACTGTCCTGTTTATACCAATAAGACTTATACAGTCATATTTGAGGATAGTTTGGGGCTGAAGTATTAATAGAAGTTGAAGCAGTTGTGGAAAATGGTCATAACAGCTGACTATCGTAGATTCACAGATGGAGGACATGAGTTTGGGTCTGCCTCCAAACCTATTAACTGGGGCTTTCAGTTACAACATGACTTGATCTTTCTTTACTTTTTCTATACCTCTCCCTGGGGACATTAATGGCATAAATAAGTAAGTTCATGGTGTTAAAACTGGCTATGAAAACAAAATGCCAAAGAAGATGCACAAAACTTTTTCTTGGAAAATGGAAACTAGCCTTATTTATGTCTTTATTTTTATTTCTCATTGTTTTTGTCTGTGACTTGAGTTAGTTATAAGAACAGCTGGGAGCAATTGCATGCAGTGAAGGACATTTTCAGTTCATACTTCAAATTCTGGATCAACTTGTATTTAAGCTAGAGGAAAGATTGTGTTTATAGTGAAACTAAAACAGAGTCTTAAATTGTCTAAGTTCTATGGAATTCAATGGATTTGTACTCCTTGAGGGAGCTGTGAATTTATTTATAGGAAGACACTGAAGTTATTAATCCATTAGGTCTGTTAGGTTAGTTATCATACCTCTGTGTCTGCTTTTGTCAGTGGAAGGAGAGGAATGGATCCCAGTGATCCTAGGAAGGAGGTTAGTTTCCAAAACAGGGTAAACACAGCTCAATCATTACTAAAGTTGATACAAAACTTGTTAATTCCAGTGGAAGTTGGACCAGGATTTATTCTTTGAAGCATGGGACATTACAACTATAAGCAAGGAGTTTTAGTTTCTATAACCATGGGTGTTGTCATTGCCTTTTTAATATAGCTTTTATCACTCCAAGCAATTGTCCTTAAAACAATAAATACTACAACACATTTTTCACTGGGAGTTGTATACTGAGTTACCTGAAGTTGCCCTAAACAATGATCCAGTCCCTTTGTCGTTCCACAAATGAAGGTAATTTTTGTTGGCATGGTACGTCTATAATCACCAAAACAGCATAAAGACTTTGATTAAAAAGAAAAAAAATATAAAAGGCATGTTTTAAACACACTGCGAAATATTTAGATTTCTGAATACCTGTTATTTATAAAAAATAAAGTAGAAATCAACTAACATTAAGAGCCAGAACCACTTACAAATTGAGTCACCTAGATGTATTCTGCACTCTACAATTAATGGTGTACTGTTGTGTAGGAAGAAAATATATAATTCACTGGGTAGATGAAGAGCAAGAATAAAGCAGCACTTGGTAATGGCTAACACACTCTCCTGAAAGGAAGGCAGACAGGAAGCTGATAAAGTTTGGAGAAAAGGATGGGTAGTGGATGTAAAACTGAACACCCATATAATTAAAACTAAACCTAGCATTCCCGGGCTAAGCACTTTTGTTTCTAACTTGTGGTCTAAACACAGAAGGAAGGGTCGTAATTTCCACAGGGAGAAAATTAGCCTTGGTAAGTTCGTGATCCGAGTGCTTGCAAAACCAGGAATAGACTTATACCTTGAAGCCTGAAGAACATACTTACTGCAGCCTCTCAGTGCCAACACACCCCTGTGCCCTGCATTTCCTATGAAGTAGCTCTAGATAACCCACTCTGGTTTTTCTGCGGTAAGGCTACCTTCATAGCAGTGGGTTCCCACTCTGTACCAGGTATCCTGAACACCTTCTGAGTGCAAGTCCATTACAGGATGAAATGTTTGGTGTATTTAATTTTTTTCTCAACATTTCATAGCTGCCCTTCTACTGAAAAAATGAATAAGGTTTATTCCTTTTATTCAAAAGTCTATTCTGCCATTTCCAGTGTTAAGTGTCAGTAATACCAAAGTGACTCATAATTTTAGCTGAAGGCAGGCAATGAAACTCCCCTTCAGCGCATGTCTCTGACCAACCCTGGCTGACCTGAACCCTTGTTATGATGATTCTCTTTTTCTGAGGAGCAGAGAACGAGTATTACTAAGTGGGCTTCACATTACTTCCATAGAAACAGCTGGAACAGCCACAGAGTCTGATGCTGTTTCACTCTAAGATTCTTGTCATCTTGTGTGCTGCTGAATAATGAATGCACTCCTATGACCTGGACAACGGTATATGCATCTATGTACATATGGGAATTCTTCAGTATCTACAGACCTACTCTGTGAAAACTAATATGAGGCCTCATAAGGGGGTTATTATGATTAAACAACAACAGAATAAAATCCCAAACTGGCCAATGCCCAAACTCTCACCAGCAGAAGGAGTTTAGTACAAAGGAGTAGATCCTCTGCAAAGACAGCCTTGGCTTTCTGCGTCTCCCAGGATTGACACTGGGGACAACTTTGCTGTTTTGATTTAGGGAGACCATGTCTAGTTCCCATAGAGCAGGTAGAAATACTGAGGACATTTTACTGGAAAATATTTTTTCGTGGATTTCTCATACAAAACAGAATTGATAGGGCGATGATAAAATGGCTGAAGTGTCATCTTGCTGTTGTCAAAGCAAATGTTGTTCATTGTGTCAGATTACCTATGGCACTTAGAAAACTAAGGGGGAGGACTTAAAAGCAGGACTCATTGCTTGGAAAACATACAGGTATTATATATGTAAATCAGTTTGTTACTGTTCAGAGTTTAAGAGGTACTTGGGCTTTCATGTGAAGTAATTTGTGGATCTTTCTCAACTCTCTCCTTCTACGTGTATGAGAGAGAGAGAGTTAAGTTTCCTCAGTTTCAAAACCTCTCAAGTTATTCAGCCATGTCCAATGTTTTAATTAAAATGTGCATGGCATCTTTTCCCGTTCTGCAATTCATTTCTTAGTAGCAGAAATTAATTTAAAATAATCTTTACAAAGGAAGATAGCAAAATCTGCTAAACAATACATTAAGCAATCGCACACCCAGAGTAAATCCCCCTTGTCCAAATTTGCTCTGAATTCTTCCACTTTTCTCTCTTTCATTTTCTTCTTCAAGAAAGCCTAAAATGGGCTTTCTCTTGCAATTGAACGTAAATCATCTGAGTCCACACACTCATTAAGCCATCAACTAATCACAAAATGTGCAGGTCTGAGAAACATGTTGTGGGTAGAGTGGAGAAGAGGTGCAAGAGAAGTACAGACATAAATTTGCACCAAAACCTCTATCTTCTCTGCTTAAAAGCACTTATAGTTTTGTTATCAGAGAACAACATGGAAATGAAACTACCAGTTATACCAGTTGTATACTGAATTGTGTACAGCCAATGTGCCAAATAAGAGACGAAGCCAAGTGAAGAGATAATCCAGTTGAAGCAAATTGGGATGACAGAGATCATAGAGCAAAATGTGTTTTCAACCCATTGCTTGAATCATTTAAAATTATTTATGTACACCAAAGATAAATTATTTCAAACTAATCTATGGAGAGAAAACCAGACTAAATATGTCAGTAACAATGTTTAATGGAAATTTAACCAGAAAAGATTCCTTTGATCTACATAGCAAAAGGCTTGTTCAAATGCATCAGTGAATGCAAGCAGAATGTCCTTCATAATGTAGTCAATATCTGGATCTCGGTGGTCATGTTGATCATAGCGACGCACGTTCAGTGCAATTGGACCAGCACGTGTCCATTCTTTACATATGCTGTAACGCCAATTCAATGTAAGCATTCCTGATTTCTTCAAATGCACGAGGTCATGTGCTCTATTCATTATGTATTGAAAATCAGCCAAATATGCTTCAGCTGAAGCAGATATAAATGTGAAATAATTCTACTGAAGCTTTAAAGAATACTGTGGACTTAAGATTGTAAAGAAAACTGAAAGTTAGGCCTTCGTCTTTAAAAGATTGTATCTGTTCCCTTGAAGATTTTTCCTGACTAGAAAGAGTGATTGCTAGTCAAACCTAATCGTAACAAAATCTCCTTCCTAAAGTAAGTGAGTAAATCTGTCCACTCAAATTTCAAAACCTTATTTTTCAGCACCTTTCCCAGGTAATCAGGAGTGGCAGATGCACTTAGGGGGTGCCTAATCTTTCTAACTCATTACTTTTACCCAGGACAAGCAGGTGCCGCATTGTTTTGACTTGTTGCCTCACTGGGCACGATCAGAAAGTACCAAGTTGTCCCAGCCACCTGCATTTTGTAATAAAACAAAACCCCAATGGCTGGTGCTGACATTGCAAAGTGGCCCAAGGAGGGGTGCGGACGGTTTGCACTAGCACAGCCTTCCCACTACATCCTGAATCACACGCCATACGCTTCATGCTTGTTCTTATTTATGTATTAGCACCTGTGCTCTGACAGATTAAACAGTTGTGTGTTGGTAAAAGTGCCAGGCAGCAACGCTTTGAAAGAGGCCGCTGCAATACCAAGCTGCCATCACCGCGACTTTTATTCATGCCCATCAAAAACACCTTCCTGAGGATGTTTTAACCATGCTTCAACTTTAAATTTCTTATACCTTTCTTCCAGTAACTTTTCTTAGATGCAAATTTATGTTGAAACACAGATACTTCAGCGTACCTTATGGGCCTGCTCAGCTGCGAACGAACTACAGTTCTCCAGAGTCCTTCTATTAAAGGACTGAACTGAGCTAGGCAGTGTTTATATAACAGATTTCTAGCCTTTTGTTGTCTCCTTACCACTTGCTTTCCTCAAGGCTTCACTTACTTCCCCATCAAAAAAAAATTTAAGAGAAAATCAGTTGTTAAAAAAGACAGAGGATTGGCAGCTGCAGAGCTTCAGAGATCGCTGCAGAATCCAGCTGCATTGCAGGTGTCACCTTTCACATCTATCTGATCTTCCAAACTGGAAGTGTCTAAGTGGGAGGAGATGGAGAAAAGTGGTTCATTTTTCATGTATTTACTCTTTTAGTTTTAAATGTTGTCAAATATGAATGCTTAATGCTATGCACATCTGTTCTCTAGAAACTGGGAAAGCATGACACTGCAAGCCACTAAGGACACAAGAGACTTCTGTCTATTAAACTGAATTTATGTTAAATTCATGCTTGTGATCTGAAGGATAAAATTTTAACCTTTTGTCAATGCGCTTATACTTCTTGGCATTATTATATGTTTTTTTATATATACTGTACATTACAAATAAATGAGTTTGTGCTGATTTTTCTCTAAAGATTGGAAGAAAGATTCCCAAAAACTGTTGGCTTAAAAAAACAGAAAATACTGCAGCTGAAGTTGCTCTGCCACACTATCTCTTCTTTCAGGGATGATTCAGTCATGTGCTTCCTCAGATCAATACTAAAGAGATAATTAATGTAGTCAAACATTTTAGACAAAAAAATTAGTTTATTTGCTTGCTTGCGAAGAATAGGGTTTTGTTTTCAAAGGAATAAGAAATTAATTGCTTTTTTCAGAACTTTCACAAGAGCAAGCAGGGTTTTTTAAATTATGCTGCTCAAGTGCTGTACTTTAGGAAGTCTTTTCCCAGGGGAAAACCTTTTTACATAGCAACAAAATGAAACAGAACATAAAATGCCTCATCTAGTAATATTAGCTAAGGAAAGTGCAGTGGAAAAAAGCAGTTCAACCATTGCCGAGCGTGTTAGATTTGAAAGCATTTTTACAAAGTATGCAGTGCAGATGTGGTGGTACGGTAATGAAGAATGATTAACCATACTTCTTATTAGGTTTTTTGCCCCACATTAGAAGCAAGAGTTTATCATATGAATGATTATTTTTCACTTAAACCCTAAATGATGTTTATTGCTTGCATTATTTAAAACGTATTTCTTTTAGCTTATATAAATAGGAATTATCTAAATATCAGTTCAGTGAACAAGAAAGAATGAAAGCATGAATTTTTCAAAGACGCTACCAGACAAAAGTAATACTTGATAAGAAACGGTATATGGAAATTACCACTATATTTGTGCTTTTGCTCCACAATCATCTTAAGCATATATATTCTGCTCTTTTTTAACACTCTTTTGTAATTGTTTATATAAACACATAGAATGGTTAGGGTTGAAATGGACCTTAAAGATCATCCAGTTCCAACCCATCTGCCATGGGCAGAGACAACTTCCACTAGATCAGGTTGCTCAAAGCCCCATCCAACCTGGCCTTGAACACCTCCAGGGATAGGGTGCCCACAACTTCTCTGGGCAACCTGTTCTGGTGCCTCACCAGCTCTTCCTAATACCTAATCTAAATCTCTTTCAGCTTGAACTCGTTACCCCTCATCCTTTTACTACACTTCCTGATAGATAGTCCCTCCTCATCTTTCTTAGAACCCCCCTTAAAGTACAGGAAGGCTCCAATAAGGTCCCAGATCCTTCTCCTGGCTGAACAGCCCTCTGATCATTTTTGTGGCCCTCCTCTGGCCCCACTCAAGTATTTTGATGTCTGTCTTATGTTGTTGGCTCCAGAGCTGGATGCAGTACTCCAGGTGAGGTCTTATGAGAGTGGAGTAGAGGGGGAGAATCACCTCCCTTGACCTGCTGGCCATGCTTCTTGTCATGATGAGATTAGCTTTCTGGGCTGCAAGTGCACATTTCTGGCTCATGTTCATACATACATATATATTTATGCAATTCAGTCCTAAAATTATGCATTAACACAAATCTCAAGTCCCAATTTACTTTTATTTTTCCATGAAATCTATTTTATTATCCAAAGCATAAATAATTTCCATCAATATTTTCCTGTTAGTAATAAAATGTGTATACATCAATTGACCTCTCTCTTACGGTGGTAATATTTCTCATATCAATTTACATGAGTTTGTAGCTTCCTGGTAGTCCCTGAAGTCCACTTTTCAACTCAACAGTGCTAAAACTTCATTGAGTTAAAACAGGAAAGTCTTCCCTGTCTATAATTTCTGCATATGTTAAAGGATTTGTGTATTTAAAACACAATATGCTTCCTTAGAAAAAATACAAAAAAGATGAGTCAAATGAGAAAGAAGCATTATATTAAGCGACTGGCCTGAAGTAGTTAATACCACAATTTTAAAAGACTTTTAGCATCTGCAATGTCTAAAAAGAATAAGACATAACCTTGCAATGATAATCTTTAAAGGAATCCCATATTCTCTAGTTATGATTTTTACAAAACTAATCCTGCACGTGAACTAGAAGCTTTGTCATTAGCTTCAGAGAATACAAGATTAATCCATTAAATGTTATTGTATTTTGTTTGTAGTGTCCCCTTCCCCTTTTAATCCTGCAATACTCAAGTTATTCCTAGATACTGGATAATTAAAGTGAATGGCCACAGGATGTTTTAAAAGATTTATAACAGTGTCTATTCTAAGCACATATCTTTCATTAACTCAATACCTAAGCAAATCTGACCTATATTCTTATGGAAATTGTAGGATACTAGTCTAGCAATGTTTTGCTGAAACTAGTCTAGATCCATACACAATAGAAGATTTGCAGCTACTGAAGGTTTACGTTTTATGCTCACACTCAACACATAAGAGCATCAGTCATGAAGCACACCAAAATACTGGTGATACATTGCCAAATTCTCAACAACCATTGTACTTCCTCTCGTACACTTAAGTGCGTAAGTACAAGTGCATTGTCTTTCATCTTTTCATACAATTTTTTCCTTCATTGTCCGAGCTCACTGCCCTCAAGGGTGAGTCATTGACTTGCATTTAGCTCCCAAGTCTGTTGCTGCTGTCTCACATCTGGAGAAGGATTTGTATGTCAGGGGTTAGGGCTGGACCAGCCACTAGACAAATGACAGAGGCTCTGTGTTAACCCCTCTCCATTCACAAAGAGGAAGAGAAAGAGAATAAAGGAGAGAGACTTATGGGTTGGAAAAGAAAGCTAAAACTGCTTTAATGAAAATAATAACAATTCGATTAAATATATACAAATATATACAAAACCAGTATTGAACCCAACACCCCTCGATGGCAATCATGTCACCCTCACCACTGGTGCTGTGGGGCAGGTGCTGGGGAAGGCCCAGGCTGGACTCAGCAGCAGATGGGAACTGTATGCAGGAGCCAGACTCCAGAACTGGATTCAGGAATGCACGGGTTGGAAACAAAGGCAGAACAGAGAGAGTCCTCCCCTGAAGCCAGGCATTTATACCAAATATGACGTCTATGGGATGGAACACCTTGTTGGTCAGTTTAGGGTCACCTGTCCTGTCTGCTCCTCCCCGCAGGTGCAGCCTCTCACTTACTGCACCCCCAACGTGGCACACAGGGTTTAGCCGTGACCTTGGTCTGCACAGGAGCAAGTAGAAGCCAGAGCCTTTCTGCAGAGCAGTCCCTGGTAGTGACTGTACACATCAAGCGTTATCACTTGTAGAAGCAGAGACTGTTAACTTCAGGAAGTGCAGTTACTTAGACAAGTTTTAGCTGAAAAGTAAAATCACTGAACAGAATTAGTTTTGTTCTAACTCAAACCAAGACATTGGTCCTTGTCTCACATGCCATTAGCCAGAAATACTTGTGTTGATTTACAATTTCCTTCTACTTCAAATGTGTTTTTCACCGTTCTGCTAGCAGTCCAGTCATTTCTTTACTTGCTGTATAGTAGCATTGTCCTAGATGTGACATTTGTCATTCAGCAGCGTTCACTAAGAATCTTAATAAACTACCTTGTTTCCAGTCTCTACTGGCCAGACGGCCACTAGAAATTTTCAGCAGGACTTTCCTGGAAGGTTTGCATTAGAATAATATAAATGTGTACATAAATCATCCATTCAGCTCTAAGTGGTTTTGTTCAGAGCTGGTTAGCCAAGAGCAGAGGTTAAGTATACAGGAAGCAACATTCAGACTGTCTGGTCTGAGTTAGTAAAGACACTTGGGTAAAAGTCACTACAGTGGGGATTTGTTCTTGTATCTAATATAAACATCTAATGATTGAGAATATTATGTTTACTAAAAAAGAAAACTGTATGCACTGTAAAGAACTCCTCTCAATCACCTGTGTATACCTACGTGTTTCTGTTGTCAGTCAAGAATAATCTCTGGGGTTTTTAGTCTTTTGCTTTTTAGTTTTTTAGATTTTTAGGCTTTTTTTGAATCTCAGTACTAGCACAAATTAGCGAATAGTAAGAATGATTGGCAAACAATTTTTTTTAAAATCTGAATCATAACTATATTTACATTATTTATAATACTTCTGAGTAAAGTATTTCCTAGCACTTTTTAATATAAAAAAAGATTTCATATGCTAAGAGATACCATTATTTTTTAACTGGAGGTATCAGCTGTTTTTGTTAGTGTTCAGCCACAGAAATTTGGTCAGCCAGTATATCTGACTGCCAAGGAATTAATCTAATGTTGCCTTCTTCTAGGATTCAGTTGTTTAGTTGCCTTTAGCCAGAGCTGAACTATTTTACATCAAAGATGTTGATATTTGCTAGGTACTAAGAGCTTTCGGCTAATGCAGTCAGTAGTTTTTAGACTTGGAGATACTTTTGGCTTTGCATATTATGATTTAAATTATCCCGGGAAGATGTAAGACTGTGGTGACAGCTATAATTATGAGACTGACCTCAAGTAGGCTTCAGTATTAGACATTTCCCAGAACCAAGAGGAAAAGTAATAGGTGAGCTGTTCACACAGTAAAAATGCTTCATCAGCATCCATCGGCTAAAATGTCACAAGATAAAGGTTTTCTTTTAGAAAGATTGGCCACTTTCCAGGCAAACGATTCCACCTCCACTCTGCCATTGCCCAAAACATATATTTCATTGATCCAAGTTAATGAAAAGCACAGTATATATCAGAGTTGAACATTATATGGAAAAAGTATGCTAACCTATTCTAAAAAATCAAAGCTGATCCGAAGCCCAAATATATGAGAATTTTTTACAGACATTCCATTGAGCTGTTTCTTAGCAGCTGCTGATGAAAATGACATAATTAATGCAATAGAGCATGGCTTTGAAGTATGGTTCTCCTATAGGGTAGCTTTCATATGGAATGGTAGAAATGGGAAATACCCTCAAGTCACGTCTTTAGAGATCTGTAGCTTGGCAACGTCCTCAAAAGACTGTGCCATTGAAATTGCAGGAGTTTCCTGAAGCACTCACCCCACATTTAGGCACCTATTGCCTTCTGGAATTCAAAGCCTCCTGGTAAACACCCAGATTTCATATATAATGTACAGAACAACTAAGAATGAGATACATGAGACCAGCAGAAACCTATGCCAATATAAAATATTAAAAGAAAACTAAGGGGGTATTTTAAACTATTTTTTTCCCTTGGAACTTGAAACACGACTTTGCACTTCGTCTGTACCCAGCTGGAATATGATTACCGCTTCAGCAGACGAGAGCGCACAATTTACAGATCTTCATTATAGTTCTGAATTGCTGCCTGGTTGAGTCAGAGAACTAGGGAGGTTTGAGCAGTTCTCTAACAAGATTCACATTATCTCTCACATTTTCTGCTACACCCACAGCAGCTTAGAAGCAGTGGCAAAGTTGTCTGGTTTTGGCTGAGATGGTATTTGTCACCCCCTAAAGAAGAAATACTCTTTCTTGAAGTTCAGGGTAATTTAAAGTCACAATCTATGTAACTTAACATTTGTGAAGAATTACCATTCTGCATAGAAACCTCATGAATGAATTTGAAGACCTCTGTCCCCTGAGCTCATATATTAGACTGTGTCCAACATTTCTTTAAAAAATGTTTTGATATTTTTCAGTGCAAAGCAGTACACAATATACAAAGCTTATTACTATCTTCATGATTCATTTGAAGCAGAATGCCTTTTGTGCAGTGTAGGGAGCTAAATTGTGCATATCCATCCTTTTAAATGTAAAAAATCCTGCACACAATTACCCTCTCAATCCTATTACCATTACTAATATGAATTCACCAGTGGATGGCTATGGACAACTATTTTGGCATAAAATTGAAATTTATAACTTTACAATGATATGAATGGGTAATTCTAAAGAATATAACATGTAAGCAAAATATGATGAAAAATATGATTTATGTCTTTATGAAATGTTCCTCTCCATCTGCACCTCCCAAATGTCTCAAAACTGATGCTTTATACATCAGTGCTTGCAACAGCACACACCAAGCAATAAAATGAGCTATCTGAAACCATTTCTCAGTATAACCTGTGGTTTCAGTTTGTCCTTTGCTGCCTCCAAATTTATTCCTTACTTGATCTTAGCCCAAAGGTGACTTTCTTGCAGTAAGCTTGGAAGAGAGTACTGCATGTTTTTTGTTCTGTAACTGCATGGGGAGAAAAATCCACCCACCCTTATCTAAAACTTTATGGGTTTGTTCAAATTAATCTTTTAAAAGGCCTAGAATTCAAGATTTTATATTTTGAAGCATCAGAGGGGAAAAATAAATCGCAGAGGAATTGTTTTTTGTCACCTTAGACACAGACATAAGGATCCCCTAACTACTGGGGATGATATGACAATATGAGCCAGCAGCTACATGGGACTTGCTTTTCTGTCTTCCTGGCTTCCTCCACATCTTCCATACTTCAAGAAGCATGGGCAGGCTATGCTCGCTAGGCATGCATGGACTAGGGCAGCATGGACCTAGGGCTTCCATACCCACAAGTCTGATTCCTCTAACTGAAAACTACAATCTCTTCTGACATTGCTTATAAGATGTTCAGAAAATGAGTAATGCTATAGATCCCTACAACAGTGCTTAGATTATCAGTCCTATTAATTGATCGAACACTTGACAGAGTCCTTTTTCTTGGCCTTTGGAAGAGTCCTGCATGCATTCCATCCTGGGTTGCAAGTTTAGAATCATAGAATAATTTTGGTTGGGAAGGACCTTTAAGATCATCGAGTCCAATCGTTAACCTAACACTGCCAGGTCCACCACTAAACCATGTACCTCAGCACCACATCTACGACTTTTAAACACCTCCAGGGATGGGGACTCCACCACTTCCCTGTGCCTGTTCCAATGCTTGACAACCCTTTTGGTGAAGAAATTTTTCCTAATATCCAACCTAAACCTTCCCTGGTGCAACTTGAGGCCATTTCCTCTCATCCTATCACTTACTACTGAGGAAAAGAGGCTGACTCCCAACTTGCTACAACCTACTTTCAGGTAGTTGTAGAGAGTAAGTGATAAGGTCTCCCCTCTGCCTCCTTTGCTCCAAACTAACAATCCCAGTTCCCTCAGTTCCCTCATAAGAATTGTGCTCTAGACCCTTCATCAGCCTCATTGTCCTTTGGACATGCTCCTGCACCAAAATGTCTTTCTTGTAGTGAGGGGCCCAAAACTGGACACAGGATTTGAGGTGTGGCCTCACTGGTGCCAAGTACAGGGAGACAATCACTTCCTTCCTCCTGTTGGCCACACTATTTCTGATACAAGCCAGGATGCTGTTGGCCTTCTTGGCTGCCTGGGCACACTGCTGGCTCATATTCACTCGGCTGTCAATCAGCTCCCCCAGATCCTTTTCCGTTGAACAGCTTTCCAGCCAATCTTCCCCAAGCCTCTAGCATTGCAGAGGGTTGTTGGGGCCCAAGTGCAGGACTCAGCACTTGGCCTTAGTGAACCTCATAAAACTAGACTAAGTCCATTGATCCAGCCTGTCCAGATCCCTCAGCAGAGCCTTCCTTCCCTCAGGTAGATCAACACTCCCACCCAACTTGGTGTCATCTGCAAACTTACTGAGAGTGCACTCAATCCCCTCATCCTGATCATTAATAAAGATGTTAAACAGAGCTGGCCCAAGTACTGAGCCCTGAGGAACATCACTTGTTTGAGGCAACTTAAATGGATACAAGCTTAGTTGCCTGCTCTGAACTTCCATCCTTTAATGTTTTTACTTGCCATCGGACACAAAACATCTTGATTTGTAGATCAATAAATTAGTTCTGCAGAACTCTCATTTGTGGAAGGAGAGTAAATGCTGTAGAAAACAATTAGTTAACCATTATTTCTGGCAGCTGCTCAATACAAAGATGCAAAAAAAAAAAAAAATCTTTTTAGAATGTATCACTCTTTCTAGGATAATGAGAATGTTTCATAATGTCTGATAGATAGGAATAAAACAAGGGAAATTTGATTTATTCCACAAGCCATTCCCTGAAAACTTTGGTTTGATACATTACTGATCTAAGCAATACTGATAGAAGGACTTAGTAAAAGCTGCAAAATAGGTGGAGAGAAAGACTAGCTGCAGCTGGTAAAGTTGCCATTACATTTATTTTAAGCAGTTATGTTGCAGAACTACCAGGGCAATTTGAAAGGGGTGGGAGGCTCGTTTACATCAAATTATTACAATCTGCAAAGTTCTTTATCTTCTCTGGAAGCGCAGAATTCCACATGTATTTTTATAGTTGCTACTTTAGACTGTGAATACTGTCGCCATATAAGCTTCCCACAAAAACCTAAAATAACCTACTTGAAGATTAGCGCCTTGAAATTAATGAATTTGATCTTTTTTTTTTTTTTTAAAATCAAGAAAACCACAGAAAATGTCAAACTGAGAATACTTTGTGCTAGGACTGTTTGAAAGCAGTGAGGCTAAAATCTTCTGTAAAGAAATTCACAGTATACTCCCTACCTCCTGTGAAATATCTGCTGAGTGTATGCAGAAGGGCTTCTGTACTAGGGAGCAGGGCTGCTCCATGGGGCTCTGAGCAGATGAGCTGGAAGCTGAGGAAAACTTCAGCATAGGCTGGGCTTTCACTCACCAGGGTGTGCAGCATCTATGTTGGGTGTTGAAAGACAGGTCCATTGATAGCCCCAGGCACAGTGAGGGGATGATCTAGGTCCAAACAAGATCATCACAGAAGGCAAAGGTTCATGGTGGGTCCAAGGTCCAGCCGTAAGGAAGGCAGAGCTAGAGACAAGCATATATACACCATGGCTCAGAATGTGCAGCACAAAGCATTAAGCCAGAAACTTCTACCTCACAGGCAGATACAATTCTCTAGTTGCCTACATGAATATGTCACCTTCTTCAGCTGTCAGTCACCTTCAGCTACTACTGATGGTATCCAAGTTGCAGTCACCATTGACAGGTAGGCCCCAAGGGAGGTAAAAATTTAATATTTTTTTAACTATTCCATCTCTGCACCTGGTCCCCATCACTGGTCTGCAGGTGCCCCAGTCATCTTTAATAGACTTACCCTGGCAACACTCATTTAAAACAAAGCAATGCCACTGATTCTTGGGAAAAGTTCGGACTGTTTTATTATCCACACAGGGTCCTACAGTATGTCTATGAAAGGCAAGGGACATGAACATGTCACTTCCCAAGCCATAGTTCGAGATCCTCAGAAATAAGCCATTTCCTTATCACATTGGTATTTTTTATTATTTATTGCTGTCAAATAAAGCCAGTGATAAGTCTGAGTCATTATAATTCACTTGTTTGATTGAAGCTGCAGAATTCTAGCTTTGACTGAAAATTATCTGGGATAATTATGACAGGTTTTTTTACCTTTCTGGCTTGGGAGATTCATAGGCGAGCTTCAAAAATGTAAAGCAATGAATTTATGTGGCTGAAGTTCAGATGTGAATGCCTTCTGTGCCCTTTACTGAAAGGTCATCTTGATTTCCATCTAAATCCCAAGGTTAGCCTTTTAAGGAAGGAGGATCGCCAAAACATATGAAAGTATGTTTTGGCAAGAGAAAACTAAATTATCTTTTTTTTTTCCTTTTTTTTTTTTTTTTTTTTTTTGGAGAAGCTGGTTAACATTTCACTGGCTGGATTTTTTTTATCAATGCTGCAAGAAAAGTGCCACTTGCATGTAGGGTCTGCATCTTTCCCATGACCACCAAAGCACAGTGGACAGAAAAGAAAGAGACTGACAGAGTTAATATTTCTTTTACTGAAGAAAATAGGAGGAAACTGGAAATATCTAGCACTGCCTTTGTACTAGAAAATTCTTGGTAACAAACACAAGTTAGTATAGCCTTACAGCAAACCGTGAGGAACACCCTGCTCAAAGGGGATCAGCTTGGATGGTAGCTGGATTCTGGCATTTGATGGTGATGCTAGTGGTGTCTGCACACTGTAATACCTCCACACTGCTCTTTATACAGTCCAGTTTCAAAGAAAAAGTACCCCCATCTTCCAGTACAAATCCAATTCAACAAGGTTAGCTTTGGAGATACGGCATTTTGTATGTAACTTTAGTACATGTCAGCTAAAATATTGCTCTGATGAAGGGCATTAGCCAACATGGAGATGCATCTAGTGGTTATGACATTGATGTTCTGGATTTGAGGTGGAAAAGGGAATAGTGAAATTTCTGTTTCAACTTCTATGATCATATGTCTGTCCTCTAATAATTTTTTAATGTACTAGCCAATTTCAGCCAAATCTGACAAAGGGGTAGTGGTCTCAGCAGGATTCTCTTCCTGGTCTGCTGAGAGACAGGAAAGAAAAAAAAAGTCCTTTTCATTCAGGTATCAACCAGCTGATTAAAAGCCTCATGTCTTCCCACTGTGCATAATTCTAACCCAGCCTCAGCATAGCCCAGGGAATGATAAATAAGGAACAGGAGAGAAAGCAGAGGATCCTGGGAAGAAGTTTAGAAAAGGTGACAAAAGGCATCAGAAGGTGACCTGAGATTAATTTTTTTAAAATGGGAGGAAAGTGACAAGTCACAAATCTGCTGGAAACTCAGCTCCATTAGCTGCCCCACTCACAAAACAGATTGTGTTCTATGAAATGACGTACAAAATATACTTATCACAACTAAGAATTAAATTTCAATTAACTGTTGGAAAAATGTCCTTTCATACAATGTAGCCACACGAAGATAATTTTATTGAGACTGATTATCTTGTGGTAGAAATGCCAGGGAATTTAATACTGACGTTCATTTGTGCAGCTGCAATAATGTATGCATTTTTTGACCGTTCATGATAACCCTTCTTTCTATTAGTATCTTCCCCTGTAAAGATGGATGGCAAGAGCCAGAATGACTAATCCTGCCTCTCTTACTCATTGCAAATGAGAATTGCAGTCAGCTATCTGCTGTAACCTTGTTGTGGCAAGGATTGTCACTCAGAGATACAAAAATCCTTCTGGATGCAGTGCTTCAGAGTCTGCTGAAATAAATGAGAAGAGTCTCAAAGTCTTTGATTCAAGCAGGTTTTATCAGTGTGGTGGCCTTAAGGCTAAAGATATTTTCTACTATTTCATTGCTTTTGATAATATTAAGAATGTGAAAACAGAATAAGCAGACAGTTTAATAAGAGTATGCTTTTAATAGCAGTAATGCAGATGATTCTCAAAATGGTGGGAGAAGCTAAACAGAGTGGAAAGAGTAAAAGACTTAATGATTTCCCATACATTATTGACTAATTTTTATACTTAGCTTGTAGGACATGAAAATCTGCAATTTTCTCAGGGAAGTTAGAAATTTAAAAAATAGTAACACACACACACACACACACACACTCTCTTTATTTGAATTGATGATATTTGGAATTAATTGCCTCATGATGCCTGCCTGGCACACTATGGATCTGCATAATTTCTCTACAGAAAATAAAAATCATGTATAGTCATATCTACTGAACTGGTAATCTTTTTTTTTTTTTTTTTTTTTTTTTTAATTGTCTTATATGCTTCTTGGAAATTCTATCTTTTAACTTACCTAAAAGATGAGTATAATTTTCACAATATGCACTGCCAATATTCTTTACTAGATGTCATCATCAAATGTTTTCTACTCTGGATAAACACATTTTTAGGCAGCAGCTTAAAATTTACAGTGAAGGAACAAAATGAAACCCTTTTAGGTGACCAGCATTTCCCTGGCAGGTTCAGTATCAGATATATATACTTTTAAAAATTTCATTTCTTAGGTAATTAAAGACTTTTGGGTGATCTTTATATTTGCTCTCTATTCACAATTTTAGTATTCACTCTTACATGTGCCATAAAGAGCCTCCATCACTTCTTATGTCACTCCATTCCACTCCCTTGCTTTCTCCATGATTGTGTATTCATGGACTGTAGAGAAGTGTAGTGATGACCAAGAAGAAATATAATTTTCAGGCATAGTCCTTTATTTCCTTTCACATCTTGTAGACATAAGTAGCAAAGTGAATGAAAGAAAGTTAAAAACCCACCTGGGTTAGTAGTATCTCATTAAGATTCTTCGAGTCCTGAATACATGCTATTGCAGATCCAGTGCTGAGGTATGCTGCTGAGTTGCTTCCAACTTTAAATAAAGTTTCATATCATGATATTTGAAGAGTTAAGATTCTATTTTCATGGAGTTCTAATTTTGTTGTTGTTGTTGTTGTTGTTGAGATTGTGGGAGGAGGGATCTGGGTATTTGGGTTTTTTTGTATAAGATCCAGTTACATAGGGGATGGTACCTGTAAATTACAATAAGTTGTAGCTCTCTTGTGGTCATTGAAATTCATCAGCCAAGTAACCAAAAAATTCTCTAACAGTGCTCAGTCTAAATGGTGTAACATCCTCTTCATTTGCAGATCTTTGTGAGGAAAGATCTGTATCCCATTTACATATGCCTTTGGTGGGCATAGAGAAGGCGTTTTGCTGCTTCACTTTGGTGCCTGGTATGGAAGCCCCAGACAGGCTTCTTTGAAGCTCCTCCACAGTTCCATGGGATAGGTTTATTCCTTGAAGAACAGCAGCAATATCACTTCCAGTAAAATAAAAACTCAAAAGGCTTTCACAGAGGTCCTCAGGCATCATTATTCCTATTTTACATATTGCAGAATTATGGCATAGATATTAATAATTTGCCTAAGACCATAAAAAAAACCGGAGGCTGACTCTTCTCATTTCCAGGCATCCGCCTTTGGCAGTGAGCAGTTATCTACAGGAATTCGGGTTTGGTTTTCTCATAACTGCTAACCTGAACAGTTGCATGGGTATGATATGATGGTAAATCCTGTGTATTATATAAAGAAACTAATTACAGTAAAGTTTATTGTGTGAATGAAAAGAGTTCTTAATTTAGAATCAACCGTGCATTACACATGGATTGAATAAAAGATTCATTTCCAATAAATGAGTGATGTTTAATGGGGCCGTTTTACGTTAAATGTAGCTTTGGGAAGTCTAGTGAACATTATAGCAGGTTCCATGGGAATTTTGAGACAGAGAACAGGGGAAACAGATGTTGCATGAGGCTTCAAAAATATATTGAAATCAAGTATGATTCTCATTGTGTAACAATTGTGCACATCACAGCAAAAAAGAAGCTTTTTCTGACTGGTTAACAGGCACTATATATAAGTACCAAATATGCACATTAGTGCAGAAAAGTGCTGAATATGCCTTCAGGTATTTGACCCACAGATTTTATAAAGTGCTTTATTTCAAAGAAAATGGGAACTGATTTTTTTTAGGTAAGTCAGCTAACCACATAGCTAAAAAAAATTAACGTTATGTTTCTTTCCTTTTTTCTGTTTGATAATTTAGACATTTATATTCAAGAATAATAAAACATTTATATATATGTGCAGTTATTCCTTCCTCATTTGATTTCTTGGGCAGAAAACAGCTGCCTTCTGCAAGCTACACTCACTCTTTAGTTTGTAACTTCAGCACCCCAAAAATTGTAGCAGAAGACTAGAAAAGGTCAAATTCCATGTCATGGGACTTTATAGACTAGTGCAAGAGTTTGTTTTTATTACTGTGTTTCAGATAGATGCTTGAACTTCAGTTGATCTCAAATGAATCTCAAAGTCTCGTAGCAATGACCTTCAACTTTAGTGTGGACTAATGGACTACTTCCTTCTGTTAGGCTGACACCTTAAAATATCACCCTTCTTCTAACAGAAAAGTACACAGGCTGCTAATGATGACAGAAGCTCTCGGTCTAGACTAGCACTAGTCTAATAGGCAAACAAGAACACCAAAACTTTGATTTTCCCATTTTGGACACTAACTTATTACAAAGACAATCAAATGAAAATCTGGTGATAAACTATTATTTCTTTCGGTCCTTATCAAAATAGATGAGACTCAAGGAAGGCCTTTATCTTCTTTGAGATCTTTTTTAAATGGAGGACTATATACATCAGTGAAAAAGTTTTTTATTTTCTTTGGTTAAGAGAAATAAGAAACGTTCAGACTTTAAGCACATTTCCAAGTTTGTAAATTTTATTTGATGCTCTGGCAATAGTCTAAAACGAGTCTTATTTTTATGAGTATGACTTGCTGCTGTGTGGAAAGCTAAATTGTTACTGGATCTGAATAAACATGGCATGAATCTTTGAATACAATTTCAAACACAGTGTGGTGAGGTAAATAAATTTCATAATTACCATGAAAGATAGGCCATAAAATCTTGTTGGAATACTATTTTATATCCTTACAGAAAACCACACAGTCAAGTGCTGTTATCAAGGGGCTTTATGGGAAATCGCAAGTTTCCACAATCACTTGCTTTCTAATCAATAGATGGAAAATGGGTGAAAATAATTTTACATGTGATATTTACATTAGGACAACAAGGTGGTCTCCAAGAACCATGTAAATATAAATTCTTCCTGAGTAACTAATTGAACTGAGACACAGTCACAGATACAGAGTGGTCGATGGAAATTTTCTTTAAAACTGCTAACAAACTCAGCGAACCAAGAATCTAAGAAATATACATCATCATATACTTCAATGTTTGCTTCACTTTGGTGGCCACTGAGTGATGCCTTCAATGCTGCAGCAGTATTTTTCCATGAATAAAAAAGGACAAATGCAAAAAGCTCACTAATGTTAGAAGTTAATGTATGAGAAGACGAGTGCAAAAGTCAAATACTGAGCCCCACTTAGTGTAAATGAATGTAACTATTTAAGTCTGGCAGATTTTTCAGCATGGGAAGCCACCTAATCCACTTACCAACTTCCAGTTCCTGAGGGGCTATCATTCCAATGACAAGAAGAAACTTGTCTGGTAGCTTGACTTCTCACACCCCACGGACCCATCAGACTGCTGTAAGGCAATCCAGCTGCTTTAAGTCTCAGGATTTAGAGGTGGTTCAGCTGTGATTCTCACGTGCAGCAGGACTAATACTTGCTCCTATTGGAAGTCACCTCAGAGACTAGTTACTTAGGTCTTGTGATAGATGCAGCCTCTCCATGGCCTCTGACACTTCAGCTCTGAACACCTACAGATGTTTTGGCAATAGTTGAGCTTCCTCAGAAGAGCACCGTACAAGTCAACAGAGACATAAACAACTTTTAACCAGAATTTGAAGCACAATTGCTCTTTCCTCGCAAGGTGTGTCAGAGTGAAAACACTTTCAAAACAGAAAATTTATTACTTCAGCTCAACCTTCCTATGGCAGTTCCAATCTTCATTTGGGGAGACAAGCTTCCTCACTATGCTCCTCTCACCTTGAACAAGTACAGGGGAATCAAATTCTTGGTCTTTCCATAATTTTCAGAGCTCTTTGTCAGCGATCTCCAGCTTACTGTAAAAAGTAGTTAATCAGTTAGAGGAAGATACACATTTCAATCACACTGTTGGAGGAAGAAACTGAACCCAGGTTGGGTGCGTCATAGGCACCAACCCAAGATATGCAAAAGATGAAGATGAGCAACAGCAATTCCCTTGACTTTTGAAGGGGCAGACAGATCCTCAACTGCAAATGGGGGCTAAGGGGAACTGCAGTCTGGTCAGATTGCATGATGAGCAGTATAGAGTGTGGACAGAGGTGAGCACCAACCCCACGACTTCTGCACAGCTGTACTGCATCTGCTTGTCTCCCTGTATCTCGTACATTTTATTTGAAGGAGGAAGAAGCTTCAGCTCTGTGCTGGAAACCCGTGGGGAGTCAGTGGGAGGCTGAGCTGAGGGAGGTGCTGACTAATAACCCTAGTAAATCTGAGAAGAAAAGGAAAAAGATAGAGTTAGGAAAAAAAGAGAGAAGGAAAGGAGGCAGGCAGGAAGACAAGCAGGCAGGAAGGAAGGCAGGCAGTGTTGCCGCTGTAGGTGCTTGCAAAGTGTGGATGTAGGTTCTTGTGCGGGCATTCAAATCAAAGACTGACAGGCTGTTTGATTACAGAATGGATTTGTATGTCAGAAAGAAATATACAAACTGTTATATATTGTAATGTAAAGTTACTAAAACATTCTATCAAGCATCTGAGTTTAATCTCTGTATGCTGTTTATTATAATTTGAATTTTACTACTTTAAATAGTAACAACAATTATAAAATAGATTGACTCAACTTGCAGAGAGCATATATATCACTGGCTCTAAATTTCAAGAAATGTGAAGAATGAGCTCTGAAATACAAACATCAGGAGAGATCTTGAGAGGTCCTTGCAAAACATCTTGTAAACATAAATATAAAGTTTAAGCAAAGACTCTTGAGATTTGTAGACAGCGTGAGCTCAGAGATCCTCCTAAGAGTTGCTCTCCTCACCAGACAGAGGTCTTTTGACATCCCATACCCAATAACATGGAAGCACTTGTGGTGTGACCATAATGGACTCCCCTAAACAATACAGTGAGATGAAAAGTAAGAAAATTGTGATGCAAAAATTACTTCTGGCTTCACCTTGGAGTTCTGCATTCCAGTCAAAGCTGTAACAGGATGGGACAGAAAGGGTCCTTTGAAAGCAACACAGAACAGAGGCAAATATGCTCAGGTTTCCAAGGCTGCTGCTGACACTGCTGTCCTAGAGGAGAGACCATAGATCCCAAGTGGCAGTTGAAAGGTGCCCATGTAAGTCAAAATGAGTGGGCATGTGGCTGTGAGACAATGGAGAAGTTGCTTCAGATGCCCATGAATCAGTCGGTAGTAAGAAATATTCTCCTTGTAGTTACTACTCCTTCCCAGTGACACAAAGACTTGACATGACTATGCGCATGGGGCAGGAAACATCCTCAGAAATGTTTTCAGGACATGCATGTACACAACCCCCACACACTCACATGTAAAACACTGCCCTTACATTTTGTTTTACCCCTCAAGTGCCCCTTCCCATGCTGTTACGCAGGCAGCAATCAGGGTAAGACAAGGCGTACTGTTTAACTGGAAGAGAAATTCTCCAGCCAGCTGCAGCCCAAAAATTCATTGAAGGGTTCATTGAAATTGTTCCCATTAGACCATTTTATTATTTTATCCTCATAGAACTACAAAAATGAACAGTATTATCATTTCTCCTAACATAATCCCATTGCTAATACTGCTAGAAATTGATACAGACTATTCCCTTGACAATAATTACATAAATATTACCAGAAAATATTGCTTCCTTGTTTTGCAATGATGATAAATAACAACGCCTTTCCTGAGCAGACCATAAAGACAAAGGGGGAGTACAATAACTGGATATCTGAAGGACAATTGAAAGGAAAAAGGGAGTAATTAGTCTATTCTCTATCTCCACAGAGGGTAGGAGAAGAAATTATGGGTTTAAACTGTGGCAAGGGACACTTAGATTAGACATTCGGGGAAAACACCAAAAGCAAATGTAGAATAACATGAGAACAGAGCATCTGAGGATGTTGCAGAGCCACTGTCACTTCGGGAGTTTAAGAGTAAGAGACTAACATCTGTCAGGAATGACACAGCGTATAGCTACTCTTGCTTTGGGTCGTGGGGGATGGACCAGAGGGCTTCCTGGAAGTCTAGTCAAGACGCAGTATCCAGCAATGCCTAAATGGAGGGAAAAGATGTGATGGGTTTAAAACGTATTTCAACATATCTGAACAGAGGTTGGATGAAGTCTGGACTTGTTATGACCTTCAAATCATAAAACAAAACAAATAGGCAAATATAATGACTCCTGTCATCTACAAACAGGATTTATCACATCAAATTCAGTACATCCTTTGCAGGATTGTGATTTTAATACAGGTTTCCTACATCTGAAGGAATAAAATAAAGCTTTATAATGTTAAACGCATGTGTTAACCTAAGTGAATTCCTAACTTTAAAAGCTTTTTGTAGTTATAAGGGATGAAATGTGGCATTTTCTTTGCTTTGTGCTCTTAGAAGGCACTAGGGAGGATAGATAGTTCAAAAGATTTTATAAGTGTTCTACCTGTAGACTGCCGACGTGCTAGTTAACATAGGTGGTTCACTGACCATCTTATTCTTCAGATGTGCAGATGAAAGCATTTCATGAACACCTGAATTATTCCTTAGTGATGCATTAATTCATGCACTTCCATGTAATGGTTGCAGCTACCCTTTCAGCAAGCTGGGTGTTTACAGCACTTGGTTGCATAAATGCAAATTTTTCTCTAGATTTGTTTTTGGCATCCTCTAACTGCAATATTTTAAAAAGGAAAATACAGACTTTTGTTTTTGCACTAGATATGGAAAAAAATCAAGTTAATGAATTCAAGTCATCCTTAAATTAGTTGAATAACAATGTAATTGGTCATAGCACAAGGTGTATCTAAATGGAACATCAGCGATACATATATATGAATTTATCCTCGGTATAGGCACAATAAGCTTCGCTATACTAAAGCACGAAAACTGATCCAGAAAATCTACCCAGAGACAGTTTCACGCTCTGTTAGCTATGGTTTCTCTCTAGTTACATTCTAGCCAATCACCTTCTTTTAAGCCTTTGGGGTCTTTTATCATTTGCACAGAGTTAGGTGGTCAGGTTAGGAAGACAGAGCACGCTGTACTCTAGTAATACAGCGGTTCAGTGTGTGATCCACAGGCAGCTCGCACGTGACCAAGAGCAGGCTCAGAGTGGCTGTAAACTACAGTGAAGGCTGAACCAGCCAGTCTCTGGCTGTTCTTTGGAAGTTCACAAACCCTGTTCTCCTCAAAAAACCAGAAGTTCTTTTTTTGGGTAAGTTGATCTATATTTGGAATATCAAAATACCTTTAAACTATTTAGTTTTGCAAAACTATTTTGTCAGGGATTTTTAGATTATTTTGAAAAGCACATACACAATATTGGGAAAAGAGCAAATATACTTCTATGAAATTTTGATTTTAAATGTGTTTTTTGAATATGTCTTTCCATTACTTGTGATAATTTTCAGTATTGTGAATTTGATGTCAAGATGTTGCCGAAACACTGACCCTTGGATTTCTGGGGGGAGTGTGGTAGGCAGCAACAATACATTCCTCACATTTCTAGAGATGACACATGACTCTACCTTGGTCAAGGACAGAACCCCAGCTCCCTCTTTGGAGGACCTTGCTGATATCTGAGTGTCATATGTGGACAATAGCTGCCATGTGGCAGGAAGGATTTCAGTTCCTGCTGGTTCCTGCAGGTTTTTTTGTTAAGGTCTGAATTTTACTCTCTGTGAGTAGACAAGACTTCTACATGTGCAGATAGGCTTTGATTCAAAATCCATGCAATAAGTACTAAATGATTTTATTTGCTATCTCCTAAGAGAAAAATATTGACTGCATTTTTTCCCCCTTAGGCACCCAGGAGTACACCACAGAGCATTAACTGAGGAGATGCCCTTTCCAAAAAAAAAAAAAACCCCCAAAAAAAACTCTATACATAAAGACGTTCCTTGACCTTTCTGGTGTTTCATGAAAATTTCTGAAAAATGAGTATTTGCACATCTGCATGCTGGGAGAACTTTCACATAGCATGACTGAGACTGTCTTTAGGATACAGAAAAGCTGCAAAACTGCTAGAAAAGATACATGAACTGCTACAGACCTTAGTCCTCTGTCTCTTATCTTAGGTACAGGCATAAAGAAAAGATTTTTCTTTTAAATTCAGATCCTCTGTTTTTTTGCTTAGCAAATATCTGAAAAGACCTTCATAGGCAATGCCAGACATGATAGCTTAATTACAGCAGTAGAAAAACAACTCAGAGGATCTCTCACCACAATGATGTAATCTTTCTTTCGTCAAGAAAATAATGCTGGGACTGATGAAGTTTATTCAATTACACTAACCTGAGACTCAGGTTCTATTTTCCTTTATGAAAAGTGGTTTAAAAAAAACCAAGACAAAGTAAGAAATAACAACAAAGAAGAAAGAGGAAAGAAGAGAAAGAAAGAAGGGCAAAGAGAAACAAAAAAAAGCAAAGAAAGAAGAAAGATAAAGAGAGAAATTAAAGAAGAAATGGAGGCAGAAAAGGTGGGAAGGAGGGAGAGAGGGAAAGGGAGACAGAAGGGAGGAATGGAGAGGAGGAATTGAGGGGAGAATGAAGTCAGGGAAGGAGGAGAGGAGAGGAGAGGAGAGGAGAGGAGAGGAGAGGAGAGGAGAGGAGAGGAGAGGAGAGGAGAGGAGAGGAGAGGAGAGGAGAGGAGAGGAGAGGAGAGGAGAGGAGAGGAGAGGAGAGGAGAGGAGAGGAGAGGAGAGGAGAGGAGAGGAGAGGAGAGGAGAGGAGAGGAGAGGAGAGGAGAGGAGAGGAGAGGAGTTTAGGAAAGAAAAGAGAAAGACAGATGAGTAACAGGGAGATGAGAAGGTGTATGCATTTATAGTAGCTGTAGACTTTTTTATGTGGGAGCAAGGACAAGCATCACAGTGTCTTTGATAGCTGACAAATATATTTGTCTATTTTGTAGCTGAAAGCTGTGCAAATCAAATTCTGCTTCTGCTACATGGAAATCTTTAGGTGCATAAAATACCAGTTTCTCAGGTGGTAAATGATGTTATTGGCAGTCGCTTCAGAAGAGCTTTTCTCAGTGCTAACAGCTGAATATAAGCTTTTAGTATGGAGTAATCATTACAATTTGGGAAGGCATGTGAAAGAAAAAATTTTCTGTCATGACAATATGCAACTTACTATCCACTCTCCAACCCACTTTAGAACCATCTTATAATGAACAGATACACCCCAGCTCAAGATAATTTACAATTATCCTGCATCATTACAGGAGAGAATGAGCACAAGCAAGGGGCTTCTGCATAATAAATGAATTCTGAAGATGAGACCATGAAAAAAAATTTCAGATTTAGATTTTTTAGGTTCTTTTTAGGGATGGGAGGTTATCTGTGCTATTTGGCACTGTCGGGACAGGACAGGCACTTCCTTTTTGCATCAGCTTTGCCAAAATTATTATTCTGACCAGCCATCTCCTCTACATCATTTGAGTCTCTCTCAAACATGCTGTCACTGCAGGCTGATATACTACAAAGACATCTCAATTTTCCCATTTTGCTAGAAGTCTGCCACAGCAAATATTTGCTATGCATAGAGTATATTGAGCTTTGTCATGTGCTAGTACTCAGATCAATTCCAGTATGCTCACAAATCTCAGAAGTACTTCAGGATACTACTAAAGCACTCGAACTTTATGAAATTCTATATCTATTTAGATAGAGAAAGCACAGATACTCATAAAATGACCAAAGAGCAGCTTCCGTCCTGAAATTAATGCCTAATGATGAAATCCATATGCTTTCAGATAATTAAAAAAGGAATATTTCTTTGTGCGTATACTACATATTTTCTAACTATTATTGTTTTTATGGTAGATACAGAACAGGCCTCTTTATGTTTTCACAGTCATTAATTAGCCTTACAATGTAGCCTTGGTTTGGAAACCAGATAATATTATACTTACTGCTCACTTAAGCATTGCCAATGCTTCCTGAAGCAATTTTTTTCAAGAAGAGGGTTGGCTGTTCTCAGTGTAGCAATCAGACTACTCTGAATACTCAGTTTATTGTCTTTTCAGAACAATTTTTAAAAATGTTATATCAAATAAAGGACTGATGCTAGCAGTAGGTTTGGTAGCTGAAACAGCAGTCAATCTTTCAGAAGCCACAGGGCATAGCTTTCACACACCATATATAGATATAGTAATAATTACTACTAATTTGGGCAATCTTTTTTTTTTTAAATCTGAAATTAGTAAATGGCATGTTGCAATGATGACATGGACCATTTAACAAATACAACCCACTTACTGCATAGATTTTTCCACTTCATGCCTGTTTCCATACACTTTAAAGACTTGCTACTATTGGATAAATATTAATTTTACCTGTTCATTTTCTGAATTAACACAGAAGAAGGTTAGAAGTAACGTCTGGAAGAAAGAACTGTAGAAAATGAAGAAATGTGGGGTTTTTTTATTGAGAAGAGTAATATTTATTAAAACTGCAGATTTTTTTCTCCTTCATAGTATCATAGAATATTTTGAGTTGGAAGGGACCTTTAATGGTCATCTAGTCTAACCCCCCCCTTCAATAAGCAGTGACATCATCAACTAGATCAGGTTGCTCAGAGCCTTGTCCAACCTGACCTTGAATATTTCCAGGGATGGGGCTTCTACCACCTCCCTGGGCAACCTGTGCCAGTCTTTCTCCATCCTAATTTAAAAAATTTCTTCCTTCTATCTAGTCTAAATCTCCCCTATTTTGGTTTAAAACCATTGACCCTTGTCCTGATGCTACAGATCTTGCTAAAAAGACTGTCCGCGTCTTTCTTATAAGCCCTCTTTAAGTTCTCACAATAAGGTCTCCCCAGAGCCTTCTCTTCTCCAGGCTGAACAAGCCCAACTCTCTCAGCCTGTCCTCATAGCAGAGGTGCTCCATCCCTCTGATCATTTTTGTGGCCCTCCTCTGGACTCTCTCCAACAGGTTCATGTCCTTCTTGTGCTGTCCCTTCCATTAGCTGTAAGGGATATCTATTAGTAGTTTAGCACCACTATTCAGCTGCTTTTTTCGAACTGAAAGTTCTCTTAATTCCACATGAACACAGTGCTTTCTGGGGATTCAGAACAATCTCTTCCATTTGTACACCTCCTCTCCAAACTTTTCTCAACATTTCTTCATGTGGTGGACAAGTGGACCTGGTGGTGTAACCTCCTGCAAGATGGGCAACTCTTTGCTTCAAACCTTGGTAAATATTGAAATTAGAGGAAAATGGATTTAGCAGATTGGTGGAGCTTTGCTAAGCAAAAGGAGGCAAGATCTATAAACAACAAGATTGAGCTATTGGATCAGCCTAGTCAAAAAATGAGGTGAGGAACTTATTAAAATTTTTACAAACTATAAAACAGATCCAGCTGAACACATGATGTCATGTGAATATGAAATAGGGATCAGCTTACCTAAATAGAGTGGCTCTTTTTCATTCATAGCTGTCTGCTGACTGTGAAGGATGATTCCCTGCAGGCAACTGAAGAGAATTAGGCAGTAGAAGAGACAGTACGGATGCACTCCACACATACCTCTCTGGGTACCAGACAGGCAGCTGGAGTAATCTCTGGATACAAAGTCCAGAAGAGCTGATGTGCTCTGAGTGGAGCAACCTAAAATAAGAGAAAGATTATGTTGGTAGCAGCAGTGCATTTTAGGCAGTATCCCTTGCTTCTTTTCAGTACGCACATTCATCATCCTCCTGGCTTATGCTGTAATAAAGCAAGACTCACAGAAAGCAGATATATGTGATATTGAGATCGTTAGTATTACAAAGATATTTACTGTTGCTTGAAGTTTTACTTCAATAGTTTTCAACCTCAATAATAGGGATAAAAGACAATGTTAATAATAACCTGTGTATTTATTTTATTTGTAATTTACATGCATAATTTACATGTAATTTACATGCATAGCTATGAAAGGTACCTTTTTTCATAAACAGTGGCATGCATATTTTATAAAGCACAACAGGTGTTCGATAAACAGAAGTATTTGTTACTTAGTGGGAACTTTTTATGTGACATGAATTACTTCTCTGAGTACAATTCTAAATGTTTTGGTAATGTTATTCAAGAAATAAAATATGGCTTTTGAGATATACTGACCCCTAAGCAGTGAAAGAAAATCACTTTCATGCTTGTGAAGCATCATATTGTACACGCTTGCCATTGTTTTATTTGTCCTTAGGCATCACTATGGTTCTATGTCAGAGACTAGATACGGGATTAGATGTGCATTTGATCTGATTCAGTACCGATGTATGTTCTTATGCCGTTTTAACATTCCTAACTGTTGAACATCTGAAATGTGAAAAAGCAGAGAAAATTTTTGAAGGAATGTAAAAATTTTTTGCTTTGATCTTTAACCTGCATTATCAGCATCTTTTTGCTTTTCTTTCTAAAATGTGAACAATACAAAATATTATCTATTTTTGTGTTATATTTAACTTCATTATTTTTCATCAGAACAATCTATTAGTTCCTAAACTATTAATTGTATTTACTACTCAATACAATAGTTACTATTTTTTCAAACTGTTTATATGTTATTGTAGTTCCACAGTCTTCATTAGACATTGTGAAAATGAACAGCGACTAAAGACCCAAGGTTCAGTTTTATCTCAAGCATTAAAGGGAACTTTAGGTTATTTTAAGCAGTATGTGGGTAGTTTTAGTTCTATTTTAAAAATAGACAGATCATAACCTTGTTCCTTATAAATAATATTTTGTACATTCTCCCAGCTCTAAGACAGAAAATTCTAAATTTCTCCTGAGGTGCTTATGTAAGTCCCAGTGTCAAAATCTCAGTTACTGTCAAGTAGCATTAGCATAAAAACAGAACACTTCCAGTGTAAATGACTTTTTAGCAGATGAGTAGTGGGCAAGACAGAGGCGATTTTTTCTTTAGCAAGGAATATTGTCATCGAAGAAATTTCTTCTCCCATACATTTCGTTGGTAACTTTCTACAATTACAGCTGCAGTAAACACAACCAATAATTACTTCTTCTGGAAATTCTGTTGCAAATGCAGAAGTTCACACTTTAAAAAAACAACTCTCCCACCCCAAACTAGCCAATCAACATGCTGTTTAGCATGAAGCTCCACTTTTAAGCTTTCAAGAAACAAACCTCTTTGTCTACTTCCTTTTTTCCTTCCACTTGTGCCAGTTTTTCCCACCTTGAGTACCTTTGCTGTTGCACAGCTCCATCTATTCCAAAACTCTCTGCTTGTCCTAGTGCGCTTTCTGTAGCGCCCAACACCATTACTCCTTTAAGGGTTTATGTTCTATTTGCTTATTTAGCAGACAAGGAAAATTATAACAGAATTGAGAAAGGGGTGACAGGACGCGAGATCTCAACTTGCTGTTCATGAGGAGTTTGGTTAGACTTGCACAACATGCTCTGTGTCATTCCCCATTGCTGGAGCCTGACAAACTATAGGAACTGGTTTAGCAATATATCGTTGTATTCTTTTTCTCTACTCCATATACACTTAATTTCCACGAACCTTTAGTGGTTGTTCTGGTGTTGTGGGAGTCCTTCAGTCTGTTCCTGAGATTTCCAAAACATCCAGGGACACTGCCTCAAATATCTCCTTAATATGGTGGATATGAGACTTCAAAAAACCTCCAAAACTTATTATTAAATCAGTTGCTGACTCATCTTTCTCTTGCTCTTATGAAACTATGTTTGCTCAAAAATCACAGTGCAGCAAGCATGAAATATTTATCTAGTCCTTTACTGTACTCTGTTTCATCTGTGTAGTTGTGAGGCTTCTGGGCAGGGGTCTCATAGACAGGTGATGTTAACCGTGAGCTTGACAGCATGAGGGAAGTTGGCATCAGAAGATGATGGGGGCAAACCTGGCTGCTCATGGGGCTGGTATGGTTGATATAAGTGACTTCTGTAGTTGTGCAAGTCAGAGAGCACCTAGTGTAGTGCCGGGTCCCACGTATCCTTCTGGACAGAAGCTGAAAGGAACACGAAGATGGGTCTGACTTCACAGCTTGGGTGCTTACCTCACTGTGAATCCATATTCTCTATCCAGTCAGCAGACTTTGGATCCATGATACACTCTGTCCTGACTGTTTCCTGGTCACTCGTGTAGGCAGTGCCAGGGCACAAGGAAACCTGTCATTCATGGCTGGCGTTATGAGACATGAAGTGAAGCTGCCTGAGGATGCTCCTGAGGACACTATCAGTAATGCTTGATACCGAGTCCAACAGCACCAGGGTAAGGCTGAATGTGAAAGTGGAGCCCTTGCTCTTCTTCAGCAAACTGGTGAAGGATCACAAATATATAAATTTCAGTCTTATGTATTAAATAAATCTTCTCCAACAGCAATGAAATAAAAAGTTGTCATACTGAAAAAAATTATTAGCTTAGACCATCTTGGTCTAAAGCAGAGGGAGGTTATGGACCTTAGCACTTCACCTTCTTTACCTTAGTGCCAAAATCCAAAAGACCAAGTGACAGTGTAAAGAAAAGTAACAACTTTCCATCTATTTACCTTTTTTTTGTTGGCAATGTATAAAAGACTGAAATCTTATTTATTTCACTTACATATTTTTGGAGGCTCTTATTTGATTGCTGCAGAATTTTTTTTTTTTCTGCAACTTGGCTTGAAAAATGGAGCCACTGCTTTACCAGCAAGCAGTCATAAATAATACTTGTATGGTGATTTTAGAACACAGTAGGTATTATTATCTATTTCATGATTGCCGTGTAAGAATTCCAAACGCAGTCAATCATAATTCCTTCATTAAGCTGAGGTTACTCAAAGTCATCATTGCAATTACTTTCTGTTTAAGATTCAATATAAAAGGTGAGCTAAAAACTTCTCTGGTACATTTAAGTCATCACTTTACTTTTTATTGCGGTGCACCAATATTTTAATAATAACAATAAAATGAATAGTTATTTAACAGAAACAATATTTAACAATACAGAATTATTAGACATTATGTTATAGAGAATATTATAGCTATTAACTTGTCTTTTCTTTCCTAAAGCAAGGTAAAGAGAGGCAAGGCATCAATGACTGCCTCCTCTTTAGATAATCTTGCCAAAGATTTTCCAAGATTAAAAGCCTTTCTTAAAGCACGTGTAGATGTGCTTTGGCTCTTCAAGTGTGTTGGGGTATTCGTATTTATCTCCTGTGTAGGCTTTAACTTATTTTACCTGATGTTGAATTCTTGTCCGTGTTGTGATTTGCAAATCTGATTCTAAAGACTGAAAAGATACTGCAAAAAAGTGGCAGAGGGTGGTAGAGAGATGAGGCAGAAAAGCATTGCGATGGGAATGCACACACTGTGACTAATTGGTCTCGTGTGAACTCTCTAAGGAGTCCCTGTAATTGCACTAGAGATGAATCTTTGTATCTCCCTGAAGGGCTTCTCAGGTTTCCCATGAGGGACTCAGCAGCCCACTGGCTTTTTGTCATGTGTTCTGTCTCTGCAAAAAAATAATTTTGCATTACTATCCATTTAAACATGTATTATACAGTGAATCTCAAATGTTCAGAAATTATTGAGAGCTCAGGGCCAATGTAGCACTGCTGATATGTACAAAAGGTTAGTTTAAGAGTATTGATCCAACTGGTGGGCATTTCTGAATAACTAGGTAGTGTAAATTAGATGGTACACAATATATATTGTTACATAATTTTAGAGATAAAATAGGTCTAAATCTGAAAAAGTAAGTGTCTCTGAAAGGGCTTATTCAGCTTTTCTTGGAAGCCGGTATGAAATGGCAGCACAACTATTTTGCATCAAGAGAGAACTAGATGTAACTTAAAAAGAAATAGGAACAAATCCACCAGTTTGATTTTTCTCTCAACTTCATATAGTTCTCTTAGGAAGTGCACTTCACTTTTGCTGTTTCACAAGGAATTGCAAACAGCAGAGGTCGGGATTTAAATTTGCCTAAATACTTCCAGAATATTTTCTGGGTTTAAAAGGGTAAGTGTACCAGGGTACACTTATTTGTAAATGAATGTATGTTAGCCAGGTCTCCTGTTCCTTCTGTCTTGTACCTTACACAGACAATCTGCAATTCTAATAAAAAAGAAAATTATGATTTGCTCTTTAAATAGATTTTGTAACTGTTAAGGAAAAAATAAAGGTAGTGAGAAGTAATCAGACATAAAAAGACTCAGTAGCAGCATATTTGAAAAGCATGCAAAAATATATTAATGCAGTCTTTCCAACATGTAAATACGTATGGAATAGCTACTGATTTGTAAATGAAACTGTCAGAAATGTGGTGTAGTGCTCACTGGCAATAGATCCACCTCAACTAGCACGGGGATGAATATGGTCATTAGCAATTAAATACAACTCCCTCATTGAAACCCTGTTTGAAGGTATTGGCCAAGTGAAATGAATGACAAAATCCAAAGTGTTCTCCATTATCACTCAATATGCTTCAGAACTGACATATTTCTGAAAAATTATTTCCTTTCACATACCCCACACCCCCCTTCCAGCTGCTTAAGGAAATGTATCACTCAAGTAGCATAATATCAGCATTATTGCAACACAGCACATAAGAGAATGTCAAAGAATAAAGAAATACTCCCCCAATGTCTGCAAGAAAATACGGAAATATTTGGAAACAGTGTAATAGTGAATGTTTTTCTATCATGCTAAAAGGAAGTAAAGTAAGAATATCATGGAAGTTTTAGCATGTGCATGCTGGATATAGACATGTAAGCTGCCACCATGTCCTGAAAGGGAATTTTCAAAAAATAATCATGTTCTTCCCATTATCTTTGAAACATCTCATTTTCATTCTCTTCCTTTCTGTCCTCCTCCTTCTCTGTCTTTCATTTATCTGCAGCAGAAGAAAGAGCTGGGAAATAAATAATGCATGAGAAAAAAAAAATTAGAGTTTATTTGTAAGGAACAATAGCTTAATTCATGAAGCAGTTTTTAGAATGCCTGAATCTTGCAGTCGGTGGTGAGGGTAAAATCTTACCAGGGTTAAGCATAGAGACAATATAATAAAGACTCCAGAAGTGAGCCATCAATAAAAGCGTATTTTGACACTCAGACACTTTCTGGGCTTGCTCTTCTCCTTTGGCAAGTTTCCCTTTTCTTTCCATTAGGCTGGCTCTCCCAGTATCTCCAACCCTTATAAATACCTGCTCCAGCTCTCGTCTTCTGCACACATTTAGGCTTCCTCATAGAGGCTGTCCTGCTGACACTACAGTCACTAAGCCAGTCTGCCAAATATTAGCGAGGAAGGATGGTTCCTATTCCTTTGTTGGTAATACAACCAAAGAAGAAGTGGATGCAGAAGACATGTTTGGTAAACACGTATTAAAAGATCGACATACTGCAATATTTCATGTGTCTCCTGTAGATTTCTTTGCTCTTTAACACTGGCGTTGCTTTATCAAATATGAATCCTAAGTGGTTGCCAGCGCCTACAGTGGCTGAACTCCTTCCTCAGTGAGGAGTGACCCTCTGCATGTTTGAACCACCCGGCAGGGCCGTGCCAACACCGGTGCTCGCTTGTACCCCTGCTTTTCTCTCTTTCTCCCAGCAACAGCTCTCTATTTTTACAAGCCAATGGTGAATGGTGTCAAGAATCAATTAGCGGGGAACTTCAGATTGCAGAAAGTTACTTGTTGCCTAGCAGCAGCCCAGCAAGCTGTGCTTGACTTTGATTTATTTAACCCCAAATTAACTAGGGCTGCCAGATTATTTTTCCTCTTCACCTTGCAATGCTGTCTCAATCAATCCAGAGGAATAAAATGCCTGAAGTCTTCCCTACTGCTTTCAGGCAGGTCCTCACCTCCATTCAGTTGGCCAAAATGTGCACTGGATAGAATCTGTTGTGCTTGGTTTCAAAGAAATCTCACAGGAGACTTTCCAGAACACCATGCCTCTGTCTTGGAAATATGGAGCAGGAGTGAAACTCCCCTGACTCCCACAGCCAGACACTGGCTGGCCTGAATGGCTCACGGCCACAGGTCGGGATGGACAAGGCTGCAGAAGGACAGGCGGAGTCCTACTGAGGATTAGGAAACTTTGAGTTATACCTCTGCTGAAAATTAATGTCTCGGTCTGTGTTCTTCTTCCTTAATAATTAATTCAGCAGAGAGGAAAGACTGTTCATTTGCATAACTAAATTTTTCAGTCACAGCAATCAGCCTATTAATAGAAACCCATTTATTTGTCTGTCTATCAACTTACATAAACCACTGTGTTGTCCTATAAGACATGATATTTTGAAGGTCAATAGCCTATGGTGGCCTATAACAATGTTTATAGAGGTGGAATATAGCTTGATCCTCTAGTTCAGAATTCACTAAACCAGACTTCATGAGTAATATGTATCATTCATGGAGATTAAGTCAGTGCTTTACTTTTCAGCTCTACTTGAGAGTTTCCAGGAAGACATAGTACACGTTCACAATAACATCAATATCAAATGGGAAAAAAATGACAAGGAAATTTTAAAAACCCAGTATCTTATGGCTGTACAGAGAAATCAGTGCTGTGTAATCAAATTACTAGGCTGCCACGCTAAAACATTTGCTAATGAATGCAATGGATTCCTGCCAAAAAGACCAGGTATACCACTTCTGTTCACAAGCTGTCTGAAAATGAACAACAAATTTTACGCCCTGTCATCTTCATCCATGTTAGGACTTCAAACAGAAATGTTTCCATTATGGCCCTATTTTCAATTAGATTTTTTAATAGTCAACAGTTCTACCAGAACATTCATGCTTATTACTTGTCTAAAGATACCTTGTGACAGGGAAAAAATTCTGAGCACTGCCTGTTCAGATGTTTGAAGCAATTTCAACACTGTACAAATTACGTTTTTTCCTCATTATAAGATTGGTTACCAATTTTCACCAGATGTCACCAGTGTCTCTTTCTTCATTTTCACCTCTAACAATACTATTTAGATGCATCTCTGAGTACAAGAAATCTGATCCCAACTAAACAAAGGGTCTTTGATGCAAATAACGAGCAGGTTAAACTGAAGAGATGCCACTCAGAGGGAAGCACTTCCAAAAGCTGCACTGGCCTCTCTGTAGAAGAGCAAGACTGATGAAACCAGCTGCTTTCCTCATTCCTGCGTATCACAACCTGTCTTCTCCTTCCTCAAAAGCCCAGAGTGAAGGATTTACTGGGGGCTTCGCTGTGTTCAGTCTGGCTTACACACAAGGTGACAGGCAACAGTAAAACTAACTGGATATATATAGGAAGACAAGCCAAAGCCCAAGAGTTAATTTCTGAAATGCATCGGGAACACAGCTCTGCCTTGAGGGACTTTTTAGGGGAAACAAACACAATGCAAAAGTGACTGATAAAAATGACTTCTGAACATGCCCTGAAGGCTTCTGATGTGAATTTAAATTAGTAAAGTCTGAAAAGCCTTTCTGTAAAAAGCCTGATAAGATGACAGCCACTATTTAAGACTATTTCTTTTAGAAAGCAAAATCAATTCACTGTTCCGTGACAATAGGCTGGAGTTGCATAGAAGTAACAGAATGTAAGAAATTCAAGGAAGCAGGTACAGTCTATTTGGTCCAAGCATCAGAAAACTTATTTAAATGCTTGGGCACAGAATCTTCAAATGTCCACTTAACATCTGTGTTATCACATTGATCAATTCAATTTCCCACCAATATATATAACTTTCAGCTGTAAGACAGGGAAATGTCTGACGCTGTTAGTCTTTTGCTAATAAGGGAGGAAACTCTGCAGACAGAATGAATTTTCTTGAGTGAAAATGATAACACAGTTTGGACACAACAGAGTCTGGTGGTTAATGAAAAGAAGATTAAGGATAAGCCAGGACTATTCAAGTGATCTAAATTGTAATGCACATAATTCATATCTATACCAAATGGAATGACAAAAAAATGGTTTAACAGTTCAGGAGCATATTGTTTATACTCTGTCTGCCCTTTACATCTTTCAAAGTACAACTGTCTTGATGAATCTTAATAGCGTGTTGCTCAGGCAGAGACTCTGAACAGCCGAGTAGTGCTGCAACTCCAGCAGCACTGTGTGCACATCCAGCAGCACACCACCGTAGCAGCGGACACCCGAGTACTGGCGCAATTCAGGTTTCACTGGGGAGCTTCTGAAAACTGGCAGTGATTAAATAGGAACATAACCCTCCTTGGTTTTCTCCCCCAGGTACAGAATGGGAGCAGTAACTAATAACAGTTTCACAGAAGTGTTATTTGCATTAACAATGGAGAATTTTTCAGACATTAATGTAGTGAAACCATAGCAAAAGCTAAGAGAAATCTATTTCTGTTCAGCCTTTTTAAACAGCAACTTTTGGAGACGAATTTAAAGAGCAAAGTCAACTTCATTTCCAGCTGTTAACACATGGAAACACATAACTCCTTTTGTTTGCCCATACAACAGTGAGGTGAGAGATCTAAACTGTTTCAAACTTTGCTGTAGACTCAGTGACTCAAGGCATTTCATTTTTCACATCTTTGTTTCCCTCCCCCATAAAACTGGTATAACAGTATGTACGAAAATGTGATTTTGAGGCTTTATTCATCAATCTCTCCATATAGTTTGAAAACCTGGAAGTATTACACAAAATACAAAGAGCTACTTAATCCCACTTCAGTCTGCCGCCACAAATTCCATTAGCAGTACTGAAAAAACCTCTCGCACTCCTTAGCCCTATGCTTATTGAACAAGACACACAGAATTTTTCCCCACCCCCACAGTAATTGTCTTATCCTCCATCCATAGATCTCTCTAGATTTGTTTTGCATCATTTTCCTCACAGACTCATTTTCTGCTTTTCAGGCGCTCTCTCTATTTCAGAGACACTTTGCAACTGCAACCCCAAAGAGGCATTTTTAATAAGAAGTTCTTATTTTTTAACTTAAAAAACCAAAATCGTTCCATATCTCACTGGGTTCCTAACTAGGTTGTATATTTGCCTTTAAAATGTATCATCTGATGAGTTTATTCTTGATGATAATGAAATGTGTGGTTTTAGTCTAATAGGTTTTTTTAGGAGTTATTGGTTTGAGTAGCAAATATTAAAGTAACAAAATCTGTACTGCCAATCTACAAACATTGCATTAGTTGGATACATTATTTTATTCTTTTTTAGTGTGGCAGCAATGTTGCTCAACTACTCAGGTGATTTCATTAGATGTAATTTAAAAAAGAATTAGGCCAATTTGCAAATTAGATTGCCAGAAAAGGTAAGAGCAAGAAGCCAGCTTAGGTGTTGATGTTCATTTTCATGTCTTTGCAAAATCTTTCCTACAGATGTATATCTACAGCACACAGTTTTGCTTCATCAATACATTTTTAATCTGACCGTGTGGAATTACACCCACTCTTTCTGAGTCATCTTTAAATCTAAGCAGTATTAATTTCAGCTAACTTGAGGAGGATGTGTGCTTACTAATGAAGTCCAAATGCTGGCAGTAATGACAAGTTAGCAAGAAACTTCATTCATTTCAAAAGCTCTGGATTCCTGGTAGGCATTTCCTGCATATTCAGTTAGTAACAAAATCTTCAATTAGCACTAGAGGGCATTGGAAAAGAAAATAGAGAGTTAGTGTGCACTGAAATGCAAATGCTTTTAGCATTAAAGGAACAATTTCATGCCAGCCTGCACCAACAACAAGCTTTTTTTTTTCTTTTTCCTTTTTCACTGTTAGAGATTTACCGTTTAAGTGAAGACCTGAAAAGTTAGCAAGAGGGTTACATTATTTATTGTCACTGATGGATTTTCCTGTAGCCCTGATCATCTCACTAGTAAAAAGAGCAGTCGTATTTTACATTTACATGTCATTTTTATTCCCCAACATAATTTTCAGCCTGTATCCATTTTAGATCTGGAGTCAAACATCAAGGACTTTTTTTTTTTTTTTTTAATTAAAGCTTCTGATGAAATCAATAATCAGTGTATTAGTTTTCCATTTAGTAAAAAGTGCTAAGTTCTCAACAACACATGCAATACATATATATATATATATATATATATATTCTGGCTTTTATGCATAACTTAGCCCATGAAGACAGAAAATATTGGAACAGAATAAAGTTCACAGAAGGAAGATCAGCTGGGTATGCTCGGTAAAGAAGATCCCGTATTACATTAGCTTAACTGTATCTTTGTCCTAAATAACTTGTTGAGGTTTTGATGAACGTCAAGATTTCTGGTCAACAGGTTAAAGTTTGGAAGAGTTGCCAGAACAACGCTTTAACATTTGTGACTTGAATATAGTGCCTGGCAACCCTGCAGGATCATGACCTGAGGGTGTGCAGAGATTAAAGGCAAGTTTTCTGAAGGGCCAAGCTGTTTGAATATTTATCCATTTTGTAACCAGGAAGTTGGGGCATGGATACTGAAAGACTTGGTACCGCAGGACAAACACAAGCTCTGCTTCTACTGACTTTAATGGCTGTTGAGAGCCTTCAGCACTTCACAGAAGTGAAGCACAAATTGAATGGATGGCAGAAAAATGTAACAAATGCATCAAAGCAGAAAAAACAAATGGGAAAATAGCTTGAAATAGATTATACAGGTTTTAATACATACATAGTGTTGACATACTCAGCTGAGTGGCTTTTTTCATATTTGTACTATTCATAATAATTTCATACTATTGCACCCCTCTTAATACGTATAGAGAGAAACTAGTAAAAAATGTGGCAAAAAAATGTCAAGTCTCAAGCCTAGTTCTTAGTTCTTATAATTTATCATTATATCCCCCAGAGGCAGTATCTACAGCCATCTCTTCACATTTTTTAACCGTGAAGCAGAGAGCAGAGATTGGTAAGGATCTTTAGGATCTATAGTTTTACACTATACATCTACAGTACATTGATGGAGGCACCACTTGACCTTGGAGGGCACTCAGGAGGCTGGGGAGCAAGAGCAGTAAGTATCTATCCTCTGTGAACTTAGGGCAGAGGAGTGTCAGTGAGGCATCCACACAAAATTTTTCGCATGTGGACCCAGGAGAGTAAAAAATATCCCACAGATGTTTTCCCTTCTGCCTTGAGTAGATCAGTAAGCGTATCATCGTAGATAGTATAGCCTACTGCCTGATTCAGCATTTCCAGGCAAATACTGATTCTGGGGTTTCCACATGACGAAAACCTGCTTAGCGTATTAGCATTAAAACCTGTGGTCTTACCATCCAATTATAACGTTCTTGGATGACATTCAGGAGAACCTATACTTTTCCCTCGGTGGCCACTGCAAGTGACACCTCAGGCACAACCTTAAGATGCTCTTGTTCAGCATTTTATTTCCTATGGACGTGAGTATTGCTCAGAACCAGATGGATGACCAAGAAAAACTGGACAAAATAGACTTTCCCTGCAAATAGGTACACATCCTTCTGGCTTGACCTTTCTCCTCACATCCATCGCACTAGTATGCTCAGTTCTAGTCTCATATAAAGCCCTCACTCTTAATGCCTTCAGGACATCCCTGTGCAGGTTGTTTATGGGTGATCCAGTATACCTTAAAGGAAGGGTCTGGAGAACTCAGTGGTTCACCACCCTCCCCTATCCTGCTACAAGGCCCTGAGGATCAGTGGTGTGAGGAAGGCAGGTCCCTAAAACTTGGGCCACGTGGTGTGGTCACAGACTGTTAGTGTCTGAGAGGAAGCACTGGAAGGACCTTGCCGATGTATCCTAATAGCCATCATGGCCCATGGGAAAGGAAACAAGCTGTTAACCATCTGTGGAAGGAGGAATATGGGAATATAATGAATTTGATTATACAGCTGCTTGAAGGGCAGATGCCAAAGGGCCCTCAAAGGGCCTATCCCTCAGCAAGGGCCACTTTATCTCCACTAAAGCATCTTTACAGAGAAAACCAAGTGGAAAGAATTTCCTCTAACAAAGCAACTTTCAAAAACCCCAAGCCAAATAGGGAAGGTAGGAAATACTCCCTGAACAGTTTATTTTGCTCCCTCTGAGGGTACCTTTGCTCATTTTTAAATCCACGGAAAAAATATCTTCATATATTAGACCAGGCAGATATGAAATATCATGCGTTATTTACACATAAACCATCTTTACTAAAATCTCTGGGTTGTGCAGCTTTTGTTTCCCTGGCTTTTTCCTTAACTTCATTTTTTAATTTTTTCTTTAGAAGGAAAACCAATACTACGTTTACTGAATTTTATTGTGTATGGGATTTGCACATGATATATTGATATGTTAGAGAAAGCAGGTCTTGTAGTAATTTAGAGTTTAAATAAATAAATAAATAAATAAATAAATAAAAGCACGTTGCCTCTACAAAAATGCAAATTGTCGGCAGAATCAAACCTCTTTGGTGTTTGTCTTTGAGGAAAACATATACAACAGGTTTTAGTATTAAACTGCTTAATTTACCTGTGATAAGGGACAAACATAGTATTTTTGCTTTTGACCTCGGTGGACATCTTGTCTTTGTATAAATTTAAATTCTCTCGTTATATGAATCCTAAATATATTGCCTCATCTTTGCACATTGGTATACTTTTGGCAGAATAGATGACTAGTTATCGTTTCTAAAGGATGGAAGATTACTGGTATTTTTCAATTTTGGAAAATTGCCAACTTATTACTTTCCCCTTATTTAAACTTTTCCTACATTCATCTTTTAATCTATTTTTCTTCCCTTCAAATGTGTTCGCGCCTGTATTCTTTCACGTTCTTCTCATTCTTTGAGATGTTTTCATTAACTGTAGTTTTGAGACTATACCTTCAGTGAAAGTGCTTTAGGTTATGGGGTTTATAAGCTCACTTTCAGGTCAATAATACTATAAATAAAGCTATTTTAAAGATCACAGTCCAAACTCAACAGATGAATACCTAAGATAAGGACACATGAAAATCTTTTTGACCTGTAACATTCACTTGCCACATAAAGCAGCAACAAGCAATACTATTTTCCTGATCTTGGATTAAGCTTCCTCACTGTTTTCACTCTCAGGTTTCCCATCTTTCTGTTGGGAAGGTGCCACCAAAATACAAACTATGTGAGAGCATAACTGAAGGTTTTGTATAGGAGACCTGAACAACGTGAAGATTTGCTGGCCATGCCTCTCCTTTCAGCTGGCTCTCCCCGCACTATACTGCCAACACAGCTACATATACACATTGCAGGCAGCCTGGACTCCCAGGTGTTTTTTAATTCAGACTATTGACAAGTCTTTGTTTCCCAGTCCTATGGAAACCTGGCCTAACGTCTTAATACTGTGTATTCAATCAGGCATCAAATATTCAGGTCCGCTTTTTTCACATTGCCAAACCCCACTCAATTCAGCTTGGGCAAGAAATTACAATAAATTCAGTCTATATGTTCAATATCATTTGTTCTGTGAGATGACGGTCAGAGGTGGTTTTGGTTCCCATCACCCTAACTCAGGCATAAAATGAACTAAGCTCAAACTTCTTTTCTTACTAAGACTAAATCCAAACTTAGCCGAAACAGACTTTGACAGCAATAAGCATTTTTTGCTCATGTGAAATGTGCATGTGAAATGTGTGTGGTAAATCAAAGGAGTGTTTAGTTTATTTCGATGATAAGATTTAACAGAGAGAAGGTAAAAGTCAATCCCTTTAATTTATCATATTTAAGCAAAAGTGCCTTCATAGAACCTTGAGGCATGCCCTAAAGTTCAAAATCAGACTTTCAGACCAGAGTTTTGGAATAAATTCTCAATTTATGGCTTTTATTAAGCTCTGCATTAAGTTTAAATTTGGAGCTTTTTTATTCATATCAAAACAGACTCCGACTGTTAAAGCATAAATAAATAGCTAAAACCAAAGCCATGTGGCGTTCATGAAAAATACTATTTTAGCCATGATTTTCCTACACTATTGAGAGTCAGGAGCAATATTGGGGAATTTTTTTTTTTTTTTTTCTGAATTTGGAAACAAGTTAGAGGCTAGTACAAATGACAAATTACTGTTATAAACTACTAGAAAGGAATATTGCTCTGTGTGCACCCAGCTACATACTACAAGAGTTGAAGTTTTCATTGGTGCTGTCATATGGAAACCCCACAACAGTACTTTGCAACAGCACTTACTTGAATCTTCAGACAGTATGAAACTTTACAGAAACCTCAAGCTGAATAAAAAGTGGCTGAAGAAATATGCTTGAACATAATCTTTATTTTTTTTCCCCCATGGGCTAAAGAAATCGGCAAAGAAATACCGTACACAACTACATGTTCATTTGTAGAGGTCAGCTTCTAGTGAAAGGATGTTCAAAGAGAATACTAGAGAGCAAGCACTCTTGAGGAGAGTCAAAATTAGATAACCAAGCTTGTGCATCACCATAAACAATGCTTGTTTTTAAGCTTCTTAAGTTGTAAATAAACAGGCATGATCTTTCAACCTCTGTCACCTTCATCTCAGTATTATAAATAACTGCCAGATCACAATATCTCAGAACAGGAGAAGAATTTTTTGTTTAGAATTTGTGAGCTGTCAGACTTATTAACAATCATGTCTGAGCATGGTTTTTTCTTCAGGCGCAGCAACATATCATTGTCTTTATAAAAATGCAGCGGCATTCAGTTCAAAAGTGGCTGTCTGAAAATAAACACTTTATTTAACACTAAAGTATGAAAATTCCTTCCAACAGAGGCAAAAACTTCAACTGTTTTAATCCGATGGAAGTTGGAGCTGCAAAGGTTTGAGCAGGCAGACTGGAGCGTGGGCTTGGTACCAAAAAGTAGGTTAAATAGCCGTGTCCTGGACTTCAGTGTTTGAGAGAAACAGAGATGTTTGAAATCATGTCTGATCCTGGGTTTGCCTCAAACGCCCTTCCTAGGGCTAACAATCGGAACGAGATCAATTTCAGCATGTGACTGCCTCCAGTTGGCTAGAGGAAAAAAAGCATGGTGTTTTTATGACGTCTCAGTCATACAGTAACTGAAAGCTCTGCTTCCTGGTGAAACATGAGCAGCTTTTCCCAGGCCTCTAATTCAATCTCTTTAAAATGTGAATTTACAGTATTTTTTCTTAACACAGGGCTATAATGGTGGCTGCAACGATGGCTTCATGTTTCAGCGAATACCAGCTTTGTCTTGCTCCATATTCAATCTCTCTGGATGATGAGTTTTATTATGCACATTGACAGAAGGCAATGTCTGTTATTTCAGTTTTATATGTTACCAAGCCTGAACACAGAGAAATTAAGTTGTTAGCTCTATTATGATGCAGTTTGGATTTGAAAAAGAAAAGAGAGGAAAGTAAAATGGGCCCAAAAAACCACAACAAAAATACATCGCAACAAGCATTAGGAGTCTGACTGTAGCTCAAAGAATGAACAAAATCTGCAAGATAATAGAAATACCAGGAAGCTTTATAGGGGCATTGAATGTAGAAGAAAACATTTGCAGGAGAGGAACTAAATGTTCTGAAGAACTTCTGGGACAAAATAAAGAGATACACTGAGTGCAAACCCTTGTCAAATTCAGACACGTATTCCAATGAGTATTCATACTGAACACCTTGGGAAAGAGCTCACAGAGAACTTCAGTCAGGACAGTCAGGGGTGAGCCAGGCATGCAGAGCCTGTGGAAAGATGGCACCTGGGAAACGCAGTGGAAGAAGGAAGTGTGCTGCAGAGCTGGCATGCTTCATCGTAAGTCCAGCAAAGTAGCTCCGTCTTTCCGAAGTAAAGGAGATCTTACACTGTGAAAGATTTTAAAGATGCCTAAGACAAACAGGTGAGGAAGTACTAAATATTGTGATATATATCTTAATAGAAAAAGGTTTGACAAAAAGTTGTTATCATAGTGATTACTTGTTTTGCAAACACATCTCTCACACTTCACACAACAAATATACAAACACATGTACAAACCTAATTCTATTTCCAGTGCTATGCAATTTCCATGGCCTCCGGTGAAACCTGAAAAGAATCCTGAATCAATGACCCAATACCTCTTTTCAGTTCTTTTAAATTGTTTTTTCTGTGCAAATAGTATAAGGTTATTTAGTAGAGTCTAGTGTTGTGGTTTAGGCCCAGCCAGCAACGGAGCGCCACGTGGCTGCTTGCTTACTTCACCGTCCCACCCTTAGTGGGATGGGGAGGAGAATGGGGTTTTCTCCAAAAAAAACCCCATGAGCTGAGATAAGGACAGTTTAATAGAACACCACAAGAGAGAATAAACAACAGTAATAACAATACTACTGAAGAAATAGTATAAAAAAGGAGTAATAGACAATGCAACAGCTTACCACCTCGAACCTGCCACTGCCTCTCTCACCACCACCCAGCCCACTCCACCTGCTCAGATTATGCTCACTTTTCCCAGCCAGCTCCCCATTTATATATAGTGGGCACGACATCAGTATGGTATTGAATATCCCGTTGGCTGGTTCAGTTTGGTTATCCTGGCTGTGGCCGCTCCCAGCTCCTGGTGAAAATCAGTCCTCTCCTAGCCGAATCCAGGAGATATAGCCATTCTGTATATGTCTTATAATAATAGTTTGATCAAACAATTTATATTATTTAGATTAATTTATATGTTTTTAATATTAAAATGGCAATAGTGAATATCTGTGTATGCCTGTTATCTTGAGAAAGGGAACATAGGTTTCTGTTTTAAATGAAGGTTGTTGACTGAAAATGAGACAGCACCAGCTCAAAAAAAGGAGTTGAAGATGGCCAGTGGCTAGAGCCTAAAAACCACGGAACAGAAATGCAGGAATCAGCACACTTCCTTTCTAGGTTTGCCTGGTATTAAGACTGAAGTCAAAGCTAGAAAACACAATGTTCCTTTTATTCCTCTATAGATAGTAAACTCTAAGAAGCAGTGCATGCAGGTAGTCTCTCAATGACACAAACTTGGAAGTCATTACCTGGGGCATACAACCTGCAAATGGCTCTTTGAGAACTGGCATTGCCAGGTGCTGAGCCATGAAGAATGAGGTTGTTCCCCCATCAGGAAGGTAAAGAAGAGGCTACACATGACTTCGGCATCCCCGAATTGCCCCAGTTAGTCAACCCGATACTACTAGGTAGCAGATAGGATCACTCCCGGCAGTATTGTAGCATTGAAATGGACTGTTTTCCTGTTTGAGAGAAGATTACTCACTAACTTCTAGGGCATCAAGTATTTTGTTGTGCAATTAAGATCCTTGTGAATACAGCCACTTTTACAGCAAGCTAACTACAGGTGTCCCTGTATAGCTGCCTTAAGCAAGGAATAAAACGTTTTCTCTTAATTAATCCATTTACTTTCTGTTTTCAACTGCAAGGGAAAACACTCGCTAAATTGGCTTAGATTATGTTGCAGTTTACTCTACTTTTAAAATATTAATTTAATAACTGCGACTTCTGAAAGCCAGTAATCACTTCTGCAACATCATCTGAAATGAATGAAGAGACAGTAGCTAACATTATTAATTATTTTCTCTCAAGCACTCCAAACAGAAAAGTCGCTGCCCAGAGTACTGGCAAGGTAGTGATGGGTAAATGAGGAGCCTAATCCCTAAGAAAGTGGCAACACAAGCAAGACACAGTATTTGCTGGTGTTTACCTGCCAGAGCAGGTAAAGATTGAGTTATAAGTACTATTTTGTTATGATTTGCAGAGATTTAACTATTCACTGAAGGGCAGTGAAGGCTTCTTGATAACCTATATTCCATACTGAGAAATTGTTAGAGTGTTGAGGAGTAAAAGGAAGAACGGAAATATTACATTGTTTGCTGAAAGATTTATTAATTATTCATTAATACAGAAGGCAATAACCCATGATTTATACATTTAAAAATGCAGCTGTGAAACTAGCATCCATTTTTTATTCTAGCTGGTCCTTCATAAGGAAGAGGATGGAGAGGATTTGCAAAGGTGTCACCAAAACTTCAGTGCCTGGAAAACAAGAAAAGAGCTCAGAAAGTGTAGATCTCTCAGGTTTCAACTGAGTTTTAGCAGACATTGGGATTTGTTATTACGATCCACCCCCTATACTTCTGCTAAATGAACTGTTGCAGGAGATACAAGAATAACACCTGTCAGCTAGCTATGGCATTCAAACACTTTCATTCAAACATTCAAACACATTTACTTTCATAAAATCCATTCTATAAAATACTATCCATTCAGTGCACTCACTAAGGTGTAAAATATACGAATATTACTTATGCACCAATGGAATCACATCTGGAAATTTAAATTCTGCTGTATGACAAAGAGGAGCTACAAAAACCCCACAGATTTATGAAGGAGACATAAATAGAAAGCAAAAAATAGTATTGCTCCAAAGATTTAGAAGTATCATATCCTCAGTAGAGTATGTTGCAAAATAAAATGATCCTACACCAACAAGAAACAACTAAGCTGTGTTAGTTTTAAATAAAACTTTCTTCTCTTAGGTCTTGTAGTTTGAGTTTGCTACACATTTTAACTCAGTGCTTTCTCCTGTTGAACTACTCATTGAGGAAATATTTCAGAGCCTTGCACTTGCCCTCATGAGAAGAGAATGAGTGATAGGAGCATTTTTGCGAAACAACACTTTTTTTTTTTTTTTTTAATACACACCTGTGGTGATTGCTATGTTTTTCATGGAGATAAATGAAAAATGTCTGGAAAGGTGGGGCATACATAGGAAGCATTTTATTCAATGGATGATGTCCTTTATACCAATACATGGATTAAAGCATCTATGAAGCATGCAGTGAAAAGTGATTTAGGCATGCAAGTAAAAGAATGGCACAGAACTGTAGCAGCTGGAGCAAGAGGCAGGTCACAATGTATATTTATAATAACCTGTTCCTATACAAATAGTTTTTATTGCAGGAGTGCAGGACTCAGTGTATAACTCATGGCTGAGAACAGACAAATGTCTGAAGAAATCCCAAGAGCCATAAATGGAGTACTTCTGTCAGAGGATGAAGTATTCACAGACTCTTCTCATGAATGATGGCAAACTGATCACACAGGAAGAAGTGCAAAAACTCTTACAAGGATAAAATAAAAGGCAGAAAAGTCAACCACCACGTGAAAAGGGAAAATTTATGGAAATACTTAATTTTTTCAAAGAATGCGCAAAGAATAAAAAAAGAGTACTTTTAGAACTCCAATTATCAGAGCAACACAAGTGCAATAAGTTGTGTATAATGCATATATGTCCAGCAAAAAATTGTGCTGAAGTATACACTGTAACTGCTGCAGCCTGGTCTTCAGCACCCTCTATGTCAGTCAGTCAGTCATGAGAGAGAGGGAAACAGAGCATTCGGAATCTACTGCCTTCAAACCAAAATGCTGTACTGTAGAGTGTGTACTATGATTTCCATATGGTTATTGAGAGATAAATATCATATATCAATTTACACCATAATTGGAACTGTGCCTGCAGTAAACAGACAACAGCAATGGGATGAATAAACAAAGGAAGACTGACAAAGAAAATTTTGTAGAAATTTTTATCAATTTGCAGAAACTAATATCTATTTCCTCAGTTAGAACCCTTGATTAAAGAGTGGGAAGAGGTTACATAAATTATTCAGAAGATACAGTACAGCTTTCACAGGCCCCGAGGTGCAGAAGACTACTGACCTGGAGCTACAGTGCATTATGCTACAGAACTGACCACCTGGAAATCCACCACGGTTTCAGCTGTGTGTAACGTAGGAAACACAAAACCTGCCATTTGGAGGAGGTTTTCAGTCTGTGGAACAGTTCTTGTAGAACTGTTGAGAGTTCTTCATAAAGAAATAAACACTGGCAGAAGAACAAAAGACATTATGATGGAAGCCTTAAGTGACACTGCAAAGAGATGTGTTTCTTTTGGTATTTAGAGTTACCTGGCAGTGCAATATCGAACACAACACAATGTCAGGATTCTGTAAACATATGCATGAATTCTTTGGGATGCTTGGGAGGGAGAAGATGGGAAGGAAATGAGAATATGTGTAAAATAGTTCCTGAAGACTATGTTTAAAAGCTGGTTTGGTTTTTTGGGTTTGTTTTTTTTTTTAATTATGGACTGTATCCTGCCTTTAGTTTCTTTGTTAAGAAATCTAGAGAAAAACTATGGATTCTGAAGTGGTAGCTCTGGGTTTGTCTTGGTGTAAATGAAAGCAGAATTTTGTCCTCTGCCTTCAGTCTTAAGACTGTACCTTCATACTGTTAGTTTCCATCACATAATACTCCCTGAATGCCATACAGAGTGGCTTGAACCTTTCTGAACTGGTTAACAATAGAAAAAAAAAAAAAAAAAAAAAGTAAGTGCGAGAAGATGGTTTCCTTTATGTTTCTAGTTGTGTTTCAGAGAAGAAAGAAATTTCCTTCCACCAGGAGGGAAATTGCTTCGTGACTAAAATAGCATTAGACTGTCTCCTATGAATTTTCTGAAAGCACAGAAGAGTAACAGCAAAACAGATCAAATAAATGCTGCTGCATTAATACATTTGAAAAATAAACTATGTTTTACAGCATGTATTTCAGAAGTTCTAAAGCCAGAGGAAATTATTAGATTTCCTGCATAACAACAGGCCTTAGACCTTTCTTTAATTCCTGTTTAATTAAAACTTAATAACAACAACAACCCAGTCTTGACTCGAAGTATTAATGGTTTTGTAGAACCGTCTGCAATGTGTTGTAAGTGGTTCCAAAGGCAACTACCAGCACTGTCAAAACTCCCCACTTGATTTCTAGCTAGAATTGGTCTCACTCCCTGCACCACCTACAGTACTTCTCTGCTGCATTGAGAAGCCTTCTATTACCAAACACATTCCCCAAGGCACTTACAGACAGTGAAAAAAACCACACTTTATCCCCCATAAACGTGTTTGTTTGTGGATGGAGGATGAAAGGCTCCATCTGTGAAGCTTATCAAACAGAAGGTTAAGTCATTACTTTGAAAAATATTTGAACCTAACATAATAACTCGGAGAGGAGAGGTTTTTATTCATGTGAGCTGGGTAATGAGGTAGATACACAACCCTTTATTTTTTGAAGTACTGGTAACACGTAGAGGCCCAGATGAGTTTCAGACTGGCGTTTTCTACGTGACAGCAGCCACAACTTGTTTCTTGCAAGCTGAGCTGAGTCAGACTGCAGCTCCAGAGAGAGCAACTGGAAGACAGTGAAGGCAGTGAAAATACCTTGACTCTACGCAAGTGTTCTGATCCATGCTTCAGCTTGATGGATTATGTGTGGACTGAGCCCTCTGCACACTCCTGACATGATTTTTGCAAAGGGTACAAAACCAACTGCCATTCGTCTTTCTGTCAGAGATAAAAATGTAATGACAAACTGCCCACCGGCTCATCTGGCCACCTCCTATGCACTTGCACACTTCTCCCTAGTGTAAGATATGCAATGGAATATTGTGCAATGGAAGAAAAAAAAGGCTGAAAGGAACTGGAAAAGGAACAGGGTTTTTATTTTCTCCATATTTATTCCTGCAAGTTCCGCACAGGTCCCTTAGCTATTACATCCCATTAGTAAGGTGATTTCACTAAGGGTGATATGTGCATCTGTAAAGGGCTTAGCTGGAAAAAGTACCCAATAATTAACTACAGAAGTGCTAGTGTTATTGACCGTTATGTATTTGGCCATATTTTATTTCTAGTTCCTACAAAACCTATTTTATATACAGCAAAGTTATTATACACATCCCAAGGTCACTGCACCCCAGGAAATACCTTTTCACAGATGAAAGCACCTTTAGCTACTAAAGACACCTTGGTTTCGCCCGTGGAAGGAGCTAATACGCACATTCTGAGCATTTTGAAACAAAAGCATTGTGTATATTTGTCTCCTCTGATGCTGCCAGCACTCTGGTCTTTATCACAAAATAAAAAATACATGACTCTGTTAAGACAGGGTGCTGCCTGTATTACAGTGCAAATAAAGAATCTTTGTGCAAAACCCTTCTCTTTGTTTTTAGTGGAAGACAGTACAGGGAGCAGGTTTTAAAAAAAAAAATAAAGGAATGATAATTTCCAGGATAGTAAAGCACACACAAAAGAAGTGAAGCAGAACATATAGGCTGGACATAGAAGTCATCATTAAAATCCAAACAGTTTTCTTCAAAGCTTCTTGTAGATGACAAATGTCATCTAATTTAATGTGTAATACATATCATCTGCTTACTGCACCATCATACACACCCTGATACAATTTAAAGCACCATAATTATGGCAATCCTTGGCCCACTAAGTAAAAACAATAAATCAAAACCAGTAAAGCAGGGTAGAATTCAAACCACGCATCCTGCTTTTGAGGAGAATACAGAAGGCGGCTTGAATCACCCATCACACAGGCCTACATGATCTGTATGTAAAATTTGCTAAGATATACAATTAATTTTTTAAGTAGACAACATAAGCAGAGGATAAAATGTTTTTCAAGGATGCCCTTGCACACAGGATGTGATTAATACATGATGAGGGAATCGGCTGTCTCTATGAATGCCCAGACTGAAGCTTACTGCAAAGGCTAGTGTCAGCAAGGGGGAAATTAAGATTAGTATCTAAAGCAGAGTATTCAACTGTAGCAGATAGCTAAATATGACCTTGTTTGTACTGATGAAGGTCCACTGGGCTTCAAAGGATCCATACTGTCAAGTTCAAACTGGATGCTGATATAAATAACGATTCTAGACTCTGCATTGGGGTCTCCATATACATGCCCATGACAACACAAACACTCAAACTTGCTAAACAGTTTTCTGGTTTTTGAGTAGAAGAACGTATTTTCAAGGAAATTCTGCTCTGTGCGTTTTAGCTTGCTCCCTCTGTCACTGCGATGAAGAACTGAATACTCAGTTCCTTTCCTAATTCTATCAGAAACAGGTGCTTCAGAAAACTGTACCTGCTTTCTTGACCAAAATGCAAAGCCTCCCAAGGAGTTATGTAAGTTATTTAAGCTTTCTCTAAAATGGGATAACTATTTGGAATTCATTCTACTTAGTTCAGTCAGCAGCTATTTATGTGCTCTGTATGTTGTCATCAAAAGAGTAAGGTTAGTACAAAAAAGTACAGTATTAATATAATAAAAATGAACATAATCAGGGCTTAGGATAACCTATCCGGACTACAGGTGAATGCACATTTTAAACTACAGACATGACATAAATGACTGTGCCGGACACCAAGTTCCACAGCAGAATATTCCCAGGCCTTATATTACAGAGATATAATCATAGCTGGCACTCCAGGGCTATGTTATTAAGAAAACCTTGTCCCAGGCAAAAGCTACCTAAGAAAAATATGCAAAAAGGGACAGAGAGAACAGTAACCACAACAGCAACAGAAGTATAATCAGGTATAGTAAATACTGAAAGTGTCAAACTGAAAGAGGTGTGACAAATACATGTTCTAGGTTGAGTGCCTAATATGAAATAAACATTAAAAAAAAAAATTCTGTTTGGATGCTATATAGGACCAGAATTTTATAGCAGTGCTATAAATAGTTAAAATTAGCCTCTCTTATAATGTCTCGAAATGTATGAGTTAGCTCATATATATTTTAAGTAGCATTTTGTAGGGCAAACTGTTATAAAAAACAAATGTGGTGTGAAAAGCTTCTTCTTCCATACACACAAGATTTCTACAGACGTTCAAATGCACTTTCAATACCACGTGATCATCTTTGCACAATGAATGAGTGCAAAAAGCAGACAGTAATGTTCTGTGTCTATTACGAACGTCAGGGCTTTTGGAGGCTTACATGAATCCATTACTGCTAATAGGAGGAACCATTGTGTAAGTTCCATTTTGATGGGAAAATGGACTCAGGAACATTTCTAACTTGAAGCACTTTTAGTTACACCAGTGCGATACGCATGATAGGACTTCTGAAGTACTTAACATCCCACAGTTTGGTGTCAAAGGAAATACAGTAATTCAGCACTTGATCTCTTTCCCCTATTTTACACTGAGAAACTGGTCTCTCTTCTAATTAAACAAATGCAGATGGAAACCCTGGGGCAAGATATGGTGTGGATTGAGTGAATGACCAATTGGGAAACAAAACCCTGAAATGATGCCGCTCCTGGATGAGGGTGATAGTTTTTCTTCATGTAAAAGCAGGGGTTTGTCTGTTTTCCCATTCAACAATGAGCTCCGCTCCCATGAAACTGCCAGATGGGCCAAGATTTTCAGCTCAGTTTGCTTTTGATGTCTGCTTGGGAGAACAAAACCAAACGTCTCCTCTCCCCTCCATGTCTTGCTATTATGGAAAAATCCTGTACTTCCTCCAGATAGTGTGCAAAACATTTTGCAGTAGGGAAAAGAAACAACATGAAGATACTGGACTGCAAAAGTCGTTCTGACGTGATTAAATAGGCGTAGCTGGAACAGAAAGACAGGAATAAGTTTTGTTCATTTAAAATCAAAACTTTTTGCTTTTCTTCTTCTTGTTTTCTTTCCATTAATGGATTAGATATGCACTTTTATAACCCTGAAGAACTAATAACAATAATTTGTTGTTCTGTCAGCATGTCACAGCTTGATATTATCTGATTTTGTGCCATGAATTTGTTACACTTTAATTTAAGCATTTACCTAAGGGTTGGTTCCTTACAGGAATAAAAACCCAGGTAGATTACATACGTAAGTATGTGCTACAGTCATCAATTTAATAAAGAAATTCTATTTTCTTTCTATGTAAATTTATAAAATGCGCTCACTTCCCACCCAGTACTACCTTGTCTGTGACTTGGGTGAATACATGCAAACGAAAAAGCTACTTTATTCTGACTGAATGTGTCACAAATTAAGAAAATGAGCTGCCGTAGAGGACACGTGCTGCAGAGGAAATCAAAAAGGACTATGTGGTCAAACTCAGAATGCGTTTGGAATTGTTCTAGGGGGAAAAAAATAAAATGAGAAAAAGAATCCAGTCTCAAACTGTATTCAGACAGCTGTAGCTGTAAGCAGACACAGTCATAGTCAGAAGTGTTCTGGTTTACTATAAGCTTGATACCAGTTAGAGACTAGAATATTACTAAATGGATTTTGTGTTGCATTCCCCAACGTTTTTGCATTTGCTTGATTGCCAGATGTTCAGTGCATATTTACGGTCATATGAAAGAATGACAAAATATGTAAGTACATGCATATATAGGTTCATGTGTGTTTGTGGTAGGAAGGGTCAATGTACTGCATTATAATTTAGTGTATATTTCATTATCTTTTTTTTAATAGCTTCAGAGAGTAGAGTAACAGAATATTCTTTCCCTATTAATTTTGAGCTTTGTTTTAAAAATAAAACTTGGTTTAAAAGGAAGTATCACTGACAAATCCACAGGTTCCTTTCAAAAGAGACTATTCAAGCCCATAACACAGCCATTCATTGTTCATTCATTATTCACTGCTGGTTTTAAACTTCAAATTCATCATGATGATAGTGGAGAACTTCACATTCAGATACTGTGTACTTGACCATTTAATAATGTTTATAATTTCAAGATAACAAGTCTTCTTTATGAAACCTGATAATCGATTTAAAATTGATTGATTCTCATCCTTTACGTGCATTGCACAGTATTACTGTAGAGATTTACTGCACAGCTGAATGTTGTATGGAATGGGCATCACATCTGGGACTTTTTTCACGTATTACCTAACACAATTAAGCATAGCACTTCTTTTAGAAAAAACCATGGATATTGGAGGTCTATGAATGTTTAATGTTTTACGTGTGCCCGATCCAGATCAATACTGGTTCTGTTCCCCACTTGTATCTAGACAGATTCCAGTTTATAGCTTGATACTTTGATGCCCATTTTATAAAGAAGATAAAGAGAGGAGCAGATGATAGAGAGGAAGATAAGCTAAGGAGATGCTTTGTTTAGAATACACAAGGGGAATTTAAGAGAATTCATATGACGGATTGCTTGGTTGTATTTCAACCACTAAGATATAGCAAGATTAAAAAAAAAAAAAAAAAGAAACCCCAAAGAATTAAAATATCTGTCCTCTTCTGCTTGGAGAAAGTATATACATGCTTATAAAAGATAAATTAAAAAATGAGAAACGTATCAGATATAGTAACAAAAAAAAATAGTCTTGGATTACTTTGCATTTCATTATATTAATTTATCACAATAGGTTATATGAAAGTTACTTTCTCATTACTAATTTCAAATTCAATAGGTTCTGGTATGCCAACCAAAATGGATATGTAAGAAGATTTGGAGAGGAGAGTGGAAGGGTCTGTACGCTTAAATTGGAGATTGTCCTGGTTTTGGCTGGTCTAGAGATAATTTTCCTTCTTAGTAGCTAGAATAGTGCCATGTTTTGGATTCAGCATGAGAAGAATGTTCATAATATATGGATACTTTTAGTTGTTGTTAGGAAATCGAGGACTTTTCAACTTCCCATGTTTCGCTACTGTGCAGGAGCACAAGAAGCTGGGAGGGAGAATAACCAGGACCCAAACTGGCCAAAGGGATATTCCATACCATAGAACATCATGCCCAGTATATAAACGGGGGGAGATGGCTGGGGAGCTGATGTCTGCTCAGGCATAGGTCAGCAGGTGGTGAGAATTGTATTGTTCATCACTTGTCCTTTTCTTGGGTTTTATTTCTCTCTTTCCATTACATACCTTTTCATTACTATTATCATATTTTTATTAATATGATTATTATATATAATTCTAGTTTATTTATGAAAGTGTTCTTATCTCAACCCATGAGGACTTTTTTCCTGATTCCCGCCCCATCCCACTGGGAGGGTGGAGGAGTGAGTCAGTGGCTGCATGGTGCTTAGTTGCTGGTTGGAGTTAAACCACAACAGATATAAATACCCAGAAGATTTCTTCAGAAGGTTCCACAGTATTAAAGAAGTATTCAACAAGTCGCACCTCCTCCTCCTTAATTGAACACTTTTTCTATTTTGATCAGAATATTAAATTCTTACCAGAAGCACATTTCAGACAGTAAAGTGGCTAATACAGACAGTGAACCACTGTGAGAGGTGGGGGAGCTAAAAGCTTTGTCTCTAAAATACTCTGCTGAGGTTCAGTAGAGACCTGAAGTGCAGCTGGAATGTATGAATAATTAAGATTATCACATAATTTCTGATCTTTCCTTCAAAACAAGAACAGACTACAGAGATTTGTAGCTAGAAACTTCAGTGTCTGTTTTTTTGAACAGTATCTGAATAGCTGCTACGGCACTAAATAGCACTATGCCTACAAGTTTAACATGGCTTACCTTATGTTACTAATCAGCAACGGGCATCTACTTTCTTAACATCACACATTACATACATTTAACTTGCTAGAGAGGAATATGGACAAGAATATGGAGTAATATGGACTATATTTGGGTTTGCATGGCAAGGTTTTGGTAATAGGGGGCTACAGGGGTGGCTTCTGTGAGAAGCTGCTAGAAGCTTACCCTGTGTTCAATAGAGCCAATGCTAGCCAGCTCCAAGATGGACCCACAGCTGGCCAAGGCCAAGCCCTTCAGCAATAGTGGTAGTACCTCTGTGATAACATATTAAGGTGGAGAAAAAAAACACTGCACAAGAGCAATTGCAACAGGAGAGGAAAGAGTGAGAGTATGTGGGAGAAACAACTCTGCAGACACCAAGGTCAGTGAAGAAGGAGGGGGAAGAGATGCTCCAGGAGCCAGAGCAGAGATTCCCCCGCAGCCCTTAATGAAGACTATGGTGAGATTCCCCCGCAGCCCAAGGAGGAACCCATGCTGGAGCAGGTGGATGTCCGAAGGAGTCCGTGACCCTATGGGAAGGGTCCATGCTGGACCAGGGTCCTGGCAGGATCTGTGGACTCATGGAGAGAGAAGCCCATGCTGGAACAGGTTTGGTGGCAGGCCTTGTGATCTTGTGGGGAACCCACATTGGAGCAGTCTGTTCCTGAAGGACTGCACCCCTGTGGAAGGGACTCACACAGGAGAGGTTTGTGAAGAACTGTAGCCCATGGGAAGGACCCGCGTTAGAGAGTTTCATGGAGGACTGTTTCCTGTGGGAGGGATCCAGTGCTGGAGAAGTGTGAGGAGTCCTCCCCCTGAGGAGGAAGGAGCTGCAGAGACAACATGTGATGAACCAACTGCAACCTCCATTCCCTGTTCCCCTGTGCCACAGTGAGAGAGGTAGAGAAAATTGGGAGTAAAGTTAAGTCCAGGAATAAAGGAGGCGTGGGGGGAAGATAAGATTTGGGTTTATTTCTAATTATCCTTCTCTGATTTGATTGGTAATAAATGAAACTGATTCCCTCAAGTCAAGTCTGTTTTGTCTGTGATGGTAATTGCTGAATGATCTGTACCCATCCTTATCTCGACCCATGAGCCTTTTTTTTTTTATTGTCTCTCCCCTGTCCAGCTGAGGAGAGGGAGTGATAGAGCGGCTTTGGTGAGCACCTGGCATCCAGCCACGGTCAACCCACGACACAGAGTAAGTCCATGACTACCCTTTTGAAGGAGCCCTCGCCTGTATGTGACACCAGGGCTAAATTACTGAATGTTGTTCATTTCATAGATCATGACGTCTACTCATTCCTTTCTACAAAATTCACATTCACAGAATCGGGTGTTACTTTTAGATATGCTGACTATTTAAAATCTCATCCATGATTATACAACGGTTTTTATCAAAAGAAAAACCAACCAGAAATATTGTTGCTTGAAATACTAGTCCATAGGGTACCCCTCTTTGCTCCCTTTGGAGTGTGGTTGCTATTTAAAGAAAAATGTCTTGATTTCAAGCAAATTCCTGCTGTCAGTATCATGTAAACAACATAACTCAAAAGGATTGGCACGTTATGGCTAGCGTAATGAGGAAAGACTATGATCTGAAGGACACAAATAATGAATGATTGTGTTGCTTTACCAACGATACCCGTGAAGTAAGGAGTAGACAAGGGACACTAAAAAAAGAGCTTAAATTATTGCTAGTCTGCAGCATTTCAGGAGTTTTTTCTAAATATATGGGCAGAATGCAACAGTTAAAAAAGCACATTATGCTGAAGGCAGAGGTCATCAACGATTTACACAGTAAGCCAGCAGATAATTGAGCTGGAGGATTATTTGAAATTTGCTTAAAATTTGTTCTTAAAAGTAAGTATGAAAATTATGTTTTCAATATATTTTTTGGTGCTAGGTAGGTTAGAAATGTCTGAAAAGAATTTTGAATTATTCTTACTGCTTCGTAAAAAGAGCAAACTATGTATCTGAAAATATATTATCTTTATTCTTTTTCACTAAACGTTTAGCCCTTCTCCCCTGTCTTTTATGAAAAGTTACCATTAATTTACAAAAAAATTATTTTTCTGGTAAATAATTGTACATTAAAACTGCACATTCAGTTGAGCTTTCCTGAAAAGCTTGTATGATGCTGGGCTGTTTTTTGTGCAAATTATCTTTGAAGGAATTACTCATATGAAGTAGGTTTTCAGAAGAATATTTAAAAATTTTTAATAGATAACTTTTCTACATTCCTTAAAATTTCTCCCATTATTGTCATTAATTTATATGTCTCTGCTCATTGTGAATATGAAAAAAAAATCTCTCACAGTCCAGTATTCTATGAATAACTTCCACTCTTTCAAAACCTGATATTTTTTGCTAGAGTTGAGCATTGTAAATGGGGGGAAAAAAAAAGTGCAGCAGAAGAGACATACATTTAGAACAGACTTCTGAAAAAACTATATACTTTATACACCAAAATAAGAAAAATAACAGTTGGTACTAAATCTACATATAGATTTTTCTTTTCAGCATGATGTTTTTTATGTGTTTTTGTATAGAGGCCATCACACAGGATTAACAAATGGTTGGATAAAAAACTACCATCTGGAAGAAAGGTTATAGGTTGTCTTGTGCCATTAGGTCTTCTGAGAAACTCAGTGATTTCCATTTGTTTCCGCTTTTGTGGGTCCTTTTTAAGGTGAGCACTGAACACTGAGAACCAACAAACCAAACAGGACTTTCCTTTTTCCACCTTGCTGCCCCGAATACCAGTCATGCTGTAGAGCCCAACTCATTTTGTGGCTTGTCTCCTTGCTACTGTGGAGCACAATAGAATGTCCTGTTTACCAGTACAGGGTGTTCCGCAATTTTATCTCATCAAACTAAAATCACCTTCCTTGAAAAATAGAGAACCATCATACAAAAAAATAAATACAAACTGCAATGAAAATCATACCTAAAAAACAAATGCAGAGAGAAGATGCAAGAGTTTGAAACATTGCTATAGGCTGTTCCATCACATAAATTTTTTACTTTTAACTACTTCTAACTACTTTTAAATACTTTTAAAAGTGTGTGCATTAGATAGGTAACCAGAGCTGATGAGAAGTATCTCTAATTTCAGAGTAATAGAGAATACAGAAAATATAAGTAATAATAACTTTAAAAAAATCTATGGAATATTGATAGGATTCTTAATATTTTTAATCAAACTACAGAAGTGTGCACATACTCTTGTTATGTAGTAGGAAGCAAGTTCCAACCCAGAAAATTCTTGACCATTTCAGCCAAAATAACGTTAAGGGCTACAGTGAGACTTCAAAGCCTACCAGATAATTTCAGCCAAATGATTTGATTTATACCTATGCCATGTGAGAGCTCTGAGTCAGTTGTCTTGCAACCAGACTATGCCTTAATTTCAAAAATATCCTCTTTCCATTTCCCTTCAGAGACTCCGATGCTGTTACTCCACTTAATGCATATTACAGTCTATGTTCACTTCTGTATGATTATTATTGTTAACAGCAGCGCAAGCACCTTCATCACTGTCACAGCTAGGGACCCTAGTCATAGCTGAAGATTTCAATGTGCAAGACATTGTGAAAACACAGAATCAAAAGAAAAAACCACTCTTCTCATAACTATTTTTTGAAATATTAAACAAGTAGTAGATAGGAAGATAGAGCTGAGGAGAACCAACAAGAGGAAAACCTGTCCTTTGGCAACAGCCACTGGCCTCAGTACCCTGTCTGCTCGGTCAAGTCCTCCAGACAAGGAGCATTGACAGGAAAACGGAAGGCAGTAACTTTTCATACCGCTTTGCCTTCCATGCCTATTAATGCATGCACCAGTCTGCCCCTGTATAGAGAGTGGAAATAAAAAAAAAAAAAAGCTTTTGTCTGGGAGAAAAATAACGAGGGTATACAGGCCAGGATTGGGCGCTGACCAGAGGTGGGAATCAACACTGAGTTGCTGATGATAAGTGGAAAGGGACAGACCTTGAGAGGCTTTGAGAACAGAGAACCACCTCTAATCAGATGTTACAGAAAGCAGACGGAAGTGAAGCGTTGCGTGCAGGGAATCGATACATCAAAACCAATGGACTAACAGAGCATTCTGTCGATCAGATTAGAAGGTACTGAGCAACACAAGGACACTTTGCTGGTTTTTGTTTCAAAGTGAGAATCCTGTAGCCCTCCACTCGCACTAATTCTCATAGCTAAGGCTTAGAAAGCAGCCTCAGATCTGTGGTATCTATGGGATCAATGGACAAAGCTGCAGCTGGTGCACAGCAGCTTGATATAGAGGTGACCGTGAGGGGCCAGGACCCAAGGAGGGAGGTGTTGGTGAGAGGCAGCAGCCCCTAGACTCCATGCTTTGAAGTCAGAAAGGTCTCACAATTGCTGAAGTGGCACAGAGGAAAGCTGATAGCACCTGTGCACGAGGCAAGGAGCCCAAACAACCATCAGCAGCATTTTGTCCCTTCCACAGGCTGTATCTTCTGGCTTTGACTGGATTTTTACAAATGTGCGGAAGATATAATATGCAAAATAAAAACCTGTTTTTTAAATCCCTCTTCAAGGGCACCAAATTCATCCTTCTTAGAAAAGATTAAAAGCATTTGGGTTGCTCAGCTTAACAGAGAGGAGAGCAAAAGGAACTAGATGATCTTTAAGGGTTCTTTCCCATGCAAATCATTCTATGATACTATTTGTTTTTTAAAAAAACTATGAGAAGTTAAAGAACAGAATTCATTATGATGATTGTATACCCTATGTACCTATGGATAATATTCTAATTTAACTCACAAGTTAACAACCAAATTCTAAAAATAAATAGCTAGTATAATAGTTTCCACTGAAGCCAAATATCACCAAAAAAAGTCATGGTAAGGATAAGGATTATTGTTAGAGATTATTTTTTTAACTTAGTTTTCATAGCTAATTTTGCTTCACTTGTACTGATTCCTTCAGTCACTTTCTATAAATCTTTAGTTCTTCAAATATTGCTAATCTACATTTTCTAAAATTACAAAGTTCTACGACGAGTAGCAACATAAACACAGGCTGGTTTGCAGTTTCCACAGCCGTATTTTGTTCTTTGACAAAACCATCACATTCATTTTCAGAAAACAAAATTACTTAATGTTTTGTTTTATTTTCCCTTTGAGAAAGGGAAGGGATAAAAACAGAAACACATGCTGGGAAGTAAAAGACAAAATAACTGAAAAATAAAGGCTGTTCCTAAGGTCAAACTGCTCCTGAAAGAAAGTAACAAACAAACCACTGAAAGGAAGTTAGCTATCCCTCTTTAGGACTCCGAATGAGTAGTCTAATATTTACCAAATGCAAATGATTTCCAAGCTGCAGCTGTAAGACCTGCAAATCCAGATTTCGCTCATTCTGTATGTTTTTATTTCACTTATAAAGCAACTGGAGCACAGGTTTTTTATCTTTGTAAAGTTGAAATCATAAAGTTGAAATTCAGTTTTTGTTTTAATGTCACAGGAATACTACTTTTTGTTAGTTCATAATAAAAGCTCAGAAGCTCGTAGTGAAATTATAATTTTTGATAAATATATCTCCTGTTAATTGAAAAATATTCTTCCATCAATAATGCTTTTGGCAGCTACTCATTCTGCTTCTTATAATACTTTTTGTTCAAGATAAATTATGTCACCCATGATAGAGATCAGTATAGCTCTGATCTAGATTAGGGTCTCCACTGTAAAGGAGGCTTTAAACGATAACACTTTGCAGATCTTACAAAACAGTGAAAATATAGTGGCTTTTGCAAAAACCCTCTGGCAGTAGTTGAAAAGTCCAGTGATCCCAACACCCTCTGGTATAAAAAGCTGTCTGTGTAATGAGCGGAGTTGCCTTTGTTCAATAGGGAGTGAAATCAGGGCCTTGATACTTGGAGCAACTCTCAAATGGCTGCAGATCCTCTATTGCCACATTATTCATTTCCCTCCCTGAAAACATTCTTACAGCTGTTCCATTCACTCTACAGAAAGCCTCTTCTCCAGATGGTGGGGTATCCTACTGGAGGCTGATGCCATATCAGATCCCTTTGCAAGAGGTCCAGGGCTGAGGAAAGCGTGGAAGAAAATTTGGTATACTCTGAAAATGTGTAGTGTCCTTGTGAAGGACACAGAAAATTATTATTATTTCAAGCAGAGAGTTACTATTCTGGCTTGGAGGATAAATACATCAGTGAAGAGTTATAGCACTCAATTTTTTCTTTGCTCTTGCTTTCCATAGTTTGTGTAGCCACTTACTCCCATTGGGCTAGACTAACTAGAGCTGAAGTAGATGAAAATTATCTTGTGTTTCTTCAGCATCAGTTGCTCTATGGTATAAAGCCTTTTGGCTTCACTAGAGGTATTGGGGCCAATTCTGTCCTAACCTGTTCCCTGTGCAATTGCACTGATGTCAACAAGACCAAGCAAGGTGTGTTCTTGGGAGGACGGTGACACTGATGCTCGGTTATGCAATACTCTTGGGGAGGTTTTTCCCCTGCCATAGTGCATACAGCTGGGAAGGCCATTCATTAACACTATTTCTTTCAGGATCCCTCTGAACTCAGGATGTCTCAGCTTTCTGGAGTGGTGAAGAAACAAATGCACTATTATTACAGTTGTTGACACTGTCTTTTATTGGCATGAATAGAGATTATTTGGACAGCAGCAGTAAATGATGTGCAGTAAATCAATCAGGCCAAATTGGCAGAGATTATTAACTAAAGAAACAAGAGTGGTTTTCATCTGAAAATAAATGCGCACAATGTGGTAGCTATTGTTGTTGTTTGCATGAGGCAAGTCTTTTCATGGTTTTGATCCGTGAACTTGAATAGGGAAGCATTTAATGGTGGGATGCCTTTTACAGAACACACATTTTAAAACAACAATCATTTGTCCTGGTAAAACAAATAACAGATTCTTTAATCATTTCTTCACGTACCACTGAATGCTCTAATAAGGAACTCCTTATTTTCTACTATAAAACATGTGTCCAATGAATACCCCAGCTCCCAAACTACAGGTCATAATGTTCCTTACTATAACACAGAGGATCCTATACTTTGTGTATTAATCTAATGCTGTGTTTTAGTAATCTTTGATGCAGGGGGATGTGGACTTGCTGCAGCACTAGGACTCTTCTTCCCAACTCCTTATCTTACGAAATGAAGGTACTTGATTAACTGGAAAAGAATCTGCCAGCAACAGGTCTGTTTGTTATTTAACTGAAAGAGCTGCTGTTTTCCCCTCCTCTTCTAGCTTTCTCTGGGAGTGGAATCTGTTGCACAAAACTTACAGGTCTGTGCAGCAGTTGAGAATATACCAACTACATAATCTTTTGGAATACTAGGGATAAAAGTAAATTTTTAGAAATATTTTTATTTTTTTTCCCCTGCACTTAGATACAGCAGAATAGTTAAATCTCCCTATTAATGAGGTCCAATGTGCACAATTTATCATTACATCAATGCAGCAACCTCAGCTCGATCTTGTACCAGCCACAAGCTGTGGCTACTGTTCTTCTACTAGAAATAAGGAATGAAAAACCAAATATTTTTGTATCTTAGGCATATCCCCAAACATAAGAAGCTATTCCACAATAAAGACTTTATTGGCAGTATAATTATCTTCTGCCAATTGTTAGCTGAGCAATTCTTCTCACGTTGCTCAGTGATGTAACTACGCTAGCAAAAGATGTAGGCACACAGCAGGTCTGCGGAGTGAACACCCAGCTGGGAGAAGAATCCCGAGGGAACAGCACTGCTTCTGATGTATAGAGCCAACCTCTCTGCCAATGGTTATCCTACAGGATTTAGCAAGTTGCCTTCAGAAGGTAACTTCAGGAAAAAATTTGTTTAATTATGTTTACCACCCTTGGGCAAATATATATATATTATTCACGAATAAAGGAACCAGCTCTCATTATATCACACTAACCCTAAGATAAAAGGTTGCCCAGGAGTCTTTAATGCACTACTACCTTACTTGGTGACTGCTCTATAAAACCACTTTTAATTTTCCCCCGTAAGTTGATAGCAATTCATTCAAAGCAATTTTCCTCAATCCATTTTCTGTTCTAGGAAGCAGGTTTGTACAATGGTGCACTTGTTCTTATGTCATTCAGACACTTGAAAATGTCAGTCTGCTAATGTTCATTCTTTGTCATTAGATTCCTTTTTCTCTACCATTTCTAATCAGCAAAAATACTTCTTTCATGCAGCTTGGCACCTATTTAAGTGCTACCTCTTTTACTCTTTTGAAACAGAAGGAATGTGCGATTATGAACACATATTAATTATCTCTGTAGAGATGAAAGGGTAAAACCAAACATAGGCTTTACAATAGCAGATGGAATTATATTCAGAATTTTTATCACTCATCCTTCTATTTTAAACTGTTGTCTAATACTACACTGAATAAAAATTTAAGTCAGTCAAGGTAATGTTTTAGATAATTTTCTTAAAAATTATATTGTCTTCTAAATTTTTACACTGTAATTTTTTTTAAAAAATGCAGTTAAGGACCTCAAATTTTGTATGAAGTTTAGAAAACATCGAGTCATCCTGTGATGCAGACCACCTCCTGGCAGACATTCACACAATACCTACTGATACAGATATACAACAAAAATAAAATGTCCACTTCTGAAACCAAAATTCCAGTAATAATTGTCTTCTTTTCATCTCAACAAAGAATAGAAGGGACAAGAAAATATTTCAAACCCCAAATTATGGAATTGTTCTCCTTTCTTAAGATTAAAAAATTTCTTAATCAAGAATTAACCCTGGAAAAATCAGTGTGCAGAAAACCTGCTCAGTATATTTCCCTTTCTCACTACTGCCTCAGTCAAAAAAACCCAACAATTAAAACCACCTCAGGCACATATAGTATGTGAGTTCCCATTGGTTCTTACGAGAAAATTTCAAAAGAGATTACTGTATTTAAGATGTCTGATGCTGTTCTGCAAAGCGAGAACCATCAGTAATCTTGGGACTTCAGTTTCACTTAGAAGCGCACTACAGGAGTAGTTTCTACCACCTGTAGTTTCTCCTCCTCTGACAGGTGTCCAGCTTCCTAAACTGCCTATAGGACTTTTTTTCCCCGTTCAAGACTAACCACAACTAAATGGAGAAGGCAATTAATGTGTCAAGAGATACAAGAGAAGTGACGAAGCCCAATATTGTGCCTGACTCATTACTCCTGAACTATAATTCTCAGCTAGAAAATTAAAAGAATGACAAAGAAACAAACCCCTACAAAGCAGGATCCTCACTCCATATCCTGGGTGCTCCCTGCTCCAGAACTAAGGCATGGTAGCGCTAAGGTGAACTGACACGAATGAGCTTGATTTCGGCACGTTTTCAAGGTCTTCTGGGGCTTTTTATTTTTTTCCTTTTAGACAACATCAATGACTATTATAGCTTCAGAACTGCAACTTGCCAGGCTGCTGCTGGCAGCACCAACTGAGGCCTGAAGGTCTCTGGCGTAAGCGCCACTGCTGCTCCCTGGCAGCGCACAACAGCCGGCTGGCTGGGGCCCTACAGCGTATCACTGCAAGGAAGCTCAGAAATGGATGGATCTTAGTACAGCGAGGGACTCTGTTTTTCTACCACAGCTCAGGCTTGCACATCTGTACACAGTGTTTGTCTTCGTCCCCAGCTAGCATACCAGAAAGGTTACTGCTGGCTGTGTTTCCTTCCATGTCCTCTTCAGACCTCAGTTTCAAATGTCAGGTATGGGGTCCCTTTGAGGTTACATACAATCTGCATTTTGCATCCGACTGGTTTAGTTTAGGAATCCCACATTCTCAGCAGAACCCCGTTTTACTCAAAAACAGGCTTTGGAATAACCTCTAACTGATCTTCGTTTTCATTTAAAATCAGGATATTTGTAAGAGGAGAACTCACTTTCTATGTTCTAGATGAAGTGAGAGAAAAATCAGGAGAGTTTCTGTTTAAGGATAAGTAATTTAATTAATAAATGATAATGTATGCCTAAGCAGCTATGTTTAGGGCTCTTCTGAGTCCAGTTCTAGAAAACGGCCACTGCTAAACAGACATCACCTACGTAGATGGTCTGTTATGTGATGCAATACAACAAATTCTTTGGGTTTGTACAGTGTTTTACAATGTCTTAACATTCTTCTTCCCTCTTCTTTCTTTTTCGTTGCTTTTTCCATAGTTCCGTTAAGTTCCTTCTATATCAGTTTCTGTTTTTTTCCGTTCTTTCCTCTATCAAGACATAGTAAAACATTTCAATACTTATTTCTTTTTGCTCAGGTGGCACCCTTCATTTTCTGATTTCCCTTCCTGGAAATCTCAATCCTAAAATTATAATGTTTTATCTGCAGAGAGCCTCTTGATGGCATCTTGTTCAACACCCTGCTCAAAGCAGAGGCATCTTAAAAGCTAACTTAAAGTTAACTTCCCAGAATATTCGAGCAAATACACCACTGGACTAAGAACTGGGTAAATGAACTCTACCAGAAGATAACTACATTTAAAAGGAAGAGATAATACAACCTCAACCACACCTTGCTGAAATTTTAAGCTAGATTCACCAGTATAGAAAGAAATTTAATTGTGTCTATTTCTTTAAAAATATTCTAGCTGTTTTATATTTTAATTGTCTATTACTGCACTAAAGTATACAAACAATATAAGAAGATATATTTATTTGTGAAAGAAAATATGACAGTACATGCAGTATAATATAGATGGAAGGGATAAAATGGTTTTTTTTAAATGGGGGCCTTCTTACCTCTAGGAAGCATTGTAATGAAGAATGCATTGGTCAAATCTTTATAGCAAAAAAATTCCTTTCTTTTTTCCTCTGTAGCATCAACTAACTATTTAGCATGAAAATATCCAGAAAACCTATTGTTCTTAGTGAATTCTGTTCCTTTATATTACCAGATGCTCTTAACTCTGAAATTGATTGGCCTCATAAGTTACTGAATGAGTGTCCCATTTAGTTTGATCAAATTACTACCTCCTGTAATATGATATACCTTAAAGTTCTTTGGAAGAATGCCACAATATTAACCTGTACAAATCAAGTTCCCCAAATTAAAACTCCATTAGAGGAGAGGTTAAAAAATACACAGCACCACACAGCACATCTTTGCCACAGCATTTTTCAATCCATGGTAAGGAACTTGCCAGCTACAACTTGTCCCCAGGTTCATACGATCTCATCTATCAGAAAAAAAAAAAAATCTATATCAACTGTTAGAAGAAAATATTCCAAAATTTCTTCAGAAATATTTCAGAAAAACACATCAAATGCTTGATGAGTTGCTAACATCACTTAATATTAACATGTTTATCATCAGTTAAGAATTCGGGTTCTCAAAATACTTGGGAGGACTTTATAATGTTGAAAAATAATACAGCAAACAAAATTGTGTCTGGTATTTCTTTCCTTAGTGCTGACAAAATTAGTAGGATAAAAGTCAAAGCTGGCATTTCAATAGCTGGTAATAGGATGTACTGAAGATGCATCCTGGTTAGAGCTAGAACAGAACTAATCCTGTTCAGAGATTTTACTTTCCAGCTCAATCTCTTCTAACTAACTGCACGTTCTGAAGTTAACGGCATGTTTTCGCAGACAGTCTCTGCTTCTAGCAGTGATAACGCTTGATGTGTACAGTTACTGCCAGGGACTGCTCTGCAGAAAGGCTCTGGCTTCTACTTGCTCCTGTGCAGACCAAGGTCACTGCTAAATCCTGCGTGCCACCGTGGGGTGCAGTAAGTGAGAGGCTGCACCTGCGGGGAGGAGCAGACAGGACAGGTGACCCTACACTGACCAACAAGGTGTTCCATCCCATAGATGTCATATTCGGTATAAAGCTGAGGGATCACAAGGGTCAAGCTCTCTCTTGCCCTTCTCTTCAATGGCCAGTGTCCGAGGAGGACTCTGTCCGTTCTGCCTTCAGTCCCAGGCTGTGCATCCCTGAATCCAGTTCCAGAATCCAGCTCCTGAATCTGTTTCCCATCTGTTGCTGAGCCCAGCCTGGCCTTCCCCAGTGTCCGCCCACAGCATCAGTAGTGACGGTGATGTGGTTGCCATCAGAGGGGTGGATTCGTTATTGGTGTTGTATATATTTGTATACATTTGATTTTATTGTTATTATTCTCATTAAACCAGTTTCAGTTTTCTTTTCCAACCCATAAGTCTCCCTCCCTCATTCCCTTTCTCTTCCCCTTTGGGGAGGGAGGAGAGGTGGGTAGTAGAGACCATCTGTCATTCACCTAGTGGACAGCCCAGCCCTAACCCACAGTGTTATAATCCACAGTGTTAAAAAGTTTCAGTATGGTAAAAGAGTGAGTTCAGGAAGAGCCAGTCATAAACTAGATTCCCCAATCAATAAAGAATCCATCCTGAAGAGGTTCTCATTAGCTTCTTACAACACTTTAAAAAGTGATTATTGTGATTTGGTTGTTTGGTGGGGTTTGGGGGGGGTGTGGGGGAGGGTGTGGGTTGGGTAAAAGAAATTCATTATGGTTCACATCTTCTCTGTAAGGAGAACTCTGTCTTGACCCCCTTTAGTATAATTTTACATTGCAAAATAAGATAATTATATTGAAAATAGCCACTATTAATGGTTTTAAAGGCTGACTAATTTACAAAGCAATATATTCATTCTGTTGCACATTTCCATTTGGCATTATTGCTTTCAGATTATTTCCTTTTCACTGAACAGCTTTTTTAAAAAAATGTTATTCCCTGGTACATTTTCTGTTGGTTGGAACGTCTACTTTCCCTTTCTGTGGGCTGATAGAAAACCATAAACTGATGTTTTTCAAAGAACTTTTAGCTTTTTAAGCAACTATATTACATCTTTATGTTGCCTTCTGTCCAAGGTTTCTAAGTGTAATTAGCATCTAAAGAAAATAACTTATTTCTTATGCACTTCTTAAATGGCCCAATTCAAATTTAATGGAGGATGATAATGTGCAGATTTTTAAAGTGAAACCAATCAGTGAGTGGGGTCAGAAAGAGCATATTCGTTAAAAAAGGGAGCATCTCGTTTCCTGAGTATCCCTTCCTATCTGGGGAAAAAAAAAAAAAAGAAGAAAGAAGACCTTGTAGTCCTTGCAGAAATGGCCCTATTCTAAAATGTCTGATCATAGTCATCTTTAAGGATATTCAAGAGTCAACCATGAATAAAACAATACTGAAAAGAATTTGAGTTCCATTTTAATGATTGCATTATGTATCTGAGGAACATTTAATAGATAAGTGAATGAAAATTAATGTAAACCTTAATCATGCAGAGAAACTGCAATGTCAGCTGAAAATAAGCCATTATTATTGAGTGCTAGGAGTAACTAATTTATTTGGTGTACTTATTTATCCAATAAATTCTATATTCACCCTGGTATATATCCAAATTTATTACTAAAAGCAGGAACAATGAATTAAAATTTTATGGAAACAGATTTCGGTGTTATATGCATTTTCTGTGTTGGAAGCTGTCAAGGTGCTTAGGGAGGGTGGGAAATGCAGTGGAATACCCCTGTGCTACGGATCAAAACAGCACACTCCTGCTAACTCTTGAAGGACAAATCCATTTTATTCCTCTGCTATGAGCCGGACCACTGGGAATGATGGACAAAACCTCTAAACAACTACTTTTATTTGACAGCTCTTCTGTTTGTATACTCAAAAGACTCCAGGTGTGTACCAAAAGCCAACTGCAGGAGCAGCTCTTCATCAAAACCAGAAACATACTGTTATTTCTTCTAGTCAGCCATCTAGGTAGAAGATGAGACATAATATAAAGAATGCACATGGGGCAATACAAGAAGCAGTGAACTCAACATGTCAGTTAAATAAGAAATGTGTTGTTTTTCACTATACATCAAGAAGCAGCAGAATGTTTCAGTCATGATAAGAGAGTTTGATGGATGGCAACAAGGTGCTTGTTTCCCCCACATGGGAGGTACAGCCTGGGAGATGCGTGAAAATATCACAGAACCTTAAAAACCGAACAACTGAAAATGGTACCATTCTTCAGTGAAAGGCAAGAGATACCTGATTAGAGGAGGACAGACTGTTCAGGGCCTGGAATGGGACCACAAGTTTCTTTCACTCAAAGTCATCAGGTTTTTCAATAACTTCTCAGTAAATATGAGCAGCCCCAAACTTTATTTATAAAAGGCAAAGGAAAAGGTTGTTGCAGAAAATCAAGATGGCCTGGATAGTTTTAGCTGGATGTGTGGATATTACCCTAGGGAGATTACACAGGAAGTATCTATAGAATTTATATGTTATTTCATGTGAGGACCTACACTGGTATCACAGAAAAATGCCATCCTGACTGACAAATAAAGACCGAGGAAGGCAGTAATAAGGAGAAATTTGTGTGGAAAATATTAAGACCTCTGATATAACAGTGTGAATTTGAGTTGATGCTTCAGTGGCAAGACAGGAGTGACAGATGTGTGATTCATGCTCCTAGAGGCAAGAGTTGAGATGAGCAATGGATGAGAAATAAATTTTATGAAGATGAAAAGAACCAGGACAGAGCCATGTGAGACCCCACAAAACTGCTAGAGGGGGAACTGCTGTAATGCATGCTGAAGGAGGGATTACAAATCGAACCAGGAGGAAAAGCTGCAGTAGGCCAGGGGACTGAGGGTAAGGTTATCACAGGCTGATGAGGATGGGGAGTTCTTACACATGCCAGGCATTTGCTCAAAAAGAGTTACTGAAGACTTTGGCAAGAGAAGTTTCAAAAAACTACAAGACATGGATGATGGATTAGCAACAGTCTATGACTGAATGAGAACACTCTGTTACACAAGAGAACGGAGAGAAACTGCGTTACCCAAGCTTAGATATACCTATGGTATACCCAAGATACCCGTTTTTCTCACTTCTTCAGATAAGATGTATGGGGAGGTGGGAAAGGAACCTAGGAGCAGGAAGAGGTTAAGGAAAATGAGAAAGCAAGCAAGAAAACTGTGGGATGATTATGGTGTGCTGAAAGAATAAAAAGAAATTAGATATGAGAGTTTCTTATACACATCGTAAGAGGGGCTATTCAGGGAACGGAAGAAACGTCAAAGGACAGGAACATCCAGATTATGTTCCTTGCTATTCATCTGGAAGAATTCAAGTTCCTCTGCAGAGATGGAAACAGAGAGAAGAGAAGGGATTTTTTGAACAGTTAAACAGTAAACTGGATTATAAACATTAGTACCACTAACATCTAGAAGTTTAGCTGGGAAACTGGCAAACCTGGAGCCTGCGTTGAGAGATGTGAAACAGGAGAAGTCAGCGTGAGGAGAGAATTTCCACAGTTATTTCACATCCTGACCTGGGAAAACCCCAAATCAAGAGCTGCCAATTGAGAAGACAAGAAAGGCAAAAAGGTGAAGAGGAGTAAACCCAGGGAAACCCACAACCTCTTCAGGAGCAGGAAAGGCAGAGACTTCCTGAGGAGCCATCAATACTGATTGTGGGTGCCTGGTGCAAGGGAGAGCCCTTGGGGGTGATAGAGAAAGAGAACAAGCAACCGCTGGAAGTGGAGGACTACTGGGTACCATTTCCCTTTCTCCTGCCCAACCTCAGCAAGGATCCTAACTTAATCTTGCATGTGCACAATGTTTAATGAAGCTTTCCAAAAGAAAAAGGTGAAAAAGGAAAAGAGAAAGGGTAGTAAAATAGTACAGCTAAATAGAGATTTGAAAAAAGCCTGGCCATTTTGCCAGTTTCCAAATTAATGAGATTAGAATAAAAAGCCCCAATTACAAGCCAAATGGCCTAATAGCTTCTCTAATGTCTTTTTCATAGACGTACAGTTTAACAATAAATGATCGCACTTAGGCTGAGCTATTCAATATTGTAGCATTTGTATGATTTTCCTGTCCAGATACACAAATGTAGTTTTCTTTCTTTTATTTCTTTTGTTCAGGGTATTCTCTAAACACACTGCTAATAGTACAGTTCTGCAATTTGCTCCTTCAGACATAAATAAGTAGATTCATTGGATCCGTGGCCAGATCCTTGGCCAGGTAAAATTCCACTTCACACCATTACTGCTGGAGGGTGAATGGCCATGATGGAGAGAGATGCTGCTAACCTAACCAGTCATCTCCTCTTCAGCCTATAATCCCAAGGGGATCAGACTCATTCCGCTTCACACTGCTGACTCTCAGCTGTGCAGACCTTTTTTAGCACTTACCCTGCTTAAAATTATTTTGACCTTAGTTTTATCAGACTCCGTGCTTTATCATGCTTATTTAAACTTCATGCTTTCTCTTAATTTCATGGCTTTTTCTTAGCAAATCCTGAGATAAAGTGGTTTTAAATCTATACATATGTACACAGAAACAAGGGAAAAGTCGATGGAATTTGTCTTGGTAAATTAACATTTGTGTTTGAGTTTCTCTCTCAAAGTTAGCTACCAGACTCTTCAATCGCTTCTTCTTTTAAGGACTTTGATATTGAGGGTTGGCAGCATCACTTTTGCATGCATCCTCTTCCCAAATGAACTATTTCCTCTTATTTTGTGTGTGTGTGTGTGTGTGTGTGTGTCCCTTCCATTTTTCAGGCACTAGACACTTTAGATTTAGTTTAAATAAGGGTGCTTTCATCTGAGATCTTATTTCCTAGAAATTCAGACTTTGCAGTCCAGTCCTGATGAAATGAGACCTGAAATACATTTTTAGTTCCCATTACAGAATGACACGGATTTAGAAGAAGAGAGGCCACATAAGTATCATAGGCACCTTCTTAAATGAGCTGAATCCCTCTGTAAAGTACCAAATTCCCTCTGCTAAGTGTCATGGCTACCTTATCTCACCTCTATCAGAACATGGTACAAGTGAAATAAAATGGACAAGCTTATGATGTCCTTACATCCATCAAAGATATCTCTGTAGTGTCCATATCATACTCAGGTCTGCACTCAGACTGATTAGGAAAATTTGAGGCCTTATCTTCTACTTAATAACTTTTCTAAAAATAGGGGGAAAGTGTAACAACACTCAAAATGAATAGATCATTTAAATTGCTTTGATATGGAAATGCCAAACACCCAAACAAAGATACGAAGTTTATGCAGGGTCAGAAATTTTCATGCTGATGCAATCAATAATGGAAGATAGAGATGTTTTTTTTAAAAAACCACCTTTCCCTGGCAATTTGCCTTGTACCAATCCACACCAACTGCTTTATCCTCCTCCACAAGAAATCAAATACTCTGGAATTCATCCTGTGGCTATGTTGGAGTTTCTTCATGGGCTAAGACCTCCAATATCAGTTATATATTCATAGTGTTTGTTTATAGGGCATTTTATAAAGTCATAAAAGAGAATGCATGTACTGTGGCAGGGTTGCCAAATTTTACTCTAACAGTTCATGTGCTGCAGTGTGATCCATAACTCACTTCTGGAAGACGCTTAAAGCGAGAGGAAAAAAAATCCCTGTAGCTTAGTAGAAAGTTTCCTACGATTAGAGTTTTATGAGACTAGACATTCAAATTGCACATCTTCTAACTGCTATTTAAATTTTCAAGCTGCTCATCACATACATTATTTAGAAAGTCCACAAGTCATAATTTAAAATAGTTGTAAAGAGTAATTCTCTTATTTTTCACTAAGTTCCATGTAATTCTTTAATCTTTCTTCCAAAAATCTAATCCACCGGGCAGAAGCAGTATTTCTTGGAGATGAGAAATGTCATATTTCCAAGAAACAAGACTTGGGATTTTACTGTCAAAAACAAATGCCTGCTAGTGGGGCAGCACTGTATTAGATGACTTCATGGGTAATATCAATCTGGTGCTCAATGATGTGAAAAAAACACCGAAGCCTGAAATGCAAGGATTGTTAATTGATTTTCTGTGCTTATAAGCGGCACCTCTCAAAGAAAAATGGCCTGCCACTTGACGGAATAGATTTCCTTTATAGTTACACCCCACCCTTTTGCAACTAAATCCATAAGGAGTGAGCAACGATGAATTAGTTTTCAGGATCCTCAAAACGTGGCAGTTGGATATACAAAATACATGGGAGCTCGGTATTACAAATCCTAGATACCAGGTTTCCAAGCACCTCTCTTCCCAGTTCAGCACGCAGGGAGGGTCGGATACAGAGCAACATCACCAGGTTGATGTGTCTTTGTGACTGTAACACGGTGAGGTTCCATTTGACACTGAGGTCCAATTCCAACTTAGGAACCATACTAGAAAACTTGAAAGATAAGAGAATATGATACACGCACTCTGAAGGGTTACAATTATGAAGCGGAATTTGATTAAACCTGTTAGTATCGTATGCTGCACAGTGCTGTGATTACAGCAGTTTCACCTAACTCTCCTTTGAAACAAAGCGCATGTCAATGTTTTATGGCTGATCTAGGAAATGAGCTTCTAAGACTGACTTGTGAGACAGCAGTAAGTTTGCATTTAAAATATAAGATACAATCTTCCACCACCACCAACGCCTTCCTCCCCACACACTTTGTTTTAGTGATAAAAATCCTGAGTCTGGGGATCAGTCAGAACTAAAGCAATAAGCCAGAGTGCCCTGGTCAATCCGACGTGGGTACAGGTAACAGTTAACCACGAGAGAAACAAATACCCCAGAAAATCCCAAGCTTTTGAAGCTTATCTGTGATTGATCATGGATCTGTGATTACAGAGATACTGGCATTTGACAAGTCAGGAGCTGTTATTCGGCATAGAGTGGCCAAGGATAAGGCTTTGAACAGTGCTTATTTTCTTTTAATTCACCTGACAGTAACAAGGTAATGAGTCAATATCACGGTGAGGACTTCCAGCCGATCAAACCACAAAAACCTTCCCGACTGGTTAATACCTCTGAGTGTGTTTCTCATCTGCAAAGCCACCAGGGGCCTTGTTGCAATGAGAGGCAGAGACATCTGCACAGCGGTGTCACCAAAAGGCTTAGCTAAGGACCGGACATACAATTTTTCTCAGCAGGAAACATACGCGCTTCTTACTGTGCTCCTCACCTGTGAAAGACACAGAGTACAAGTAAAAGGAAGGAGGTAGTTAAGAGGGACAGGGTTTTTTTTATGAATGCCAGGATGAGGACCTTTTTAAATTGTTATTGTGCATGTAAATAATTGAGCAATCTATGCTTTCCTTATTGACGGGTAAGAAGCCACACGGAGTGATTACACGTGCCGTTACCACTAGCCAGTTACAGGTATAGCATGTCAGAATGTCTAACCCCAGGAGGTGTGCACAGCAGTTTGAATTTCAGAGTTAACACCAGGGATTTACGGGCTAATTTGTACACTAGGTGGTAGGCAAAAGAAATTTCAGTTGTCCTTGGATACTTCACAAGAAAGCTGTGCTGAGCTGGGGCTGTTGAAGAAAGCTTTCACGACTGGTGGAACAATGTAGAAGTCTTGGTTTCACTTATGAATGGTGTAAGTCAGAGGAAACTCACTCCAGGAAGAAGAACTTCCATGGTTGTGCCATTGGTGTATGGAAGATCCAGATCCTGTCCACCAGCGAAGTCTGTGTGAAACGATCTGCCAGTTTCAGTTAGCAATAGTCTGCAAATCAGTAAGCCATTAAAAAATTTCTTTGCACTGCAGAGAAAACAAACTAGATAGAGAGGCTTTTGTTTGGCTTCAGCCTAAAACTGCATAGGGAGAAAAATTAAAGAAAGCTACTTAGTTTCAGGTGATATAAAACATGCAATGAAAAATTTAAGTGACGTCTTAAACGGCAGCAACCTTTTTCTTCCCCTTTCATTACAGAAGAACAAACCGACTCAGAAGCAAAATGTATTTAATGTAGCCGCACGGTCTTAAGGATAAGAAATGCAGTGCCCTAAAGATGCTCATATGAAGACTCTGAAAAGCTTTTGGAAAAACAGGTGTAATTCTTATCAGAATATTATTGGGTTTTATTACTAAAAGGAAAACTGCAAACCCTTCACTTTCTCTAATAAAAGGATCTTAAAATCAAATAAATGACTTGCTGTGTCCATATTTTCTTATTACTCATTTGACATATTTAATTTTCAAATGTTTTAGGCATACTGCTGGCTCTGTGTATAGTGGGGTTTTGAAGATTCAAGCAGCTGGAACCCAGATTTCTGATAACAGAAATTCAAGATTTTGAGTGCTAGCCAAACGTTCTTTTATTAAAATATACAGTGCTTCCCCTATATTTTCCTCACTGTTATCCCTTGGCTTCAGGCATGAGCTGTTTTGAACAAAATATTTGATCATGATAACAGTAATTTTATTTTAGACTCCATACTTTAAAAAAGGAGGAACTCAGTGCATTCATCTAATTCATATCACATCATCCCCTCCCTTGAAGAACTGCTTTTATGTAGATTTCAGCCAACTTCACCATTGAAAACCTACTTTTAAATTCCTGTCAGGTGCTTTCTGCTTGAAGGGCTCCAGTGTGTGGGTGGCTGTTTTTCTTGTATGTGCCACGATGAGTCTCTTCCTCAGAGAGCTGGGGGAGGAGGAGGAAGGGGGGAGTGTTTTTCCTCTTTTCTTTTCACACTGCATTTGTAAAATGAGAGACAAAATGTCCTACCTCCTGTGAAAACCTGTCCTGGAAAATTTTAATGTTCCAGAAGAAAAAGAAATTAATCTAGTTTATGGGCTGGTATTTAATACCATATACCTCATCTGCTATTAACGGCCTGGTAATTTGATCATTGTCTAAAAATCTGTAATCTGTACCTATTAATGTGTTTCCTTCTTATTATTATTGCTTTTTCCTCTTCTCTACTTGGACACCATAAGGAAATATTCTCTGGTTTTGGCTTTAAATGGGATAGAAAAGACTTCACATTTTAAAGTACCCATTGACAAAGAGGAAGTTTATAAAACCAGATCACACATAATTTTCTAATTAATATACATTGTTGCCTTTTTATTTGTTTTCTCTTGGCTTCACAACAGATTAAATGTCCTGGTAACATGCTGTATAAATTCCACTCGGCAGAAGTTTCTGTAATAATGAACCCCTTAAGGGAATAAATATTGCTGTATAAATGAGCGTGCAATGGAAGATGTGCAACTGGAAATCTGTTAAGGATTTCCCTTACAAGCCAAGGGATGAGCCAGCCCTACTTCAAGTTCCTGAGCAGTTTGCACACACAGGCTCTGAGTAGGGAGTCACTTTGGGGTGTCCCACCAGTGACAAGGGTGCAACCATCCTCTGCAGTTTCAGGAGCAACCCTGTGCTCCCTTTGTGCTGAATAGGGTTACAAGGTGCCTCCGTCTACTGCTGCTCCCCTGATCCTTGCCAGGTCATTGTGCTTTTAATTTGCTTCATGCATAGCATTTCCTGCAAGAATTAGGTTTGTTGCATGATACGAAATATAAACTATAATAATATCCACTTACAATGACAATCTCTTCTGACTTTTACAGCATTAGAAAAAGTACTCATATCATAAATGCGTAACATTACTGTTCCCAACATTGTTTTAACGCTATCTTAACAAACACTTTCCTGCATGTGTTTTCTAGCACAATGACATCTTATGGCTCAAGCTAACAAGTTAATGGTGCAGGAGAAAAATGAGTCTCAAAAACATCAAACACAAAAAGGCAAAAATCACTTACTTTGTCCATTCCTCTGGCTCACAAACCAAAGCCATCCCAACATAACTGTGCTCCCAACTTTACCTCTGTTAGCTCTAAACAGAGGGTCAAAAGACACGCTGTTGAGAACTGCCTGAGTGTGAAGAGCTGTTAGTACAGCAGGGAGTAAAAGCACGGTTCCCTTCTGCTCATAACAGCTCGGAGGTGGATTTTGGGTCATCAGTTTTGAAAACACGGAAGCTTTGAACATCGTTATATATAACGGACTGCTGCTAGCAAAGAAAAGTAGTCGATGAAGATCAGCTTATCTATGTCTTCTCCCCACTGCATTTCACCCCACTGCTCTGTGGGTCTGGCTGGCTCCTTCTCCAGCCACCTCCCAGCTGGAGGGCTGGAGGCTGCTTGCAGCACCTTCCTTATTCCTCTGCCCCACAGTCCAAGCTTCCCTCCCGATTTTACCAAGAAGCCTGTACTCTGAAATAGGCCTTATTAATGTTTTACTGTGCAATTTGCTGTTTGTTTGTGGCATGCTTTGGAGTGCCTAGCCTGCCCATGAAAATAATGAAAAACAGCCCTTCCTGACTGTCTCTTCTCCTTAATCAGCACAGAAAAGATGTTGAAAATCTCATGAGTTGGTTTCAAGAAGCTGGGACAGCAACAAGTGTGCTTTCTTATAGTTGGCTGGAGAGTTGGAGACATTCTCCTAATTAAGGAACATAAAACTCTGCTACCTTAATTACAGCAAGGAGCAAACTGAACCAACATAAGCACCTGCATACTGATATTACTGTGTCCACTTGAGGGAATGCATTAATATCATTAGACAAAGAAGGAAAAAAGAATGTCACGCTCTGACAAAATGTGCTGGTCCATAATCCTTCTGTAAATGGGCCTTCAGGCGCATTCTTCCCAAACAACCCTCCGGCTACCTGTGCCTCTGTCTGCTGCAAACTGCAGCCTGTCAGTGCAAGGATTGGGCTCCCCTGAGTAACACCTGCAAAGTGTGAGCGAGAATGCTGGTTGCTGCACGTGCCCAGGTGGGCTAAGGGTGGTGGTCCCCAGGTTCAGCCAATAGAAAAACAAGGAGACTTGTTCTTTTGGGCAGCTTTGAGCTTTGCTGATTTCTGGTACTAGGGGAGGATCGTGCACAAAGCAGAAAGCGACAATGAGACTGGTATTAGCCAGCCCATCTTGAAGTGCCTCTAAGGAACTCACTGGGACAAATGAAATTTTTGGTTCTTTATCCTGCTGTACTGAGGCTGCAGTTAGGGATGTTACAAGGGCTCAGCTTCAGCCAGGCAATGTTGTCTTCCTTCAGTGAGGGCCACTAGGACCACCAGATGAGCACTCACCCCGCACACAACACTTTCAGCACGGGACAGAAAGTCCCTGGCACAGACGCAGCCAGACGCAGGCATCACCGGCATTTGCTGTAGCCCAAGGTCCAGGAGGGAAACATTCCTCCCCACTCAGAGGCTGCAGCCTCAGAGGTTTCTCTGAAGTTAATGCCATCCAGGTGTGCTTGGGAGAAATCAGGTGCTTCCATGTGCAGATGGTGTGAGAGGGCAGCAACTTCTCGTTGGCGTGCTGGGGGACACTAACAGCTTCAGTGCTCTCCTTCACTACAGTTTAACATAAAATCAAGTAGTGGCCAGCTGGTTTTGTGTCTTCTCAGACACAGAGGAAAGCTGCATGGGACAGACCCAGCTGACCACCCAGGGGAGTTCATTAACCCTCCTTGTCACAGGCTGGGCTGCCCGCTCGAAGGATGCACCAGGGACAATCTGTCTGTGGGCTCAGCTCCCATCAAACTGCTGCACTTCCTGATGGTCAGCAGATGTGGGACAAGGACAAGAAGATCCCTCTACCTTTCTAACAGCATAGGGAGGCCTTGGCCAACTCCAGATATGTTCAACACATCAAATGATTGCACCTGTGGGATGATCAAGGTGCCAAAACTGATTTTAACTGATGTCTGTCTCTGTATTTGTGACACTGACACTCAGGGAAGGATATTTCATTTATTATACCCAGCTAGAAACGAGTCAGTGCCCTGCTAGGGATTTTAACAACTACCTTGCTTTCCTCTCCCACTTTATTTTACCTGTTTTTACATTGCAGTGTTGTTGCTGTGATAGTATGATGTTGTGCCTCAGTATGCTTTGAGATTTGTCTGAAAAGTGGGTTATGGGGTAAATTGTATTTTATAAGTGTTTTCTTTGGCCACTTCCAATTGATAATACAATCTTTCCGTTACAAGAAATTTATTCTCCCCTCTTCTTTTCTGATTTTCTGAATAGCCTGTTCAGAGAAAGTACATGTAAATTAAGGAGAGCAGAACCAGGCTGTAATGTCAGCGAGTGGGCAATTCAGCTTGGTTCAGAGAACAAGCAGCCAGTCTGATGCCGAAGATGATGGGCCACAGTGCTTCCTCCTTGTCTTCCTCAGAAAACAACTAACTCTGTCTCATAAACCTGACCACACATGAACACTCACATTAAATCAGCTGAGAACGTGACCTGAAGGTCCTCCCGTTTGCAGATGAGTGGCACCCACCCTACAGCTCCTCTGGAAAGCTGTCTCTCCAGGTCCTGCAGCCCCTCTCCAGTTTTGTCTCCCAGCTAGGGTGCTCTCATACAGCTCCACAGAGCATAATCCCAAAATAGACTTCTTCAGCATTAGTGTCTTGGGGTTAACGATGAGAAGACTAGTTAGCAACCCTCTAAGCACTGTCCTTTACAAAACAAAGCCAACACATTGCGAGGGCTATTCTAGTCAAGGCTTTTTCTGTAGAAGAATTCGTTATGTCTCACTGGGAAGAAATTGAAAGGGCAGTTCTTCATGCAGCATGACTATCAAAGCAAAAGGAGGACAGTGACAGCATAATCTGGCACACAGAGGAATGCATGAAAGTGGGCTTTTCGGGGTTTCTCAAACTGAATTTTAGAAAGTTCAGTCTACCTTCTTTGTTATTGCTGTTCGGCAGGATCTAAGGTGATATTCACCACAAGGCAGAGGTTCACTCAGAGACATAATGTAGAGCAATAAATGTGTTACTCACTAGGGCTATTTGAACCTTTTTGAAAGTGAAAGGTTCTTTAAAATACCTATTACCTATTGCAATGAAGTAATCTATTCCAGTAAATTACTTGCATTACTGGTTTTGAACATATACTCACAATGAATCTCCAAAGAGATATTTATTTGAATATGTGATTTTCTAACTAAGTGCTGTTCTGTGTTTCTGGAAACATGCTTAGCACATTTAATATTATTTTCAGTAAAAACTGCCTTCTGTATTTCAAGGCAATTCAGAGTTATTCTATGTAGCTATAGTTCTCATTTTAAAGACTATTAAGCATTATGTTAATAGATAACCATCAAAAAGAAATTTATCGTGGTGGCTGGGCAGGTCAGTTTAAGTCTGCCAGCTACAGGAGTGGTTTTCCTCCTCTGAAAGCTCTAGAGCTGATCACCATTCGACACAGAAAACACTGGTGGATGTTAGATGTGATAAGACACAGCAGTTTCTATGTTATTGTGTGAGTAAGAGATCTGTGGCACCGGCTTATAGTTTTATAGGTTTATAGTTCCTCAGTTTGAGGTTTATAGTTCCTCAGTTTGACCCTGCCTTGGAAAGTATAAATAGAATAAAAACCTCCTATAAGCCTTGCTAGAAACTCCCACAGCAAGAAGTTGTTGCCCAGGTGAGTTGAGTTATATATAGCTACATATGTGCTTCATGTGTCCAGCTTTCCTAACTTGTGACAGAGTAGAGCCAGAGGTGGATTCTTCCTGTCAGATGCTCATCTGTAGCTGTTGTCCTATGAGAAGGGGTGCGGGGAGCAGGAGACTCAACAGTCACTCTATTTTACAAAGCTCACAAGGAGTCGAATTCCCTTGTCCTTGGGATGTTTCCAGACTGACAAGGGATCAGACGTAGCATAGTCAGACCTTCAGATGTGCTTTTTTGCCTTGAATGCAGGCAGAGTTTATGGAAACCAGCTTTATTTTATCTATTTATATATATATAGCTACACACACATACACACGTGCATATACACAAATATGTGTATATGCATATATACTTGTGTGTGTGTGTGCATGTCTCCTCCTGAATTCCTCTTTCCCTGTAGTGCAACAAGCAGAGAGCAGGAGGTCTGCTAAACAACTGCAACAGATACAGCATCTGCTCAGGGTGTTTCTGGCTAAGGCAATGTGAGGGGGGTACTCACCTCTGCAAGTGGCATCTACTTTACCTTACGCACAACAGCATGCGTGTGTTAAACACTCCTGGTCTGAAATCAGTGGCTATGTTCAGATACTGTGTTTCTAATTATAAAATCAAATATGATTTTATTACCCCCAGAAGACACAGAATACTTACCCTGACATGAAACATGATTCAAGGTACAAATTACATGCAAACCACCTGAACTGGTAATACAAGTATTGCTGTTTAAGGTCTGACTTAACTATATATTTATTATTTCCGTTCTGAGTTATTTGATTGCCAGGATGATCCTTAACTAAGCCATTGCTCTGGATATCTGCCATTTTCTGACTGGTTCCCCTTTTCACAGTAACAGATCTTTGAAATAAATTTTATCAACCAGCCATTTAGACTAGAAGTAAGTTAAGACTAAATGTTCCTGTATGCCTAGACCATGTTACTTGCATATACTTGTAGCTACAATGAATGTCTGCCTCTTAGTGCGTATAAACATATAGAACAGGTCTTTATGCACATCTTGAGATGTGAAATTCTAAAAATACTGTAAGAACAGTGAAGAAGGAAAGTCAGTTGTTACCCAGGAGTCACAGGATGTCATGCTCTCGCAGTGTACATGTGTTGATTAAGCGTGCAATACTTAAGGCTAACAGAGTAGTTACAAATTTGCTTATTAAAAGGATTATCTGCAGTATGTTTAGTTCTACAGCTAATGAGAATTATGGCTATAAATCACTGCATTTAAATGCTGCCTTAGAGGTCTCACACATCCTTTCCCCAGATGACCTCAAAACACATTAAAAAAGCTGGTGTATTCTAATTAGCTATGATCAACCACTGGAATATATTTCAGTTTTAGTAGAGTGTCTCAAGCCAAACAAGTCAGAGGACAGGTTCAAATAAATCTATATTCTAGATTAAGTTCTCTTTAAAAGCTGTTCTACACAGCAATAGAGTGAACATTTCATTATCTGAAACCTTATGCAGAATCTAGGCAGATTTCCTGAAACACTATCTTAATGCTCACACAAATGTAATTACTCCTAAATCAATATTTCGTATTCAAGCCTAATTACAGTACATGAATTAGAAAGCTACTAAAGAGATGTGCATTTGGCTGGTTAGTAGACTTTAGCTGGTTGATACTAAAACTGACAAAGGATCTCAGCTTCCACTGCCCCAATGCGAGTACACAATGTTAAGAGTCAACTGTGCTGGTTTTGCTAATTGCCAAAACACAAAGAGCTACCAGTCATCCTGTCCCAAAATAAATTCTCAAGGAAAACACGACTCCTCTTTTTCAGTTGACATTCACATTTTCCAAAGGTACCATTTTCTTTGTAATATTGCAGAGAAGGATTTAGAACAGAACTTTTAATAAGGGCTGAGATTACATCAGTTGCAAACAAATGAACTAAGGTGTTTTAAGGGCTTTTCACTTTCACATGTTCACTATTCAGAGTTAATATCCTGTGGATACTCCAAGCACTACAGGGTGGGGGAAAAAAGTTCATTTTCTGGCATAAGAATTAGACTTCATCATGGTCAAAAATTCCAAAAATTCTATACTATTTCCCACTCCTTATTAGCAATTTTCTCAGTATGTCTAGATCCTGAAGGATCTTCTCCTGTTATAAAATATTCCTCCCAGAGTTTACTCTGACGGTGTGTAATAAGTGTTCATACAAAGTAATTATGGCTTCGATTCATGCACTCATTGGTCTTCTTTTGCACAAATCCCAAATGCGTGACACGTAAAGGCGCTGTCTCCAAATGGCAGACAGAGAACATGGAAGTATCATACTGATGCAACCTCCCTGTCTTCAGCAGGCTTTTAGTGAAATTATTTTGGAAAGAGATGGAGAAATGGAGGAGACTGAGGTTTCTTTGCTTCTTTCATCACCTCCATATAAAACTATGAAGAAATATGAGGCAACCTGCGTGTATTAATTGTGTTCATTGCAGTTTCATCACCTGAACATGAACTCTTGAAGAAGATTTAATAAATGAGGCAGGTTTTATCAACATTGAACAAGAATAGAGAAATGGAATTATCTATGTCAAAGTCTAACACTCAATTTTGCAAACAATGATGAGAAACTGGAGACAATATAAATTAGAAATGCAAGACTGACCTTGAAAATGACCTTGTTCTGTCCAGCAAAAGACTAAATGAAAGACTAAGCCACCTCGAGTGAAGAAGTCTAAGAGGCAATTAAGTCATGATCCTTTTTTCCCACATGAAAGGAAAATCTCTCACAGTAGCAGACTTTTCAGTCTAGCCAACTCAGGCTTTCCAAGAGAGAAAAGCATGAGTGCTCAAGTACGGATTAAATTGCATTTTTTAAGATTATGTTTCAAAAGGAAGTTAACAAGCTGTCAGAGCAGATTACAAAGGACTGTGCTAAGTTTTCTACTAGAACGGTTCTTTTGGTCAAGACTGGATTCTGGAAGCAGCATGCTGAGTTGGCCCAATATGGAAATGTCCAAAGATGGTTTTCTGGCATGCAGTAGGTCAAGAATAAGTAAACAAAAGTTCTTTTTCCCTTGAGATCTATGAGCCTTCTGGACTGAGAGATATACCTTTTTAGTATAAGTAGAGAGGACGGTTACTCTATGGCTCCAGACTCCAAGATCAGTGCCAAATCTAACTTCTCTTTAAAAATGTCTCTTATGAGCTGCTCCAGGAAAAGTGGATGGAATGCATTTTTATCTCAACAAGCACTATGTTTCCTTCTGGGTTTTTTTCCTGACTGCAGGAATGGTAAACTCATTCCTGCTTGGTTGGCTGGGTAAATGCTCTCACATTAGAACCCTTTTTTCCTGCCTCTCACTCTTGAATGATTCATAGTCCACTATGGAAGTAACTTAAAATTAGTATTAAATTACTAAATGTCAGCAATCTGATGAATTCACAGGTCTGTTTCTACTCTGTTCTGACTTGATTATTAATCACCAACAAAATGAAACATGGGTACTGGGCATATATTTTGCCTACGTATTCAATACGATTTTATGCCTCTCACTAAACATGTGCTGAGGACAGAGATTATTATTAAATCTAAAATAACCAGCTTATTCCTCTAGAAGAGCTTGTGCATCCTCTTGTAGAGTACTGTGGGATTTCAGGTCTTCATTTTTCATTTCATGCTTTAGTGGCAGTACTTTACAAATTTTTCTTACATATGCTTTTAGACACAAACACATAGACTGAATTCTATTGGTTTGTTTAAAATCTAGTACAGCCCGCGTCATAAAGCAAAACGAAGATGCTCAGAGTTGTAACGTAAATAAATGTAATAGTTAAAATCTATTCAGTGCACATCCAGAGAAGACTGAGGCACCATTTCTTCAAAGAAACACTGATTCTGCTCATTCTGCAGTGAATATCAGAACAGATTGGCAGCAAGAGCCTCTGGGTCTGCCCTGTAGAGCTTTCAAAATCATGTCTTTCTTGGCAATAGTATAATGAGACATCCAAGCTCCTCTTTGCCAGCTTAATGCTTCTGGCAGAAACAACCATATTTAACATAAAATACCAGTAATCAAGGTTGAGCAGCTTTGGCTTTTACATATTTTCCCTCTTTTTCTATTAAAAAAAAAAAAATCAGAAACTAAAGATCAGAGACCTTAAAAATATCTGCAATGTCAGCACACGTCTTGACACAGGATACTCAATTTAAGATAATTTCCTTCAGACTTCTTTCCTATTCTGCAAATTTTGCACTTCAGCACATCAAGTGCATTCTCTTTTGAGAGAATAGAAAAAACAGACTGCGACTCCCTATCAAGGTTATCCTCACAGACATCAGTACTAAGGCAGATGTTACTCATACTTCGTTTGTAACTTATCCAACCAATTCAAGGCAATTTTAAAGACCTTATCAAGAAAATCTCTTAGCTAGATCTGTGAAAGGCGTCTATATTTAAGATTTAAAGCCTCACCACTTTTTAGCACTCAGCTCCTACCCATTCCTAGGAACTGCCCAGGTTCTTTAAGCACCTTTCACTGGGAGCTTCAACATATGACACAGCACAAAGCACAGAAATCTGGATTAACCTGAGCTTCAAAGTGTCCAGCTTGAATCTCAGCCTGTAATCATGTTTTCAGAGGTGTTTACATCTCAGCATGAGTCTGAGCATCCTTCTTAGACTATAATCACCAAGTCCGGAAGGAAACAGGGGCAACATCCATGTAGTTTCGTCCTCCCATGTAGACAGTGGGAGACATGAATTATGTTCCTCTCTCCCCGGGGGAACCCTTAATTAGATTATGTCTTCTGCATAACTCTAGCACTCTGGTGTACACTTATCCCATCCTGGCATCTGTGTCAGGAATCAAGGTCTGATCCACATTAAAACTCTCCAAGGCCACCACCTTTCAGAGCAGCCTAAATACATACACTGAGCAAACTTTGGTCATGCTGCAGCTGTAATGCCTGTCAGGAAGGAACTGTGGAACCAAGTTACCTTTTGAACAATGCCTATGGGTGGTGGTGTTTTTTTTTTTTTTCCCCTCAGAGGGAGATTGCTGCCTTCTTCAGACAGAAATCAGAAACAAATACAGATGTGGTTGGGCAATGAGAGGATCGGAACCCCAGAGCAAAACAGAGAATAATCCAAATAGACAGGATATTTGCCCCTAATGCAGCTGCTCCACTTCCTGTGGAGTACTGAAACCTCTGTTGGACAAACCCAACTGAAGAAAAGCTGAAGGTTGACTCTATGAGATGCCCATATGAGAAAGGCAGACTTGGATTCCAGTTATTCTTTTGCTGTCAACATGAGAGATTTTTGTCCTACCCTTAGAGCTACTAGAACAGGAGTGGGGGTGTCTTATTTTCAGTGTAAGTCACCAGCCCTCCTGTACCGATCCTATCCAGTGACTGTTTAGCTGTTTCTTGCAAAATAGAGCTGGTTTTCCAGGAGACATTTACTTTCTGAAAATACCCGCCAGCACTAGTGATGACAGTTTCACCTGCAGGATGGAAAAGGGGTTTTTCATAAACAATTTTGCACAACAGAAGGGATGAAATCAAGGTTTCTTGTATTCAAAGCAAGTGCTTGGGGTTTGGGGGGCATTTAGGGTTGTTCATTCGTTTTAATTAGATAACTTGTTTTTTACAAAATGACTGACATAGACACCTAAACACAGGAGACCACATAGGACTGTGAACCTGGATAAGAACAAAGAACATCTCTGCAGCCAGGTCATGTAGGAGCGTACAGTGGAAAGGGACCTTCTGAATTACTGAATCCCAATCACCTACTTTCACACATAAAAATGCATTTTACGGAATCACAGAATGCTTTGGGTTAGAAGGGACCTTCAAAGGTCACCTAGTCCAACCCTCCAGCAGGGAGCAGGGACATCTTCAACTAGATCAGGTTGCCCAGAGCCTCATCCAACCTGACCTGGAATGTTTCCAGGGATGGGCCTTGTACCACCTCTCTGAGCAACATATGTCAGCGTTTCACCACCCTCATTGTAGAAAATTTCTGCCTTATATCTAGCCTAAATCTTCCCTCTTTTAGTTTGAAACCATTACCCCTTGTCCTGATGCAACAGGCCCTGCTAAAAATACTAATCACTGCCAGTAGCGTGATCCAAAGGCATGTATTTAAGCTCTTGAACACTTGCCCAAGGTGATCTTCTGTAAATGAGGAACCTGGGGTCCTCTGAGAGGTTGTTTACTGCAAAAATGGCTGTTCCTTAACCATGCTGGCCAATGCACTGTCTATGCAGTGTACCGCCCTCTGACCTGACTGCCAAGAGGATCTGCTGCTCTGAAACTAGAACAGTTCACAATCCACCCTAAATTTTGCCGTGCCAATTTTCTCAATTTGTTCTGGTGTCAGCATTGTTTTTTAGAAGTAAGCAGCTTTTCTCTTTCTTGGGAGGAAGCTCTTGTCCCCCTTGTATTTATCAACAGCAGTCACGTACTGCCTCAGCTTTCATTTCACTATGTAAAAGAAGCTCAATTTTTTGAGTTTTCTCTCGTTTGATAGTTTAAGAGTCTCTCAGGTCCGAGCAGGAATTAATGAGCAACTCCCAATTACACTTCACATTATAAGAATTAGGAGGCAAAGGAAATTAACAGGTAGCAGGCTTAGAGGGGAAAAAAAAAGGTGATTCTTTTTACAATGTTTAGTCAAACCATGACAATTCCTACCACTGGATATACATATTGTGGTTGCCAAAGTTTAGATGAGGTCAAAGTGATGAGATAAATTGCTGGAAAGGATATGAAATGTAAAGATACCATCTGTGTCCGAGGGAATCCCTGATCCACAAACTGACAGAGGCCACAGGACCATCCTAAAGAAATACACTGTACATGTAACTTTCAGTCTTCATGAGACATTTATTATTGGCTGGCACTGGAAGCAAAACTATGGGTCCGCTGTTGATCTTCTGCTGTCCTAGATTTTTCTTCTAAGAAGTGCTTTAAGTGACTTTCATTTTGTGCAATTTAGAATTATTTCAACAACTCCAGTCCTCGAGAACATCCAGTTCTTTCACTGTTTGATCTTAATTTTCATCTTATCTTTGCATCATCAAGTGAATTTCACCAGGACTTTTTCAATCCTTATGTCAGGGTCATTATTTGTCTATTAAAACAGAACGGATCCTAATACTGATCTTTAAAAAAATATGATTTCAGACTTCCTCTTTCAGTGTAAAATTTCCTTCGGTAAAGCCATCTCCTTTATCCACAATCCTGCCTACCTCAAGGCTCCTTTGCTTTATGGAGGAAACCTTCTGCTTTGACTTTGTGAGTTACAACTAAACTGTCATTAATGATGAATGCCACATTTTCATGTTTGGTATTCATAAAAAATTGACTCTTTAATAGCTTTTGGGAAAATCTACTGCAGGTTGATTTTTCTTAAATTGTTCTTACTCTTTCTGACCTCTCCTTAAAATTCTTCAGATAACAAGTCCCATTACTTTAGGTATTTCCAGTCATCTCTTCACTTATTTCAGATGTCTTTCCTAATGCAAGTATTCTACCACTGGGGACTGGAGCAAAGGCTTTTAATAAAAACCTCTGCCAGGTGTAACTTCTTTGTCCAAAGAAATCTCATGGTTTTCTCCAAATTCAAGACTGTGCACTCCTCCAACTCTAATTAGTTCCCACAGGTGATATCCACACTGCTAAATGAAATGCCCCAAAATACTGCGGTACACTCAAGCTAAAAAGCATGCAATGGCTTCTGTTCATCACAGAAAACTTTCCTAGACGCCAAAATGTTGTGACAACTTACAAAACGCCGAATGGGAATGATCACTGAGACACTCTCATCTCTAAACTGTCCCTGAGAATTGTCTGGGAGCATGCTTGGTTGGCATCAGCCAACATTGTGTCAGAGAGTGCTGTAGCAGTTTAACAGGATAGATGATGAGTCTGGTGCCTGGGAACACGCCAAGCACTGCTGGATGTAGCATTAGTATGGAGCCAGCCTTGATGTGTCACAGTTTGAAAGAGAGACCTTTAACCATTCGCCTACTTTTGTTTATTCTTATGTTAAATTTATACTGAATCAACTCATAATCACGCAGCACAAGGTCACTCTTTACAAGATAGTATTGTCAGAGATCTCTTTACTCACTAAAATCGTAGCTTGACAATCATCACATAACAGTGATTTAATGACCCTGGAAATGGCCCATGGGTTTAAGATGTTCTAATGCTGATCTGGACATTTTCCACTCATCAGGCTAGCACTTCTGCATCCTAGACATATTTTAACCTTTGTGTATTTAAAGCCTTTTTCTTCGGTTTCCTTCTGTCTCATTTCACACTGACTGTGAAAAACAAACTCTGAAGATGTCTCAGAAGACTGCCTTTCTGGGTATGCTGCCAGGCATTAGTAGCACAGGTCGTCCTGTAAGCAGGATATCTTAAACATCTCCATGTCAGTTTAACTTACTTCTTTATAAAAATCTTTTGATGAGACTTGGAAATCACCAGGGAAATCTTAATTGACAAAGGCATGTGGAGCAAAAATCTGATAAATGGCTTACATGAGATTTTCTGCTGTTGAATTTAGATACCGGGCATTCTGAATATTCAAAAGATAAGAAGGTAGTTCATAGAAAAAACTATGCAGGATGATTTCACCAACCTGATCTGCTTTTATGTGCCATGTCTGATGTCTGAAGTGAGGTGGTGTGTCTTTTTCTAGCATAAGAAAATAGGTGATTATCTTTTCTATTTTTTTTCTATGGAAGCTGCAGAAAAACGTGAAATGGACAAATGGACAGACAGATGGGTACAGGACCGGTTCGTTTTCCAACGGCTTACTGTTTGCCCTCCTACACAAAAGTATTTGTGCCAAATAACAACCCAGCCCTGGTCCTTCTTGCACTGCTTTTACCAACTCTCATGTCATACACGGATCATTCTGCCTTTAAAGCCAGTGTCTGGAAGCAGAAAATCTCTTGAACTCTGTGCCAGGATATTTCCCATTTCAAAGAGCACTTGTGTTCATTGAGGTCTTTTACATAAAAAGTGACAGTCATCCAGCTCTGCACTATTACATATGGCTTAATTGTGCAGAAGTAAGAGAACAGTGACACTTCGGTTAAGGACAACAGGCCTTGTCTGCAGATCTAAAAATTGTAACCCATAGATAAAAATTATTCTTCTTAATACATTAATATTTCATTAGAAATTAGGTTAGACGAGCTTTTGAGGTGCATGTGATGCAGATTGTAAAGCAGTAGACTACACCAGTTTTGTAGTTTGTAAAACACCTTTTTGCTTATGTCAGCTAAACTCATTTTTCCCAAGTGATATTTAGGTTAAATAGATGGGTAAAGAGCTTCCACCAAGAGGAATGACAGTGCACTCTCCTTAGCGTTTATCAACGACTCTTCTAAAGAATATCATGATTAAACCAGGTCTGAAGTCTGAATCAACTTGAAGGAACAACAGAAAGATTAACTCCACGTTTAGTGAATGCTACATGATTTATTTAATAAAGTCTCCAAATAAGCATGGAAATTACAGGCCTGACTACAATTGAATGTACCTGAAATAAGACACTTTACATGGCTGATTGAACACGAGCACACAGACAAATGGAACTGGAAAGGCTTTTTAACATGGAAAGATTAATTTTATGGTTCTTACTATCATTTACAACAATTACTAACATGTAAAACAACACAAAGGGCAATCCATCTTGCAGACGACACAGAAACTTCTGAGCTAAGTCATGGAAAGAAACTAATTTAAGAGCTAATTTTCATACATCTAGGTATCATAGCTTGATTTCGGAACTCAAATGCTACCAAAGTGTACCACTACCTCCTCAAGTTCAGAGTAAAAACATACAAAAAATACTTATTTGGCAAAGACACAATGATTCAGCAAGTTCCAGGCACTTGCAAAATAAGCATTTTATGTTTGCAGCTGCATGTCTCTCTGAAGGACGAGCTTCCAAAAAGAAATGAGGGAAATATTCCAAGAAGCGGCAATACTATGCTTATTAAAACCAGCAGCATAAGATTCTCATGGGAAAGAGTTTTCTGTTTCTCAGTTATCACCATTAGAGTAAAAATTTCTTTAGCTGGAATAAGTAGTATGACCAACGGAAGTCACAAGATTTATTTCTATATCTTACTCCATTTTTCATTAAGACAATTTAGAATCAAAGACAAAAGCCCTAGTACTAAACACAAAACAAAATAGAGGATATGTTCACATCAACACAACTGGCCTGCAATGTCTCACATTTTTATTTCTCCTATACCTTCATTCATTCATAATTTCTTATCCTCAGCATCCTACCTTGCATGCTTGAGTCTTCACTTTAGAGTGCCATAAATATTTTTTGTAAAACACTGTATATGCTTCAAGTTCTTATATAAATTAAATGTTGTATCTGAATAGCACCATTAATCCTTAGTTAATGGCTACCGAGGGAATATTAACAGGTTACAAAACAGGTTTTCAACACAAAGACATACAGACAAAGTCTGGAAGATTTAAATCTTATCAGCCATAAATATCTCAGAGGAATTAAGACAGGAAACAGACAAGCACCTATATATACAAATGATAGTATTTGCAGAGGGTTTCGGACATACACCTGTGGTGTTCCATGCATTATCTTTTGTTCCTAAGAGGGAGAAAAACAACGTGCAAGATGTTTCAGACAGGAAGACAATAATGGATGAAAATTCACATTAAAATCAAGTAATACGACTATACTGTTTCTAATGACCAGGTAGGGAAAAGATCCTAAATGACTTGATGACACTTCATTGTGCTGAATAGAAGTCTATTCTCAAAACCAATTTTCTTCAGGTGCTTTGATGGTAGGACTTACATGAATAATACATGAAATAGACATGAATAATTCTTTAGAATCTCAAATAAAACATGAGCTAAGCTCTGTAACGTGATGACTTTGATGAGGACATCTACTGTAGAAGATCTGTCCTTACTAGAAACTGCAAATGGTAGGCAATGGTGATGGAATTTGGCTGCAGAAGGTCACGGAGCATTAATTCATGTGCATTTTGTACTGATCCAAAAAAACCCCTGACACTGCTAGGTTTGAAGATATAACTGAAAGAAAAAAAAATATCATGCTAATTACTTTTTAAAGAAATTTCCTTTGTGCATTTCATCACATGCTCAGAACCAATACTTACACGTCCATACAGAATTCAGTCAGTTAGGGCTGATCCTGCAAAAACACCTCTGTACACAGTCTTGACCTTTAGAACAGGATTTTCTACTCAGGGGAATACAATTGCAGGACACAGAGGCCATTTAGCTTCCCCTCTCATTATGGGATGCTCAGAGGCAAGTCAGGGTTTTTTTAAAGCACTTTTTTTTTCCCCCCCCAAACATCGTTCTGCAGAGACTTCAGGAGTGCTGTCATATTCTGCACTACTCTTCTAAGAAATTACGTATTTACTTTTCCCCCCACTGATCTGTCTGTAGCTGAACCACAAACAAAACCGTACAAAACAAGTGAACAATCACATCCACAAGGGAATGAAATCAGACAGAAAACATCTATTACTGCATTGGTAAATTCTACCATCTACACAAACATGGGAACATTTTCCAAGGTATCCAGGTGGCTTCACTGATGCCAACCCAATGTCATTGGAGCATGTAATAGCAGAGGATGATTACAGAGAAGATTAATTTTCTTTCTTTTACAAAAAGCTGTAATGAAAGGGAAACAAGTAAAAAGATAAGGTTTGTTTTTTTTTTTTTTTTAAAGTTTTTCAAAAACAAACCAAACAAAATCTCAACTAAATCATCTTCCAACAGTTCCTCGTATGTTTCTTCTCTGCTCTAGCATGAAGCATTCTATATTTTCAGTAGAAAATAGACTGTGTTAAAAAAACATACTGGCTTGACTGACAATCCACTTTTCCCCGCAGTAAACACTTTTTACCAATTTTAGTTAAAAGCTCTAAAAAACCCAAACCCTGAAGAGTATTGCCAGCAGGGAAAGTAAAGAAAAATAATTACTCTAGTTAGCTGTTGAAATATTGACTCCAAAATACAAAGCAAGCCAGCTGAAAAGAAACGTAAACTCCTTGTTTGGAAAGAAAATGGTCTAGTTTTCCCCCAGATTTGATATTTAACCCCTGAAAGTGGCTTCATGTGGCAGCCAGAATGGATTTAGTGAAGTAGTAAGTCTGGCCCATAACAATTTCTCAAAGTAGCCTAAAATAGCTAATACCTGGAAGCTGGATAGTTTTAAGTGTTAAATGCCAAAAGCTGTATTAACTGTCTACACTCGTGACACATTTCTATGATTAAGCCACATCACAAAAATCTGCTGAAGCTCTTCTAACTTTTTAACTTAAATGAGAACTTAACTTCTAGTTTATTTACTAAGCAGTATCCTAGTCATGGCTTCAAAACCCCATCCTACAGCCACACTGAAGTTGGATTTACATTCTTTTATCCTGTCTTTTGTTGCCTATTGATTCTAACAAGATACTGCTTTTTTTTCTACAGTATTAAAAAAAAAAAAAGGAAATGGCATAGATCAGGTGATGTTTTCATGTTGAGCAGTTTTGCTTCACGCTTCGGTTATTTGTATTGCTCCTAACTTAGGTTTATATAACTGATCAAAAGATAACATTTATCAAAAGATAACAAAGTAAAAAAATAACCCACTTGTATTATTTGTATATATATATGTTAGTATACAGGTCTGAGACTGCAGAAAAATCACTTGGCAAGCCAATAATCCTCTGATTTACATAGCATATTACAAAGTGCATAAAGAAAGGCTGTCCACATACTATAATCTTAGCTAACACCTCACCAAAAGAATAACAACTACATTCTCATGATCCTGTCTACTGGGGAGCTTACATGTTTTGTTTTATGACACTATATGATGTCATAATTCACAGTGACTCTTTTTGCCCTATGAGAAAAACCTCCTTAAAAATTGTTCACCCAGCCAAGATTGCTGTGCTTAATTTTGTCTGGTAATGATAAATGCCAAGTTTCCTCTACACTGAGAAAATACATTATTATTTTATATTAATGCAATTTTTCTAACGTTACATCCTGAATTTGCCAAATATAGATGGCTGTAGTTCGGGGAAGGAAATAAGCTTTTCAGAAAGTGTGGACAGGGGAAGAAGGGGTCAGATCTTCCCCTGGGTATCATATTCAGAGTAGACAAATAGTTTTTGCCTCGTGACCATGCTAACAATTCAGTTTTGCTAGCACAAGCGCCAGTGCGGTGACCCCAGGGGAGATCACTGCGTGACTGCACACAGACAGCTGGAGGTTCAGACTTGGTCCTGACACCCCAGCTTCCCTGGTCTTCAGGGAGGCAGGATCCGACCGATGGGTATTACCTCACTCTCCTCAGAGCAGCTTTTGTGCCTGCTGTTAGAGGAAGATTGTTTTAGAGATGCGAGTCACGGGACATTCTCATCAGCTGAACGACTTTGAATGACTTGGGCAACATCTCAAATCAGCAAGCAGGGTACGCAGAGTTAGCTTTTTTCAATGGGCTAAAATCTCTCCCAATGATAAAACGATCAAAAAGTAAATTACAAGCATAAACTGACAAAGATAGAAAGCAGCTTATAAGGTGGACTAAACAGAACTGATTAACATCTCCCACATCTAATTGTGGATCTACAACACTAAAAAAATATATTTACATTCATGTATTTTTAGGTCTCCTACAGTAAGCAAGAGCATACAGTGAAAAAGAGTGACAACTATTCCTGTGGAAAACAAGTACTTTAGGTACGTACAGCCATCAGGATGAAGATAACATGTCAAGTAAAGTCCTGAAGATAATGGCTTTATATAGACAGGTTTTTTATATTCATAAGCTGCAGATTTAAAGAACATGGTAATGTCGCAGATACAAGCAATCAATAGAAATTGTCTGAAAATTGTCTGCTAAGCCTATGCTGTGAGAGTGATTTCCTATAGTTTACACTACTCATTTGTCTATGCCAGTAAAAAAATAATACAAAATGTCGACAGAATTCTGCCACAGCACCGTAGGAGTATATATCATTGCGCAATGTTCAAAGTAGGTAGTGTAGTATCCAGCCCAGTATTGCCCAGTAGTTTGTTCTGGAGGCATTAACTTCTTAGAGAGGTTTTGGTTCAGAAAATCAAGTAATAACTTACAAAGAGTAGTATTTTGTTTGTCCTTGTTCATGTAATGCTAGATTTAACTAAACCTGAGACTCTCAGATCAATTGTGTGGATTTTAAAATAGGTACAGTGTGATTTGAAAAATTCAGCATATATGTGCATATACATAAATCCATCATCCCTGCTGCTGAAGAGAGAGGCAATGACACATGCAATAGCTTTAATTTGACCTTTTTGTGTAGGCCAAAGGTAGTGTGGAAAAGCCTGTTTTTCCTCACAGAAATACTGCAGAACTTAATCCTGTCAGTGAGAAAAATCACAGGAGTTACACCAGATTTACAGGTTTTGCTGTTGATTGAGTCCCATGGGGAATCATACCATCCTATGGAAATGTAAGATTCCATATTTATTAAAACTAAAGGTGGTAAGGCACTTGCTTATCAACCTTCATCTCTCCACTGGCCCTACTATGAATTATTGCTGCGGTTATCATCGTTTTCAAGTATGGCCTTATCAAACTCAGCAGTTTTCCTACTGCATTTCCATATTTTTGTATGGATATGTGTAGGTACATATATACTGGAACATCCACAATCTTAGTTTTCATATCCTAGCAACTCTGCTTATTTATGAACACATAGTAGCTGAAAAACTGAATGATTAATTCCAGCTACAGGTAACTGGTATTAGCTGCTAAGCCAGGTATTTCCAAATTGATGTAAATATTCTTCCAGCGAAGAGTCTTGTGAAATTACTAAAAACAACAGTAACAAATATAAAAGCAAGCACCTGAGTAAAAGTCACGTAGTTTGTATTATTGTAACTTTAGTCATTACGGCAGTATAAAAAAATATCTACTCATTCAAAACCAGAAAAGGTATTTCTGAGAATATTCCACTATTTAGGAGTATGAGGTAACCCAAAACATGTTTTTGATTTATAATGAAACTCATAAGGAAACCAACTACTGAAAAGTATTACGTTATTTGTAAAGCATGCTATTAAGTGAAAGAGCTATAGCTTGACCTCTTTAATTACATTTTTCTCTTAACTCAGAGAACATGGTGCTAAAGGGCAGGCAGTAACAACACGACTTGAAAATTGGGTAAAAAGTAGTCATATAAAAGCCCCCAAGTATATTTTTAACAAGATGCTCTTGATGCTTCAGTAAAGCACATGCCAGAAGGACTCTGAGTTGTCCCCTTCTAAGACACTAGTACATGCATGCATTGCTAACAGTAAAAGACCCTGGAAACAGATTTTATTTTCCAATTTTAAGAACTGTTTACCATAAACTAAACAAGAGAATTATCATTTCAAAACTGCACTAACAGTGGGGGTTTTAAAATTAAAAAAACCAGTTATGTTTTCTGTCCTTAGATAATAGGGATAAATCCTCTCCGGTGTGTCTTTTGGATGCTCCTTCACCTTTTAGGATTGAGAGCGGGGACAGAAGAGTGACATAAAACTTCCTCTCCAATTCCTGTTTCAGCTTTGCCCACCTGCTTGCCTTCTATGCAAGGAAAGAGGCAAAAGAGGCAGCGTGGTCCTGTACAGCTCATGGGATCCATTGGAACCCCCTTCTTTGTAGCATTTCCCCCACCTCCAGGTAGGAACTAACTGAAGACAATTTTGAGGAGCTGGTCTAGGCACTGATGTTTAGTAGCCTTTTCCTATTCTATAAGATACTGTTTCAAAATTAGGTTTGGGATCTTTAAAGCAAATAAATAAAACCCATATTAATTTAAATATGTATTTTAAACCACAGTCTTCATTTGGAAGACTAGAAGGAGTAAATGCCGTAACACAGACAAGTTAGTCCAGAAAAGTCAGCATTTGTTAAAAATAATGGCAAAAAAATGTGAACTTTGTTGTTATGCCTACAGTATACAGGTCCTTTCCTGCTGAGTGAGAGTTGTGAGTGTATTGAGGAAGAACTTTGGGCAAATGCTACAAAGTCATTCACTGGACAACTTTGTGGAATTAAGTGCTTTGCTTCTACATATGAAGAATTTTCTTACCACTGAGACAAATAAAGCACTGAGCTGTCTCCAGAGGTAGCCCCATTGACATTAGCAATAAGAGATGTAGAAAGGAGACTGATAGCAGAACAGTGCAGTGGATGATGGCACTTGAATTCAGGGTTTAGCTTAGATGACCTGAGATATCTTTCCCACCTTTATCCTCACTGCTTCTTTAATACAGAGACATATGCAATGAGCTATAACAAACATTTTTAATGACTGCCAAATCAATTTTTAAAAAATTGTAATTATTACATACAGTAATTATATTTCCTATCTGGCTACCAACCTAAAATGTATGTATTAAAATGAACTGCATGTGGTGGAGCTAGAGGGAAAGAAAGCACGTGCATCGTGTAATACGCCCTAACGATAAGATTAGGACTGTGGGAAGGTCTCGTGACACACAAATGCTGCAGGTGAGTTAAGATCTGTAATTCTCAGAATTTTTGGACCGTATCTTACTATGTTCTGGTTTTTTTCCACTCGTATATAAAAATTCTATTTTAAAGTTTTCTTTTTTTCAAAAATTCATTAAATTTTACGTCGACGCACTAAACGATTCTAATTAAAGTTGTGATTATCAAAGTGATATACACTACTTGAAGGAAATCTCAAAAAAAAAAAGATGCATTACAAATGTTATAGCTACTTCAGAATACAAGAGGTTGACATCTACTAAATGCAAGTAGGAATTACTTGAGACTTTTTGTTATGAAGTTGTTGTCACTTCCAAGTTCCCATAGGTCCCCAGATATTAGGTGTAGGCATGCTTATCAAACTTCTTCTTTGGGGAGAGAGGAAAGATAGCATTCAAGACAGAAAAAAGAAAAATTTTAGGGAAATTTTAACTATCTATTTGAGGCAGCCCCAAAGTTTAGATTATTAGGAGTATTATGAGCGGAAATTTCAGGAAGACCAATAGTAGGCACAGATCAAATGAAATTTGTCACATAGGTGCCATTTCTGCATAAAAATCCGTACCTATTATGGTATATAGAACTCTATTATCTACAAAAACTGATGCTAGGGAAAATGTTCAAAGTCCACAGCTAAGTCATTTGCTAAACTTTATTCTAAGTGCTTGATATAATACAAATTCCTAAGACAATTTGGAACTGATAGTTCTCCCACAGCAATTTTTTGTGATCTCATGAGAGCTTAAAAGAAAAGATTTAATAAACAATAAACTTTGCACTGTGAAACAGGTCTGAGTAGCCTCAAGGGATATCGTGCAGAACAGCTGCTGGTGATTCTATTTTGCTGGTGAACACTGCATTTGTATAACTAACTGTACCAAATAAGAGCTGAAATTTCTATTTGTTCTTGTCATAATGTATTTGTATTTAAAAATACAATTATTTGTGCACAGAACTTCATGTGAAGACATTGTCCACATCTATCAGTCAAAGAGGAGGCTCATACCCTGGAAACACACTGTTAAAATGTGTAATACGTTTAAATAAAAACATTGAACCTTTCACATTGCAAACCTCTTCAGACTTGATTTGTTTGTTATTACAGTAAACTGTTGTACTAGATCTCCAGTAGCGACACTACAAATATATACCTAAAATACTTGCCATTCCTCAGGTTCTTTCTCTGCCTTGGACACATCAACAATCTGTTGAAGTAAAAAAGTACTGATTCAAGCTGACAATTTTTAAGTAGAATTACTGAATAAATACTTAACCTTCTATCATTATTATCTTATCACACTGCCATCATAACCATGATCAAGGTTACATTCCAGAAATACAATGATGTTGTTGGCATGAAATTTACATTACTTGATTTAGCGATAATGCAAACCACAGTAAATCTACCCTTGAGTGATAATACGATTTGGGGGAAGATTTATATTCTTCTTGCAAAACTCTTCAAGGAAATTTCATGTCTGTGGGGACAAACAGATTTGCTCTATATAAAAATCTTGGGTAAATACATTTATAATAAATAAGAAACCAGATTTCAATGATACTAAACAGACATTAAAGGTCTTTTGCCTTTTTTAAGAAGATTTTTTATGTATGATTGAAGTTTATACAACACTCCAGAAAAGCCATCATGTGTTAGATCGAAAAATAAAATCAGAAGCATTTTCTGTCATATAAGTATACATGAAAAAACGGGAACGTTAATGTCTTAGAAAGTGTATGTCCAGCTTTGTACCGTTACTCATTTAACAAAGCAGAAAATAAGATACTGTACTGTAAACAAAAAGCTACAGTAAAAGGACATTTTGAAATTTACACAAGTTTGAGTTCATCAACATTTTGGTTGCTCCATAACAGTTTTCATATAAAATGAATAAAAAACCCTTGGACAGCTTTCATCACTCTTGACTACTTTTCACTTAATGCACACAGACATACTTTATATAGCAATATACTGATGTACTGTAACATGGATATTTAACTATGATTACTGCTTTTTAACGGAGATGTGTATTATCCAATCAATATTATCTGTAATTGAAATACTCATACATTAGGTATTCCCATCATGTTGTAAGTATAAAAACATGAAAATATAACTTTACATTATTCCAGTTATATACATTAGTTCAGGCTTGACAAAGATTTTTTTTACACTACAATTTTTAGAGGAGTAAGCCCAGAGGTACAATAAATAGCTTTCCACTGTATACAGTAATGCAATTCTACTTTTTCAAAAAGTTTAGATTACCATATGATTATTATTTCAGTTTGGTCATTCTAGCATTGAACATTAAAAACCAGAATGCATCCCCCAACATTCCTGATGAGGAGTAATGCACAGAACACCGATGGACTACAGATGTGGCAAGAAATGGTTTAGTTCAATCAGGGTGAAGTTACTGGTAAGTTTGACATTGAAAACACTGTATATACCTGTTTCGCTGACCGCACTGAGAGTATACACAGTGTTCAAATGCTTGCAGAAACAGGCTCACAGCTTGTACCATAAGGGATTTCAAGTTTCTGATAAATACTCTGTCTTCTCCAATGTTCCGTAAACATTTTATTTAAGCCTAACAAATGGACGTCAACTAAAACTGCAAGTCATATTTCAAACTTTATTGAGGTCCAAAATAAAATAGAGATTTACTGATCCTGCATGAGGCAATGTATCCACAATGCAGAAAAACATAAGCTTTTCAACCAAATGTATGGAGTTTTATCTACAGGGAAAGCTAGAGAAACATGATGTTGCTTTGATTTGCATTAGCATTTAAATTAATGTTATTGCACCCCTCCTAGGATTCCTTTTTGCTTTGAAAGTAGTTATCATCTTAAAATACACATAATTAAAATGTATAGTAACTTCAGATAGCAAAGAATATTCATAACGATTAAGATTCAGGAAAGTTTTTATATTTTCATCATTACAGACTTGCATCTAATTCGAGTTATTATCGATCTTAATTCAAAAAGACATTGCCAAGGTTTTGTTTGTTTTGTTGTTTTTTTTTTTCTCCACAACAAAGACCTTTACTAGCTACTGTTTAGAATTACCTTTTAGCAGTTTGAAAACTGCTTCCTTAAAGGAACAGTTTGAGATCTGCACTGTTACACTTAAAAATATTTAACACTATTTTACTGCTTGCCATTTATCAATTTTTACCGATACTCCGTACATGTATTTATGAATGCAATTGTACAAAAGTAGAGATAGATTTGAACC